>BKCP01006071.1:3910226-4014862 GCA_008636005.1 Striga asiatica | reverse complement strand
GCGATGGGCCCGATAGGCGGGTGCGAGTGGGGCACGAGGACGGAAGCCACGCGCGAGGCGTTGGTCGAGTGGGACGACGAGGGCGATGAAGTGGTCGTGCGCGACACACGCGCACGTGGCTGGGACGCGACCAATGCGATGAGCGAGCGAGGAAGTGAGGCCGAGCGAGCGGACGTGCGAGGCACTCGCGCGAAGGGCGAGCACGCGCGGGCTGAAGGGCGAGGGCGCGCAGCGCGCGACGAGGGTGACGCGTGGGAATGGCGCGCGCGTGGTAATGGCGAGACGGCGCGACTCGGATGGCTAAGGTTTGGGCACGTGATTGTCTTGCCGATCAAGCAAAGGGGCTTGGCACATGATTTACTTTGTATAATTAGGAATAATAGATTGGTTAGGAGTCCAAATAAAAGGCATGTGCCTATTAGTCTTTTAATTGTTAGGAAAGGCTATATTCCCTAGATGTTTAGTAGCATTAGGATTTACTTACTTGCATAGTTTAGGAGTTCTATTTAGACTAGGATTAGATCTATTTGGTATCTATAAATACCCACCTATGTACCATTCAAAAAAATGATTGATGAGTGAATAGAAAAGAGTCGAACATTGTGTTCAAAGTTCTCGTGTGTTTTCTCCTGTGAGTTTACATAGAGTTCGTGAATGGAATAGGACCAACATCCGAGTTTCTTCACAGTGATAGAAATAGGACCAACATCCGAGTTTCGTCACACCTATCGCGAAGTACGAAGGTGTCAGCGCGCGTATTAGCAACCTATTGCGAAGGGACCAAGGCATCGGTGCGGGTTTCGAGCAAGTCGAGCTAGACGTAACACACGATCCTTCATCAGGGTGCTTGGGCGCTACTGGCGCCAAGACCTCGCACGCGCACGCTGACAAACGCTGTTGGGCGCTGTCGCAGGCTGCAACACCTCGCGCGGCTGGCGCGGGCACGACTGTTGCGGGGCCGGGCACTGCCGCGCTGCATGCGCGACCAGTGACCAAGGTCGGCCCTTGCCGGACCTCCGGTGACTTTTTCTGGCAACATGCACATCATAAGATCTCAACATGATACAATAGACACAAATATCAAATAAAACACTAGTGGACCCTGGGTCCACTTGCAAGTTCACTCGGTAGGGCTTATACGGCCCGTACGAGCACTTGACGTCCGAACCAACATACATACCTTACAAAGCTACTCAAGGCCGAATATTATACATCACAAATGATGACTATAATGGCCAACACTTAGGTCATATCATGCATGTGCAATACTAAGGCTCGGGAGCCCAAAAATGAACATTTTCATGAACAATATGGCCAAGGCAACGAACTCTAATCATGCTTAAACTTTTACACCATCAATGACATAATATTTAAGGATGATTTAACTAACAAATTCGACTTAGGCATGCTTGCTACTAAAATTTCATTTTTAAGGCCATTAACTTAATAAATTCGGAACTCACATATAAACACATGCATGGCTCGGTTTTTCTTCATGCAAAATCTTAAAATATCATAAAATAATTTTGGGAAGAAGTTGCCTCGGACTAACCTTCACCAAAATGCAAAAACGAAAGCTAGGGCTTGCTAGTGCCTTGCTCACGGCCTTAGGGCTTATGGCTATGCTCGGAGTGGAAATGGCCGAGCCAATGAACTCCAAAAGACTTATAAAATTCTAAGAAACACTTAGAAAATGATAGGCCCTGGAAGAATTCAGGTGGAAGTGGCTGTGGTGCTGGTGTTGCTCTCCCCGGGTCGCGCGCGTGCCAAAATGGCCAAGGGTGATGCCTCTAGGATTTTCTATCTTTCCTCACTATTATGCTCGGGTTTCAAGTGGTCTAAGAGCTTAGAAATGACTGAGGAGAAGGTCTTATATGGTGGTTTGGGCGGAGATAGCTAGGAGGGATGGTGGGGGACATAAAAAGTGGGAAACTCCACTCATGTGCATGGGATATAGATCCAAGACCTTGGGCATGCCTTGCACGATTTTGGAGGGAATATGACAGAGCATCCAACATTAAAATATGCCTTGGACAGGCCTTGGTCGGCTGGAGCACAAGGGGACAAGGTTCCCATCATAAACAATTGCCATGAACATGCCCACTACTTAATAAAATAATGCTAATGGCCATGACTTCCCTTAATCCTTACTTAGGGCATTATAAGCTGGATTAGTCCCCTTAAACCACCTGATAATTCGCATGTTATGGGCCATGGAAATTGGGCCACAAAACAATCCACATTGGGCCAAAGGATTGGACCCGCGCGCTGCCATCGCTGGGCCTGGGCGCTGCTGGGCCCTGGGCGCGAGCTGGGCGCGAAAACTGCATGGCTGCACGTGCTAATAAACTTGGGCCGAGAATGCCACATGCTTAGGGCTGTAAAAAGAGCTCTCCACACTTAGAAAAATTCCAAAGGTGTTTGGCCATGACTTAGGCCACCATGCTTGACCCGCGCGAGGCTAAGGTGCGGGCACTAGGGCGCGACTCATGGCCCGGGCTCGGAAGTGCTTGGCCGAGGATAACCCTTGGCTAGGGCTGAACTCGTGGTTCATCTAGGGAACCAAAACACTTAGAAGAAGTATGCCACACTACTAACCATGACTTGGGCACTTGCACTCGGTGAGGCGCGCGGCCTAAGGGCGCGGGGACTCGAACCGTGGCACGAGCTCGGTGCGTGGTTCCTCTCGACCGAGTGACTTGGCCGAGGCTCGATAGAATGATCTCATACTTAGAAAATATTCTAAGTAAGGCTATGAGCATGGCTAGGGCTCGAACAAGACTCGAGACAACT
The DNA here is from genome assembly GCA_008636005.1 of Striga asiatica. Taxonomy (NCBI): domain Eukaryota; kingdom Viridiplantae; phylum Streptophyta; class Magnoliopsida; order Lamiales; family Orobanchaceae; genus Striga; species Striga asiatica. The sequence continues at coordinate 4,012,069 of BKCP01006071.1, read as the reverse complement.
AGGACTCGAGAATTGGCTAGGCTCAACTAGGCGCGATAGTCGCGACCGAACGACTCGGTTCCGGACACGGCTTAACTTGGACGATTTATCGAAATATACTCGGTTTCGATTATTCGTCAACTGAGATAATTAATTCCAACTGAATGAAATTCATTACTAAAAATAAATGGACCGGAATTAATAACTGGGATTGAATAGTTGATAACTGGGCTCGGAACTCAAGACGAGCAGTATTAATAAAAAGAAATAGTTCAACTTGGAACTAAAAACTGTCATTTTTTATTAATACAGAACTGGGCTATTACAGAGGCGACTTGAGGGAAGGGGGCTGAGATTAGGGGGAGTTTCTCGACCTTCTCGTTTTAGAGGCCTTTGTTTTCTTGTAGTTCGTTAGTTTTCTTGGTTTTCGAATTCCGAGGTCGGAATTCCTTTTAAGGTGGGTAGATTGTAATGCCCCGTTAATTTATGCATAATTATGGGATTATATTATTATTTATTATTATTTATTTTCATTTGTCCGAATAAATTTATTCATCTTAATTGTGTTGTTAATTGCCTTAACTGTCTATTATTATAGATAAATAAATAATGTGTGTGATTAATAAATATTACCAGTTTTATTTTTCGCCACGTCGAACCGAACCTCGAATAATTTTCGAGTCGAGCCCAAGAGGAACCGGCCGATTCTGAGTATTTTTCCGTAGCCACTTTGGAGTCGTTTTCTCTAGCCCAATTGATAAATCTTTTAGCCCAGTTGAATTAATTTTGGACCCATTTAATTTGTAAATTGGGACCAAAACAGATAAATTTTATCAGTTCCTTTGATTTTTAAAACCACCAGAAACAATCCATTTTTTATCTGTTCAATTCAAAATGGCCGAGCGAGTCTCTAGGAGAAATCTTCTCCAATTGATCTGTACGTTACCCCTCGCCTCGCCTATACCTGGTCAGATGAGAACTTTTTTTAAAAAAATATCGACCTCAGCCGCAACATCTTCTCGCCCACCCAACTGAATTTTTTTTTCTCGCTCAGTTCATCTTCCTCCATCCTCACCCATCACTTAGCGCTTTTCCGGTGAATCTCCACCTATCATCACCATCCTGGCCGCTGTGTTGACCGGCGTGACAACTTCCAGGCGCAATTTTTCGGTGAGCCAGGCCTAGCGTGAAAGACCACCCGCTGCCCCTCTCTCCCTCGCAAAACTTTTCCGACGGGACCCAACAGCACCAGCAGCCCCACCACCATCTCCGTTTAGTTGTTGTCGGCGTCTTCAACGGCCGCCTCGAGCTTCAGCATCTCCGTCAACCTTCCCGGCGAGCCACTCCTCCGCGTGCAGCACCCCAGTGGTCTCGAGCACCTCCGCAAGCCGTCGTCCTCAGGCCCAACCTCCGGTGAGTTCTCAAACACTTCCGACGACCACTGCCAGCAAGCCCGACGCCATTTCCGGCAAGCTGCTGCCGGTGTGAAGCAAGCTTACGGCCACCCTCGGTTCCTTTTCGTTATTACGAGTTCCGTTCGCGAGCCGATTCCTGACCCGTTCGGCCGACCCGTCGTTTGGCCCGTTTTTCTTCCGTTAGCTCATAGATATTCGAAAGCGGGTAACTTATTCGAATCCTTTTGTTATTCCGGTCGTGCTCGTATATTACATGATAGATAAATTTATCATATGTGTTACCAATTCTTGCTTGAAGTCGGAATTTATTTCGAATTGTTTACCGGCTCGTATATGTCGTCTCGTTTATCGGATCATGTTCGTAACATCGTTAAACCGAGTATCATGTTGTTGCTGTGTTGAACCTCAATGTGCTCGTTTATTTGCTGTCAAGAAAGTATATTGATCGTTGTCGAGTTTTGAACCATCCGTTTTGTATTCATTGGTATTTTATGTGAAGACACGTTATTCACTGACCTGTTGTGCAACGTTTTAATACATCTGGGGCTAGTGATTTGAAATTTTGGTCTGTATATGAAATGTATTATGTTCAGTTTGCTAAATCTGGGCTTTGGAATTTCTCGATTCCGAGTTATATCGAATAAGTTATGATTTTTCCAAGAATGTTGCGCGTTCAGTTTTTTTGTTACCGGCAGCATATCTGTAATTACATTATGACTTGTTTATCATATCGTAATGTGCTCGTATGAATTTATGCACTTCATAAAAGTTACAGCTTTGTTTCTTGCCTTTCAAATGAGAAAAATTTCATGTCGATACGTGCTCTGTAGCTCGAGTTGTGCTCTTATGAAGTTAGACATGCATGAGATGGACTTATCATGATGGCAGAAATCTGAAACTGAATGTTAACCAATTTTTCACTATCGAAATGATCTTATATGCTTCTGTGATCTCAATGAAAATTCTAGAGGTTTGAGTAGGGTTTAATTTGGAATTTGAACCATGTTATTTGAAGGCCTGTAGCTCAAGATAAATGATAAAAACTGAGGTGCTGTCCATATCACATGTTTATTTTTGACAGTTTTACTGAATCACATGTTTTGTGTTTAAACTAATTGAATATGTGATTATTTGACAATATAATCTTCAGCAAAGTTGTAGACATTTGAGTTGCCTATCATGTGGTTTTTGAATTTAATTAATATCATGCTTGTAGCTCCAGTTAGATGGTAAATACTGAAGTCTGGTCAAGTATATTTTTCCCAATTTTGGACAGTGACTCAAATTTTAATGTTTGTTGATTTATCACCTATTAAATGACCTTATTTGCTCTCAGTGTCTGTATAAGAGTTGTAGTTTCATGCCTTAGTATTCCAATTCAACTTTATTCATGTTCATATGAGTTATATGTTGAATGTTATATCGATTTTAAAAACGCTGTCGGGTCAAATTTTCAAAAGTTATGTGATAGTTTCGAAAATGTGTTTCCCTTGCTCTAATGCGTGCTTAAATGATTATATGAACTTTCTTGGGCTTAGTAATTATAGAATAGTCTTTGATAAGACTATTATAATAAATGTAGGTGTTTGACGAGTCGACCTCACCGCCTACCCTTGTTTGTGTTTATTCCGATCGCTACCAGGTGGGTTCATTAATGTTGAATCTACATTTATCGCACTTGTTATTTCGTTAAATGTTTTTCGCGATAGTTTTTGTATGCGTGAGAACCCTAGTCTAAGTATCCTGATGGTAGTACCTTTGATGAATGCATAATCAGTGGAAGTCACCTGCCCGTTGTATCCGGGAGGTGGGCGCCCGAATCCGTGTAGAGCGGAGAGGATTGTCTGAACGCCCGAATTCGTGCAGAGCGGAGGGGTAATTCAACTTCACTGTCTCCTGGTAAGATCCTACTCCCGTTGCATCCGGGGTGGGAGTGCTTCCAGTTACATCCTTGCCGATGTCTGGTCGGAAGGTTTGTTGTATGTACATAGGAGGTTTGCGATAGGGTCTAATAGGGAGTTAGATCTGGATTCTATGCATACATTATTTATGGTTATGGATCTTTATGCGAAATATACTGTGTGGTAATGGTGAGTATGATGGTTGTACTCACCCCCATTTACTTTTCTGTTCTCTTGTTTCCTCTTCCTATCTTTATAGGTTGAGCATTGGTTGGCGGCGGTAGCGAGAGACGATCGAGTGGTGATCGTTGGATTATGTGTTACTTGCTTCCGCTTTTGTTATCTCGATAGACCATTTGTTTAACTTTGAATAACTATGCTTCCGCTTTAATTATTTTGAATATGTTGGTTAGACTATGGAATTTCCGCCGAAGTATTTAATTATGCATGACTGGATTTGAGGATCATGAATTGAATTTTATTTTGAACTGTTAGATTTTATCTGTGTAAATGTTTATTTGTTTTAGTTGTTTAAGTAGCGCCCGTTGAATGTTAATGTTTTAAATTGAGAGTTTGCGAAAAATAAACTCTGATTTTTATAAATAAAATTTGGTAAATTCTTTAAAATAAAACGGGGCGTTACACTGGATATCCTCGGGGCATTGATGAAGGATCATCACGTCGAGTACGGCGTCAACAGATGTGCTCTCGGTCCGAGGTCACCGGGCATAACAGGGCGAAGTGCCCTCAATACGATGGTGTTAATGACTTTTTTTCAAATGAAGAAGGTCAAAGCGCACTAACTCCTCATCCAAGAACAACATCGAGACGCCCGAGAAGATGTCGTACTTGTAAAGAAACAGGTCACAAATCATCATCTTGTCCATCACGTCCATTCCATGACAGATTAGATGAAGATGGAGACGTTATGTAATATTATGTACCTCATTGGAATTTTTAATTGGTAAAACAATTTAACGAAAAAAAATACTTTTAACAGGAAAAATGTAGTGTTGGTACCCTAAGTTGTGACCTAAACACACAATATTGACTAACAGAAAGTAGTGAAACTGGGTTGATTGCGCGATTCGCATAACATGTCCCATAATAATCGCACAATTGGGTTGATTGTGCGATTCCCATATCATGTCCCATAATAATCGCACAACTTGGTTGATTCGCAGGTTCATTCGCCTAGTCTCCAACCGCGTAATTAACGAATCGTATATCCAAATCAAAAGCCGCATAATTTGCGACTATCCGCTATTTTTTTCGCATATCCATATGGACCGCATTGCCGCATTGATTTATTGTCTGCATCGCATATCAAGATCGAAAGTTCTTCGCATATTATTCGCTTAAGTTACGCACCGCATTGATTGATTGTATGCTCTTACACGTAAAAAAACTATGACGATTTGCATGCTTCCTCATTTAGTTGTCGAGTTGATGTATATCTACCTAGCTTTAAATGTTATCTGTAAATATTAACCTTTCATTCTCTTTGTTGAATAATTTACCTTTCACTTCTCAAAACCCTAGCTTTCGATCGCAGCCAAAAAAAAAAAAACCAAGGAGGCGCACGTTTGTGAAAAAAAAAAAATGAAAACGATTTCACCCTATGAAAAGATCGCGATCTGCTTAAACAGAGGATGAGGAAGATATTTACTACCGATTGTTATTCAAAAAGTGCCATCAGAAGGCAGACATACACCAAGGCCCTGTGTTTAATTCCTTGTGGGCAGAAACTTCAAGTTTACTGAACCAAACGCTGAGTTATGCATTGAAGGAGGAGTATACTATTGCCCAAGTCCGGGGAAAGATTCAGCGGCTCAGAAATTATTTCGATGAACTTTCTGCTTTCCTGAGGATTCCGGGCGTCCTCTTGCGTCCTGGTTCAGGCTTTGTAGAGGTTAACCACATGTACTGGGTGCATGTGCGGGATGAGGTAAATTTCATTTGATTTTTTATTTTAGTTTGTTCAAGCATGCATTTTTGTGATGCGGCCATAATAACCTAAAAAGATTCAAATTTATTACACAAGAGACCGACGCTCAGAAATTTTTCCATTCGGAAGGATTCCCTTGGTATCGTGAGTGTTATAAGGTTCTTACCGAGTGCAACGCAGCGGCTATCGACTTGGAGGGCGGGCCTGGTGCTTTGGATGACGACCCAATATGGGAGAAGACATAGACGATGACGGTGATGATCAGATCAATCAGCCACCACCAAAGGTGGAAGTCATCGATCTCGACCCTTAGAATCCACTAGACATGTAATCAAAAGTTGTTTGGCTTATTTTGTTGGACTGACTGCAACAATAATAAATATTATTTTCTTTTGTCAAGTATGTGTTTAATCATGATTCATATGTCAAAACAAAACAATATGTTGCATGGACAATGAAACTGTTGTTAAACGGATTTACCAAACGTAATTAAGATGTAAAACGCATTAAAATTTGCAGTAAAGAGGGGTTTTATTGAATTTTCCGAGGTCGGTTACAGAATATGGTAAGTCGGTAGTAGAATACAGGAGGTCGGTAACAGAGGAAACCGAGATAATAAATGCTCGAATTTAATGTGTTTTTCGTGGATCCTTATATCGAATTTAATGTTGTTGTTTATAGTTCTATCCGGCACACCTTCCAAAAGAATTCGGCTGCATTTAATGTGGACATGATGGCTAAGAGGCGGCTATGATGCCTGCAGGCTTTTTAGGCAATGATGACAATATGGGCACCCCTATCACTGAATGACAGGCCTCACTTCTGTCGGAGTGAGTTCGGGTCTTCGTGACATCGGTCATTCTACAGGGTTTAGCATACTATGTCCTTCCAAAAAACTCTTTTCTGACCGAGGTGACGATCCCGATGTGCTCGACAATGCTGGGACAATCTTGGGGTCTGCTATTTGCTTCTTGGACACCAAGGTGTTAACACCGAGATGTCGATTCGATATTGAGATGGTGCCGATGACCTTTATTGTGGCTCGGACTTCTATTAATTAACCCTAAGATTCTCCTAAATCAAGTCGGAATATCTTTAATCTGTGAGACTTTGGTTTTGATGTCAACGCAGAGGCCCCTGTCATTAAGGAATATGCAGATAAGCGTGCTTCTTAATGACAATTTCTTCTCGAACGACGTTCGCTTTGGAGTCATTCGTAAATCATTTAAGAGTATACCGAGGTGATTTCCTTAGACGAGAATTGCACATTTTCTCAATCAAGAGACTTGTATAAGATCAAGAGGCGGTTACAAGGCGGTTTCCAGAGGTTGCGAACGTGTCTTTCCCACTACTTTTCCCAACGGACACGTACCATAAATTACGGCTGTGAGTTCTGGCAGTTTCGGGACACGCGTACGTCTGTGATTAAGTTTCGAACATTTATGACGGAATTAAGGAGGTTTTCTCCAAAAGACAGAACGGTTACACAGGCTTCTTCATCCCAACGGTTGGAAAACATCACGTATATATATTGTCGCAGTCCCGATTCAAAAAATCTTCATCTAAACAACTTATTCACCTTTTTGATTTCTTGAGTATTTCTGTTATCAATCTCTTTCGTTTGTTCATTCTTCCTTCTACGACCTACGATACTTCTTGAGAGCTCACCCAAAATTTCTGTAAGCCCTAATCTTATTCTTTCAATTTCTTAATTTCTTTATGTTTTTCCTGGCCGTGGTAATGACGACAAGAGGTGAGCAAGCGGAACCAAGCAGCAGTCGGACTGCGTCTGATGCAGAATTGGATGAGGAGTTAATAGAGTTAATGGGAGATTATTACCGATAGGACCCTGTTTTCGTCGAGCGTTTAGATATTCGGAAGAACAATATTGAAGGAGATGCCGAAGTGGAGCGAGATATCCCCGTCAAGTCGGGTACTGGAGTCGTCCTTCTCGGCGTTGGCCCGACGACCTGGAACCTCCTCACTTCCACCTTTCGGTCATGTGCTGCCCGCATCCTCTGCTTGTACGCCTTAACTCTGATCGAGGCTTGTTCTCGAAGTTCTTCAATCGTATCCAGGGCTGCCATCATCAAGTTCTCATTTTGTTCAGGATTGTATGTGCTCGATCTTTGCGACTGGACCTCACTCTCGATCGGAAGGAGTGCCTCCATGCCATAAACCAGGCTGAATGGTGTTTCTCCCGTGGTCGACCTTGGCGTTGTTTGATACGCCCAAAGTACTGAGGTGAGTTCGTAAACCCATGCACCCGACGCCTTCTCCAACCTTGTTTTCAGGCCATTCAATATGATCCTGTTGGTCACCTCGACTTGTCCATTCGTGCGATAATGACGAGCTAGTTGGTTGCTCACCCCCATTGTTTTCTGTTGTTGTCTCCTCTTCCTTTCTTTAGGTTGAGCTGAGCTAGTGGCGGTGGCGTAAAGAGGAGCGAGAGGATGGTCGTTGGTCAAGTTATGTTATCGCTATTTTATGCTTCCGCCTGTTTATGATTTGTTGAACTGATACTTGACTTGATTTATTGTTCCCGCTTGGATTTGGATATTTTATTATGTGCTGATATCCCTGCTGGTAACGCAAAATACTCCGACCGGCTTGAAATCAGCTTGTGTCCTTCTTCCACGCCGGTAGAACGCCGCGTTCCTGCACAGAACTCTCACACCGGAGGGGTTTTCTGGTGAAGAGCCTCCGATGCTTAAGTTAGTATGTGTTTGTTCAATTTTCCAAAGTAAAGAATGGATAAATCATAGGCTACAAGAAAAGACCCACTCCCATAAATATAGGAGTGAGATACCTGCCCTAAAAACTGCCCGTCTTTTGGTGAGCTGTCCTGCCCGTACTGCCCGTCCGTACACACATAGTGTGCGTGTGTCAGAGATGTCAGGGGTGGTTTTCGCCACTATCACTCTGCACCAATATATTCTCGCTACGTGTCCCTCTGGGCTGAGGGAGATTATTCTTCTGCGCAGGCCGTTGGGATCTTCTAACGTCATCCACGCGTCTTCTCGCGTTCAAGCCACGCTCTAGACTGCTCTTCACTTATTGAGTGCTTGATCTCCTCCCTTTTGGTCGATCCTCGACCAGTTCTGCTATTCTGCTCGATCTCCTCCCTTTTGGTCGATCCTCGACCAGAATTGCTATTCTGCTCGATCTCCTTCTTTTTGGTCGATCATCCTTCTACCAATCCGATTTTCTCCACTTCGAGGTTGCTCGACCGATGATGCAAACCGGTCTATTCCTCAGCTATATAATATCCCATATCATCTAGTCCCCCCCACTCTGGTCGAGTCTAAATGACTCGATCTAAGAGTGAATTCAGGCTGTCTTCTTCGTTCTACCATCCTCTCGACCTCCTGCTTATATCTGATCTCCTCTCCTTATCTTTTGTCAAGGCCACCACCATTCTTCGACCACGTAATAGATTTTATGATGCGCCTTAAATTGTCTTTCATTCCCTTTTATTACTAGCGTAATTTCCGCCTGCCATGTGTCCTTTCCGTTCAGTTCCTTTAATCATCGCGCCTCCTCGCGATTTGTGTCGCTTCGCTATCTGTACCTCTTTAATTTTTTCTACCGTTGGATCTTCTTTTATCTAACGGTCATCTTCCCTAACTCTTCACCTTATTCATCTGGACCCCTATAAATACGGTACTTAGCCAATTTTTCAGCTTTTCTCACCTTTGCAATCTTCTACATACTTGTGCCCTAATTTTTCCCTCTGCAAACTGTGTTCCCCTGCTCTTCGGTGTTTTCGCTCCTTCAAGTTCAAGCTTTTCTCGGCGACCACTCTCCACTGCAACCATGAGTAAGTCTTCTATTCTTTAATTTTATATTTGCGTGCATTTATTTTGCCAATTTTTTGATTTTCCCTGTTGCTTCTGCTTTTCCCCAAATCCTTCTCGTCTCGCCTGTGGCAAAAACCTCCTTCTTTGCTTTCAAAAACCCTAACTCCTTATCTCTTCTTCTCACTTTTTCGTTCTACTTTTCAGATTCTGCTGATTCTAATGCACCCAGCCATCACTGTGTCGAAGATGAGTTCGCCACATCATCCTTCCCTGCTCATCGACCTATTCCTCACTCACCTTCCCGCTCTGTCGAAGAGATCTACAATCCCACCCCCATCAGCGTTTTACCCCCTTCCAGCTGTGCAAGCTCCTCTCCCCCTCGCCAACCTAATCATTTAATCGACGAATCAGATTGGGATACTCTTGATCACATCCCTCTTAATCGCCGCCAATCGGCGTTTGGGGCTTCTGACGCCACTGAAGGGGCTCTCGATGCTGCCGAAGCCGCTGCTGAGGAGGATGAAGATAATGTTCCCCTCTCTCGATCTTCCGTTTTTGCTCAGGTTACAGGGGAACGTGGTTTTGCTGCGCGAGTCGGTGCGGATTCCCTCCTCGGTTAGAATCTTCGCTCCTTATCTGGGAGAAAGAATTCATTGTCCTCCTCCGGGTTGTGTGGGGATTTTTGCCGAGAGCCTGAGGTCGGGTTTGAGGTTTCCCTTTGTTAACGTAATCACCGACTATTTGCGCGATTGGGGTCTTAGCCTTAGCCAAATAACTCCAAATAGTTAGAAGAAGATCAAAGGGATTATGGTCCTTCTGGCACAGAAAAAATTGCCATTTCCGAATATCGACGAGTTGAGAAGCATATTTCTCTTCAAGAGGAGTAGGGAGCGTGAGGGTGTCCCACCAACTGGTTGTTTTTTCTGCGAGGCGAGTGTTGGGATCTGTGAGGATCTTGTTATGTACAAATCACGAATTTAATAGCAAACGTAAACCTATGCGCAGCGGATCTAAAGGTTTGACGTAGAGAACTTACGGCTTAAAATTTATGTAGATCTGGTTGACCACGAACGGTTGACCACAATTGATTGACCGCAACACGCGTCTTGGGTTGCACGAACAAGATCAGATCAAAACTGGATCAAACGGATGCAAACAGATCAAAACGAAATTTTGCTGCCAGACACCTTCCGGTGGCGCGTGAGGGCGCGTGCGGCGGCGATGGAAAGCTCTCGTCGAGACGGTCGTCTGGGTATACTGTACGTCTCAATCGGACTTCCGGTTAGTTCTGTAGGTCAAAATCAATTTCGTCTCGATTTACCTACAGATCTTCTACTGTATTACTCAATACACCCTTCTTCAACTTGTACCAGTGGAGCAACAAGAAGAAGATAAAGCTCGAATGAGATCTAGAGAGAGAGGCGTGTTTCACGTGAGAATGAGACTTCTATTCTCTTCTCATGAGCTTAATGATGTATATATAGAGCTACAGTAGGGACCCTAAGGAGATTAGGAAAAGGGCTCCTTAATTAATTAGACTAACTGTGGGCCAAACCCACTCCTCTAATTAATTAAATAATATTAATGGGCCACCAACATTATATTATTGCACTCCCTTTCCCTAGCCCAAATTACATTTGAGACTCCAATAATAATTACTCGATTTACCTCCCCACGTTTAAGATATAATGTCCATTAATTAATTCGATTACTGACAATCAAGAATTAATTAATTTATTATTATTTCACCGAAGCTAGCGCTCGTTCATCACATTCTTATTATGCCGGAATTTAATCCACCTGCAGGGTTTAGCATAACAATCCTTCATGAACTCACTCCGGGGACATCATCAAACTAACGCACATGGTGACCGTAAATATCCTAACAGCACATCCTATATATAATAATATTACCCAAAACAGTAGGAATATTAATCCAGCGAACTGAACCTCACCCATGTGAATCAAAGTAATATATATTATATATATCTGCCTGTTTAATATCTTACGGGTTAAGAGAACGCAGTAATTAACCGAGGCCTAGTTCATTTACGACGATCAGTATAAAATGAACTTCTCCTCTCTGGGATCCTGTTCAATACATAAATGTACTAGTGCAACTAATCAGTCAAGACAAACTGTACAGTTGACACTACAACCGTTCGGATGGGGTGTTCATGTCCATCTAGGTTGTGAACAACTATTCTTGTTCGCAAGTGACTGATAGAGTGATCTTCGGTTCGCCCGATGACGACCCACCCTATCTAAGTGCAGAACAACAGAACGTAGAACTTGTTTAATCTAACATGATTCTCATTCATAAAGGGTAAATGTGTAATAACATGCAAAGCCAAGCTTTCAGTATATAACACTAACAATCTCCCACTTATACTTAAAGCTTTCGCTTTTACAGTATAGTCCTATCAATCCGTTATTCTAAAAGACCTATGTCGATCCTATCGCCATGCATCCTCTGATGCAATCTTGGCAACATCAACGTCTCCTCTACCAACGATATCCCGAATCAGATGGTATTTGCGCTCTATGTGTTTGCTTGCCCTGTGGGCTCGAGGTTCTTTTGAGTTCGCTACTGCTCCACTGTTATCACAGTACACGGTGATACCACGTGGCAAACTCGGTATAACCTCTAAGTCCACTAAGAAGTTCCTGAGCCAAACTGCCTCTTTCGCTGCCTCTGAGGCTGCTATGTACTCGGCTTCCATGGTGGAGTCTGCCACGCATTTCTGCTTAGCACTCCTCCATGAAATGGCTCCACTTCCCAAGGTAAACACATAACCTGAGGTTGACTTACTTTCATCCCTATCTGACTGGAAATCAGAATCACTGTAACCCAGAGGTAACAAGCTGTCTGCACGGTAAACTAACATGTACTCCTTAGTCCTTCTCAGGTACTTGAGTATATGCTTCACCGCAGACCAATGTTCCCGTCCTGGATTACTTTGATATCTAGCTACCATGCCAACGGCGTAGCTAATATCCGGCCTTGTGCATAGCATTGCATACATGAGACTTCCTACTGCCGAAGCATAAGGAACTGTCTTCATCTCCTCTATCTCCTTAGACGTCTTAGGAGACATCTCCTTAGATAAAGGTATTCCATGTCTAAAAGGTAACATACCTTTCTTGGAATCCTGCATGCTAAATCTGGCCAAGACAGTATCTATGTATGAAGACTGGGATAAGCACAACATTCTCTTCTTACGATCTCTAATGAGCCTAATACCAAGAATGTGTCCTGCTTCACCTAAGTCCTTCATATCAAACTGCTTAGACAACCACACCTTTACGTCTGATAACTCCTTCTTACTGTTTCCAATAAGCAGTATGTCATCTACGTAAAGCACAAGAAACACCACCACGCTCCCACTGATTTTCTTGTAAACACAATGCTCATCCGGACATTGAGTGAACCCGTACGACTGGATCACCTCATCAAAACGGATGTTCCAAGATCTCGAAGCTTGCTTCAGTCCATAAATAGACCGATTAAGCTTACACACTAGATGCTCACGACCTTCAGCAATGAATCCCTCTGGTTGCTGCATATAGATGTCTTCTTGCAGGTTCCCATTAAGGAAAGCTGTCTTGACATCCATCTGCCAGACCTCATAGTCCATATGAGCGGCTACAGCCAAGAGAATCCGAATGGACTTAAGCATAGCTACTGGCGAAAAGGTCTCATCATAATCAATACCCTCGATCTGGGTATAACCTTTCGCAACAAGCCTAGCTTTAAAGGTTTGCACCTTCCCATCCAATCCTCTCTTTCTCTTATAGATCCACTTACATCCAATGGGTCGTACCCCATCGGGTAGTTCTACAAGATCCCAGACCTGATTGGAGTCCATTGACCCCATTTCAGCTTTCATTGCAACATTCCATGAATCTGCATCTTTATCTTGGAGTGCCTCATCGTAAGTTCTTGGGTCCGATTCTAGGCCTCCTGGAACTGAGTCTGACGACTCTCCAAGACCTATCCATCGGTCGGGTAAATGAGAAACCCTCCCACTGCGACGAGGCACTGTCTGCACTGGTACACTCTCAGTGTGTCGTGTTGCAGTATTATGTGATGTATCTACTTGCGCACTCGGTGGGGAACCATCGATTTCACCCCTTAACTCCTCTAAGACTAGTCTACTCGCGGGCTTATGATTCATAATATAGTCTTCTTCCAAGAATCTAGCGTTCGTCGAAACGATCACCTTCTGATCCTCGGGACTATAAAATAATCCACCTTTCGTTCCCTTGGGATAGCCTACGAAAACTCGTGCTTCCGAACGTTTCTCCAACTTGCCAGGTTCCTGCACTAACACGTGTGCAGGACTACCCCAAACTCGAAACTGTGAGAAACTGGGCTTGCGCCCTTTCCACATCTCATAAGGGGTAGTGTCAACTGACTTCGACGGAACCATGTTCAGAATATACGATGCCGTTTCCAATGCCAAACCCCAGAACGAATCTGGTAACCTCGAATAACTCATCATAGACCTAACCATCTCCATAAGAGTCCTATTTCTTCGCTCTGCAACCCCATTCTGCTGGGGCGTGCCGGGTGCAGTCAGTTGGGATTCAATCCCAGCTTCCGATAAGTATGTCCTGAACTCTCCAAAAAGGTATTCGCCACCTCGATCAGAACGAAGTGACTTGATACATTTACCATGAAGCTTCTCCACAACTGCCCGATACTCCTTGAATTTCTCAAAGCATTCGGACTTGCGGTGCAACAGATAAACGTACCCAAATCTCGAGTAATCATCTATGAAAGACACATAGTACTCGAAACCTCCTCTAGCCTGGATCGACATAGGACCACACAAATCAGAATGAATCAATCCTAGCACTTCTTGGCTCCTATACCCCTTTGCCGTAAACGGCCTCTTGGCCATCTTACCTTCTAGGCATGATTCGCAAGTTGGATAGTGCTCTTCCAATGGACCGAGATGTCCACTGGCCACTAACTTTTGAATCCTCCTAAGGTTGATGTGTCCAAGTCTAAGGTGCCACAGATATGCTTGATTCATCTGCGAAGACTCCTTCCTCTTATTAGATGTAGTTATGACATTATTCAATTCATTATGTTGCACTGTGGGAGAGTTCGGTTTGAGAACATATAAATTGCCAACTAATGAACCACAACATATGAAACGATTTTCAAAACGAATAATAACCATGTCATCAAACGAAACTGAAAAACCATCCATAACGAGTTTAGAAACTGAAACAAGGTTCTTTCTAAAACTAGGAACATAAAGGCAATTTCTCAAAACCAAACTACTACTATCGAACGATAAAGTAACGTCTCCCACTGCAACAGCCGCCACTTTCGTAGCATTGCCCATGTAGACGGTGATCTCTCCCTCCCTAAGTCGCTTGGTTTCCTGGAACCCCTGCAAAGAATTGCAGACATGATCAGTGGCTCCAGTATCTACACACCAGGTTCTGGTAGATACAACCGCTAAACATGTTTCTACGACATTAACGAGAGAGTTACCTTTCTTGAGGAGAGGGCAATCGACCTTCCAGTGTCCTGACTTATTGCACTTGTGGCATCTTCCTTTCGGTTTCTTTGCCACAGCCTGAGGGGTCGGTCGTGGGTAAACCGGAGCATCCTGTGCCTTCGCCTTTCCTGCAGACTTCTTTCTCTTCCTGCCCTTGTGAGGCCTGGAAGGTCCAGCCTGCTCGGCGACTAGCACCTGAGGTGCTTGAGTGAATAAGGCCTCCGCCGACTGAAGCTCTGCAAGCAGTTCTGGAAGAGCCATATGCATCTTGTGCATGTTGTAGTTCAACCGGAACTGATCAAAGCTCTTCGGCAGAGATTGGAGCATAATATCAACCTGGGTTTCCCCGTCAATATAACCTCCCATAACCTCAAGCTCATTGAGCTGCGCCATAACCCTGAGAGCGTGCTCCCTTACGGGTGTGCCCTCGGCCATGCGCGTACTCATCAGAGCACTCAAAGCCTCTTGCCTAGCAGCCCTAGACTGATGTCCGAACAGATCCCTGAGATTGAGAAGTATATCTGCTGCAGTGTCCTTAGACTGATGCTGATGTTGAAGAACATTCGACATAGAAGCCAGAATGTAACACTTCGCCATCTCATCAGCCTTCTTCCACCGAGCATACTCCTCTTTCTCCTGCTCAGGAGCATCAGCCGCCGGCACCGCCGGGCAAGCATCAGTGATAGCAAACTTATAACCCTCAGCAGTCAACACTATGTCTAAGTTCCTCTTCCAATCAATGTAATTAGGACCAGTAAGCTGATTTTCTTTTAGAATGACAGACAACGGATTGAACGACATGATGAATATCCTGAGAATCATGCAAATAAATTTTACAGATTAAACACTTTTGAATTTAACTGTCAATATTGAGATCCTCAAAACAATATTAACTTAAATTCACCGACATCTATTACACCTCGTGAGAATGTATGCTACGTGGGTCGCCCTACAAACTCGCATTTTGTAAGAGAAGGACTTTTCAAGGGCCCATTAATTTCCATAAGTCAAAACCACATTCATGACTAACGAAATTAATAGTCGGTCTCCATTTGGCCATGCAATAAATCCAGGGACCCCGTGGGGAGTTTATAGATAAGTCGCATTCTAAGTGAATCCCATTTCTCGATTCTGAGGTTGTCAAAATTGATTACACGTCCCCCGTGGGGAGGCCCGTGCGTTCTCTTAAGATTCCCTCTAACCGTCTAATTTTAGAAATTTGTCCTGGTAATTTCCTACAACCAATTTTAGCAATGTCACCCGTGGGGGAGCCCATTGCCGCAATTAATTGATTTACCGACAAATTAGAAATGGAGGCCTTAGGAATTTTACAATTAACTTTAATTTAAAATCCCTTCTCAAACTTAGTATAATTTAATGAGGATTTTTAACTATTTATACAATTCCAAATTAATCTATGTTAATGCAATAATTAATTAACATGCATATTAATTCATGCAATTCTAAATTAATCTATGTCAATGCAATAATTAATTAACATGTTCAATAATTTATGCAATTCTAAATTAATCCATGCCAGAACATAATTAATTACATGCATAATTTATTGACACAATTCTAAATTAATCCTATGCATCACATAATTAATTAACATGCATAATTAATCTTGCAATACTAAATTAATCCCATGCAAGAACATAATTAATTAACATGCATAAATAATAATTTAATGGCATAATAAATTTAATTAAATAAATAAATAAATCCACTATTATGGCCATTAAATATTGAGTCTCCTTAAACAAGGAAACTGTGACAGTTCTTTTCCCTGTTCAACTGGAACTCCTTTAAGCAGTAGAATCCTGGTTGATCTTGTACTGCTTGGACAACAAGGCAAAAACACCAGCTACCAGCCGCCACCTGCCGCCGCCACCAGCCACCGCCGGTTCGCCGGCCGCCGCCACCAGTTCGCCGGAAAAACGCCGTTTTTTTTTTTTTTTAATTCTTCGAGGCTCGTTGATCTCTTGTGATCTCCCGGTTATCAACACACGATCACAACACGAAAAATATAATTTACAAAATTACATAATTCGATCCTAGATCCAACGAATGGATGTACATGTTTTCTAAACAAATAATTAAATCTATCCGGTCAACCCCCGGGCGAATAATTATTACAAACATTCATCCATAAATTCCTCGACATGCCCGAGGCTTTAAAAACAAATTTAAAACCATACATCACATTCAACAACATTCATCAAACACATAATCGGCCATAATAGTGGATTAACTATTTTCCTGCAAAACCGAGTTATGCAAATATAATCCAATATATGGCTGCGTTTGAACACATCTTGTCAAATAAAGCCGTAAAAATTCGAACTTTGTACAAAACGAATTAACCAAGTGCTCTGATACCACTTGTTGGGATCTGTGAGGATCTCGTTATGTACAAATCACGAATTCAATAGCAAACGTAAACCTATGCGCAGCGGATCTAAAGGTTTGACGTAGAGAACTTACGGCTTAAAATTTATGTAGATCTGGTTGACCACGAACGGTTGACCGCAATTGATTGACCGCAACACGCGTCTTGGGTTGCACGAACAAGATCAGATCAAAACTGGATCAAACGGATGCAAACAGATCAAAACGAAATTTTGCTGCCAGACACCTTCCGGCGGCGCGTGAGGGCGCGTGCGGCGTCGGATTCCGGCGACGTCGGCGGCGATGGAAAGCTCTCGTCGAGACGGTCGTCTGGGTATACTGTACGTCTCAATCGGACTTCCGGTTAGTTCTGTAGGTCAAAATCAATTTCGTCTCGGTTTACCTACAGATCTTCTACTGTATTACTCAATACACCCTTCTTCAACTTGTACCAGTGGAGCAACAAGAAGAAGATAAAGCTCGAATGAGATCTAGAGAGAGAGATGGTTTCACGTGAGAATGAGACTTCTATTCTCTTCTCATGAGCTTAATGATGTATATATAGAGCTACAGTAGGGACCCTAAGGAGATTAGGAAAAGGGCTCCTTAATTAATTAGACTAACTGTGGGCCAAACCCACTCCTCTAATTAATTAAATAATATTAATGGGCCACCAACATTATATTATTGCACTCCCTTTCCCTAGCCCAAATTACATTTGAGACTCCAATAATAATTACTCGATTTACCTCCCCACGTTTAAGATATAATGTCCATTAATTAATTCGATTACTGACAATCAAGAATTAATTAATTTATTATTATTTCACCGAAGCTAGCGCTCGTTCATCACATTCTTATTATGCCGGAATTTAATCCACCTGCAGGGTTTAGCATAACAATCCTTCATGAACTCACTCCGGGGACATCATCAAACTAACGCACATGGTGACCGTAAATATCCTAACAGCACATCCTATATATAATAATATTACCCAAAACAGTAGGAATATTAATCCAGCGAACTGAACCTCACCCATGTGAATCAAAGTAATATATATTATATATATCTGCCTGTTTAATATCTTACGGGTTAAGAGAACGCAGTAATTAACCGAGGCCTAGTTCATTTACGACGATCAGTATAAAATGAACTTCTCCTCTCTGGGATCCTGTTCAATACATAAATGTACTAGTGCAACTAATCAGTCAAGACAAACTGTACAGTTGACACTACAACCGTTCGGATGGGGTGTTCATGTCCATCTAGGTTGTGAACAACTATTCTTGTTCGCAAGCGACTGACAGAGTGATCTTCGGTTCGCCCGATGACGACCCACCCTATCTAAGTGCAGAACAACAGAACGTAGAACTTGTTTAATCTAACATGATTCTCATTTATAAAGGGTAAATGTGTAATATCATGCAAAGCCAAGCTTTCAGTATATAACACTAACAGCGAGGCCACTGTACGACTTAAAGACAGGACAACTAATCACAGGGTTTCCGGAGACCCTTCATGGCTTCCAAGAGCAATTCAATAAGAGAGCTCGGAACGAATCGGAGACAAGTGGTTGTGGGTCGGTGGGGATTGGCAGTCTCCCGACTTCTGATTTGAGACACCAATCGACGGGATGACGGTCCCGACCTGAGTTGTTTCTTCTTTTCGTAAGTTTCTCTCTTATACTCGGAATCTTCTGACGAGTTGTTTTTCCTTCGGTAACAGGTCGAACCTTTTCATATTTGTAGCCAAGAGAAAGAAGGAACCAAAACTCAGCGGTATTTAGGGAGAAACTCGAGGATATTTCAAAGCTAGACGCTTCAGGACGCAAGTGGAGTTTATTGAAGAAAAATTCCAAACTTGCTGACGCCTAACTCAGAGCGAAGAAGGCAATCCCCGACTTTGAACCTGGTAAGTTTTCGTTATGTCGACTAAACAGATTTTTGGTTTCTTTTTATTTATTTTGTGAGTTGAAGTGACCTCTTTTATAATCTTCTCTCTTCAGTCTATTATCCGCTACTCGGTTTCTTTCGATTCCAATCCGTTCGAGAAGCAAAGGATTATCGTTGCCAATTTTCTGTAAAGGATACCGAGATAGGTCGCATGAATTTTTTAGAGGGGCTGAAGAAGAAAGCACCTAGCCGCGCTCCTAGAGGTGCCGACATTGGGGCCACGTCGGGCCCGCCAGTCACAATTGCGATACCTGCCCCAATTATTGAGCCTGTTCCGGAACCTGCTCCAGTCACGCCTCCCATTGCCCCCTCCTGAAATTGAGAAGGATACCGAAATGGCCAACCCCGACCTCCACGTGATCATATCAAGCTCGGAGGCTGAGATGGCTAAAAAGGCCACAGAAGAACCTTCGACTCAAAAGAAGAAGAAGAAGAAATCCAAGAGAAAGGCTGGTGAGGAGCTTGATGTGGAAAAAGAACGTCGTTCTAAGGCGAGGCAGGATGTCGGTCAACTAAACCTGGAGAAGAATGCTGCAGTCCACCAAGATGGGGATAACACTTACTTGCCCATTGACGAGGAGAGGATCCTCGATCTTAATCTTCCGGACGATGTAATGGAGAGTTGGTTTACACAATTCCATTCTATGATCATCTCGAAATTTACCAACAAATTTCACCAGCCTCCGCACGTGATGGAGGCAGCTCGGGTTCTGTTAATGTCCTGGGACCCTTTGACTAAGGCGCGAGTGTCTGGGCTATCAAGCACTTACAGGTTTAGCTATGCCAAGGCGACTTTGGGGAGAGCCTTGGTCGGTCTCTGCGCTATGGAGGACGAGTTTTGCATGAATGTTGCCGCACTCAATGAACGAAAGGACAAACTGGAGTTGCGCCATGGTCAACTCGTGTCTCTGGAGGCAGACAAAGGTGCTTTGACAACCGAAGTAGAAGAAAAGACTGTTCAGCTCGCCACAGCCAAGACCGAGATTGAAGAGCTAACGGTCGAGAAGAAATGTCTTGAAGACGAGGTGCGCAAACTTACGACGCAAATCGGTGCCTCCGAGATGGAAGTCAGGAACCATTTGAATTGTTACTTGAAGGAGCAAGGAGAGCACCAAAGGACTAGGGAGGAGCACCAGAAAACTCGCCAAGACCGTGCCAAGAAGGAAGCCCAGCTGATACACTTGGCAGAGGCACATACTGCCGAGCTGGTGAAGTTAGAGAAGGAAAAGGTCGCTTTTGGGGATCTCATGTGTGCACAAGGGGTTGAGGATGGTAAGGAACTCGGGAAGCAAGAGTTCAAGGGCTCCGCCGAGATGGAGAGGGACATCGAGCTTAACTCCTGCCAGAACCTCCGCTGGGTTATTGACCGATTTTAGTCTGGTCTGTACGACATCGGGGATTTGAAGGCCATCATGCTCATAAACATGGAGAGGTTCGAATTTGACCCCGAGATTGAAGAGATTCACGTCCCAGCCGATGACGATGAACGAAACTAATGTGAATTAGTGTTTGGTAATACTGAGGCCGACGTTGTTGCCCGCGGGCATCCTCCTATGAACGTGAATAGACAAGCTGCTCTTCGGGAAGCTTATGTCAACATGGTCCTCGAGGGGGAATAGGAAAAAAGGGCAGAGTTTGCCGACGTGTTCATCTCTACTCTCGCCGACTTTACCATTGAACAGCATCTTAACCTCCTGACTCCAGCCCAGATTAAGAAAGAGGTGGTGGAGTTAGCTTAAGAAAATGTGGAGAACCCCCAAACGGGGACTGAGCTAGTGAAGGGAACTGGTGACGTTGATTCCGCGACGGTGAAGATCGTGCCGGACCCCCAGGCTTTGACGCCGCAATCTTCTCTAGATTGTACGAAATGGTCAAGGACGGCTCCGAGGCTCCGGAAGGTCAAGAAAAAGAAGTCCTTGAAGATGTTGATGGTTCTCAAGCTGAAACCGAAAAGAACCACAATGGCTCCCAGGCTGAGACCGAGAAGAACCCCGCCTAGTTAATGTTTTGGCTTTTATCAAGTCTTGTCGATTTTCAAGTTTCGTCTTTCTTTTTGCTGATGTGGACCATCATGTTGGCACATCCCCTTTCCATTTTTCTTTTTATTGTAAGAACATGTATTATTTTAATGAATGAAGGCTTTCCTTTTCAGTAATTTGTGTATTTTTACGCTAAGTCATAAACCTCGTATTCTGTAGGTTTTTTATATTGACTTAGATCCTTGGTGTCGTTTTCCGACTTTGAGGCGCTTTGGGCCATTTTTATAAAGCGTTAATTATTGAAAAACAGACTTAGGACATTTTAAGGTCTTTTTGCAGAATGTAGGTTAAAAAACCGACTTTAGATACTTAGTGCCTTTGTAAAGAATGTCAGTTAAAAAACCGACTTTAGGCACTTAGGAGAAAGAGACATCACTTTGGGTATTGTTGATTTACTGCGTGATGATTTTATTGAAAAAGATCGAAGTCGCGGTATTTATTTCACTCAAGATTGGGTCTCTCTACCAGGTGTTATTCATGTGGCTTCAGGGGGTATTCACGTTTGGCATATGCCCGCTCTGACCGATATCTTTGGGGATGATTCCGTACTACAGTTCGGCGGAGGAACTTTAGGACACCCTTGGGATAATGCGCCAGGTTCCGTAGCTAACCGAGTCGCTCTAGAAGCATGTGTACAAGCACGTAATGAAGGACGTGATCTTGCTGCTGAGGATAATGTTATTATCCGTGAGGCTAGCAAGTGGAGTCCTGAATTAGCTGTCGCTTGTGAAGTATGGAAAGAGATCAAATTTGAGTTGAAGGCAGTAGATTTGGATAAGTAGGAAAAGAATTAATTACTCTCCCTTCTCTTAATTGAATTGCAATTAAACTCGGCCCAATCTTTTACGAAAAGGATTGAGCCGAAGACAAAGATTCTATTGTAGAGATTTTGGATAAATAACTATATCTTTAGATCTTTAGATATAGAAGATTTGAAATAAAAATTTCAGATGGCCTTTTTACAGAACGTCAGTTAAAAAACCGACTTTAGGCACTTAGGGCCTTTTTACAGAACGTCAGTTAAAAAACCGACTTTAGACACTTAGTGCCTTTTTATTGAATGTCAGTTATAAAACTAACTTTAGGCACTGAGGGCCTTTTTACAGAACGTCAGTTAAAAAACCGACTTTAGGCACTTAAGGCCTTTTTACAGAACGTCAGTTAAGAAACTGACTTTAGGCACTTAAGGCCTTTTTATAGAATGTCAGTTAAAAAATCGACTTTAGGCACTTAGGGCCATTTTACAGAATGTCAGTTAAAAAACCGACTTTAGGCACTTAGGGCCTTTTTACAGAACGTCAGTTAAGAAACCGATTTTAGACACTTAGTGCCTTTTTATTGAATGTCAGTTATAAAACTAACTTTAGGCACTGAGGGCCTTTTTACAGAACGTCAGTTAAAAAACCGACTTTAGGCACTTAAGGCCTTTTTACAGAACGTCAGTTAAGAAACTGACTTTAGGCACTTAAGGCCTTTTCACAGAACATCAATTTAGAAACCGACTTTAGACACTTAGTGCCTTTTTATAGAATGTCAGTTAAAAAACCGACTTTAGGCACTTAGGGCCTTTTTACAGAACGTCAGTTAAAAAACCGACTTTAGGCACTTAGGGCCTTTTTACAGAACGTCAGTTAAGAAACTGACTTTAGGCACTTAAGGCCTTTTCACAGAACGTCAGTTAAGAAACCGACTTTAGGCACTTAAGGCCTTTTTACAGAACGTCAGTTAAAAAACCGACTTTAGGCACTTAGGGCCTTTTTACAGAACGTCGGTTAAGAAATCGACTTTAGGCACTTAAGGCCTTTGTTATTGATAGAACTTCTTTAAGTACATTGCGTTCCAAAGATATCGGTGTGGAGTACCATCCAAGTATTCAATTTGATAAGCCCCATTGGTTAATACTTCACTTATTTTGAATGGGCCTTCCCATTTTGGCTTCAATGGTCCTGGATCGGGCCCCACAATCCTTTTGAGCACAAGATCGCCGACCTTGAATGTATGAGGTCGAAGTTTGGAGTTGACAAATATTTAACTTCTCTGCTTATAGGCAGCATTCTTGAGTTCAGCTTGTGCACGTAGCTCGTCTATCAAATCGAGGGTGTTTCACCGGTTGAGGACCGAGCAGTGGTTCGATATGCCCAGAGGACTTGAGGGAGTTCTTCGGGCCAGGCTCCTTTTGCAGCGTCTAACCTTAGCTTGAGACCGTTCTTGATGATCTTGTTTATAGCCTCTACTTGGCCATTTGCTCGTGGATGGTATGGAGACGAAAAAAGGTGTCTGATTTTGTATTCCTCGCAAAAATCAGCGAATTTTTTGCCCTCAAATTGCCTGCCATTGTCAGTCACGATAGAATTAGGGACACCGAACCGACATATTAATGTTTTCCATATGAAGTCGATCATTTTCTGCTCGGTTATTGTGGTTAATGGTTCTGCCTCGGCCCATTTTGTGAAGTAATCGACTGCAACAACTGCGTATTTGACTCCCCCCTTTCCGACTGGCAAAGGTCCAATCAAGTCGATTCCCCATTTTGCAAAAGGCTAAGGACTAAATACCGACCTGAGTGGTTCCGGAGTCTAGTTGACGTTTGGCGCGAATATCTGACATTTGGTACACCTCCTTACCCAATCTGCAGCGTCTTTCAGGGTTGGCCAATAATATCCTTGTCGCAGAATTTTATAGGCCAAAGCTTGGGATCCCGAGTGACTCCGACAAATCCCGTCGTGGATTTCCTGCAGCACGAAGAGAAATTCTTGCTCAGGTATGCACTTCAGCAACGGGGACGAGTATCCCCTTCTGTAAAGTGTCCCGTTATCCAGAGTGAACCGAGTTGCGCAGATTCGTAAGGCTCTCGCCTCTTTGGGATCCTGAGGTTGGGCCCCCGTTTCTAGATATGCTATAATGAGGTCCATCCAGGTGACAATTTTATCTTCGAAACCGGGCTCGATGCCGGCGATCTGTTTTACCGAGGTAGAAGGGAGTTCTTGTCTACCGACCTGGACGTATTCTACGTCTTTCATCTTCGCACTTGATGCGAGGTGCGACAAGGCATCCGCTTGTACGTTTGAAGTTCGAGGGATATGATCAATTTTGAACTGAAACATAGACAACTTTTTCATGGCTAGCGCAAGATATGGCATTAGGCGAGGTTCTTTAACTTCAAAGGTGCCGAGTACTTGGTTGACTAGCAGTTGTGAATCTGAAAAGATGTTAACGTGAGTTATGTTCATAGCCTCGGCCAGGTTCAGCCCCGACAAAAATGCCTCATACTCAGCTTCGTTGTTGGTAGCGAAAAAAAGGAATTGGATGGAGTGGCAAAAGACCCGTTGATCGGGATCGATTAAGACAATTCCTCCTCCAGCTTGGTTTGAGGTCGATGATCCGTCGACATACATCACCCATGGGTGGTTGTCGATTACTTCTTCAACTCCTGGGGTGAACTCTGCAATGAAGTCGGATAATACATGTCCTTTGATGGCAGTCCTTGGTTTGTAATGGATGTCGAACTGCCCTAGTTCCACAGCTCATTTGACCATTCGTCTTGACGTGTCAGGTCGGTGGAGAATTTGTCGTAGGGGAAATGTGGTTAACACCGTAACAAAATGTTCTTGGAAGTACGGTCGCAACTTCCGAGCTGCGGTGACAAGGGCAAAAGCAAACTTATCCATTGACGGGTATCTTAGCTCGACATCATGGAGGGCTTTGATTACGTAATATACTGGATACTGCTGGGAATCTTCTTCTCGGATGAGTACCGCGCTTATTGCCGAGCTGCTTACTCCAAGATACAAATACATCATTTCGTCGGGTTTTGGCTTTTGTAAAGTAGGAGGTTGAGACAAGGCCTCCATGATGCTGTCAAGAGCTTTTTACCAATCACTAGTCCATTCGAACTGTTTTCCTTTTTTTATGGCGTCAAAGAAGGGTTTGCATCGATCGGTAGATTTTGATATGAACCGATTTAAGGCAGCTAGCCGACCTGTGAGCCCTTGCACTCCTTTCACCGAGGTGGGTGACTTTAAATCCAAAATAGCTTTGATGTTTTGGGGATTTGCTTCTATCCCTCTTTGACTAACTACATAGCCTAAGAACTTAGCCAACTTTACCCCGAATGTACATTTCTTAGGATTTAACACCATGGAGTAATCGCGCAAAATACTAAACATTTCATTCAAATGTGTTACATGATCACTAGCGCACACCGACTTTACAAGCATATCATCTACACACACTTCCATAGTACGTCCTATCAATCTTGAAAACATTTTGTTCACCAACCTTTGATAAGTGGCCCCGGCATTCTTCAATCCAAAGGGCATCATAGTGTAGCAGTACAGGTCTCTTGCCAAGTAAAAAGAAGTGTGTTCAGCCTCCTCGGGATTCATCGGAATCTGGTTGTATCCTGAATATGCGTCCATGAAGCTCATCAGTTCATGACCCGAGGTGGCGTCCATCATATAGTCGATATGCGACAATGGGTAACTTTCTTTTGGGCACGCAGTGTTGAAGTCGAAAAGTCAATGCATAGACGCCATGACCCATTGCTTTTCTTCACCAGGACGGGATTGGATACCCAAGTGGGATATTTAGCTTCTTTGATAAACTTGTTGTCGATGAGCTTGTTAACTTCTTTCTCCAGAGCCTGTTGTCGGTCTGGACCTAGCTTGCGCCGTTTTTGGATTATGGGCTTGACTTTGTCGATGTTGAGCCGGTGGCAGGCTACCTTCGGATCTATCCCCTTCATGTCCTCGTGTCTCCAGGCGAAGACATCGGCATTGGCCTTTAGAAATGATATAAGTTCAGTTTGGATAGGCTCTGGAGGGTTAGCTCCAATGCGAAGCTGTTTGTCGCATGTTGACTCATCGCCGTAAATGACTTTGACTTCCTCGAAAGGTTCAGCTCGGTTTCCTGGCTTCTTTCCTTTAAACTGGCTACGTGGATCCAGCTTATCTTCTTCCACGACAGGTTCCTTTCCTGACCTTCTTCCCCGATCTCGGGTAAGGTCTTCCTCTATTAGATCGTTGAAGTCGGGGTTGTGTGAGGTCGGATTCGCTATCACCGGTTGGATTTCCATCGGGATTGGATCAACCCCGAGGTCCGTGCTTTGAACACCTTCAGGAATCGAATTATGTTGAATGATGACATAATCTAACTCTTTTTCTTCGTTAGAAACTTCTATGGTGTGGATTTCTCGAGAAGGAATTGCCAATATCAACTTCCGAGCTTCCCGTTGATCTCCTTAATGAGTGCCTTTGCCCTCGGCAGTGTGGAATTTGATTGCATAGTGAAAGATGAAAACGGCTGCTTGTAACTTATACAAGGCTGTTCTTTCAATGATGGCATTATATTCATTATCAATGTCCATGACTTTGAAGGTTTTCATAACAACTTTGGAGGTCGGACCATGGCCTCCAAATCTGATCAGTAGAGTGATTTCACCCAATGGCATCGACACACTTCAGTTGAACCCATGGACTCTATCATTACATGGCCGGACGTCGGTGGGGTCAAGTCCAAGCTTGTTGAAACCTCGGAGCATAAGGACACTTGATTACGCACCGGTGTCCACCATTATCCGGTGGACGGGGATTCCACAAATCGGCGTTGTGACGAGTAACGCATCGGAATGAGGGTGATCGAACAGGCTGGCATCCTCCAAAGTAAATGTAATGGGACAAGTTCGCGAATTGATCGTCTCTCTTACGTCAGTAACCATTACTTTCTTTCCCAAGTTGGATGCCCTTCTGGCGTAGGCTTTGGCTTGTCGCCGTGAGGAAGTCAGCTCATCTCAGTTGGTGTTAACTCGGGGAACGGAACCCAGCCGAGATGAACTTTAAGGGGTTTGGTTGATGTCACCGGGACTTTGAGCTCCCTATTCCTCTTCCCAAGTCAGTCTTCAGCCGACCTAAGACTAATTGTCCCTCACGTGAAGATCTCCTTTTCTCCCTGTTGTAGCCTGATTCTTTTTACGTTCAGGGCCCCTTCTTCCTCCTCATCTCTATCGGG
Source organism: Striga asiatica (assembly GCA_008636005.1). NCBI lineage: Eukaryota > Viridiplantae > Streptophyta > Magnoliopsida > Lamiales > Orobanchaceae > Striga > Striga asiatica. The sequence goes on along the minus strand of BKCP01006071.1, from coordinate 3,985,118 downwards.
AATGTGGACCACTGTCGTCTTTCCTTACTTTCATGTGGTTTTGTAAATCTCCTCACCTGTGGATTTCCGATGAGTTTCATGAGGGCAATCAACAAGCTAAGGCATTCATCGGTGTTGTGACCCGATGATTTGTGATAATCACAGTATCGAGATTTGTCCAACTGGCTTTTAGGGGTTTTCACAGGCTGGTCTTCGAGGATTATCCCTTTTCCATTAATTTCCTAGTAGACTGTTGCGGCACCTACCGAATAACTCGATCGGTAACCTGTAGTGAGGTCCTCCTTATACTGCCTCCTGGCTGCCTTCACTTCTGGGTCGCTGGGGTCGCCTTTGTATGGCTCCCTGAATTGTGGATTCTTGGACGGGCTGTCGAAGTGCTTCTTCTTTTTCTTGTTCTCGAGAGTCGGTTTCTTATCTTTCGATGATGAAAACTCCAGATCAGAACTGACATAGACTCCTCAGCAATGATATGTTGTTGAGCTCGGGCAAGGAACTCTTAGAAAGTGCTAGGTTTGTTCTGACAGAGTGCCCAGCGAAACATGGACTTCAGTTTTAAGCCCGATATCGCCGAGACAAGGAGTGTCTCCTGGTGACATGGCTCCATATTTTGCACGCGTTCATTGAAACGTGAGACGTAGTCCTTTAAACTATCGTCCTCCCTCTGGACAATGTTGGTGATCGATTCTTTCGGGATTAAACTCACTTGGGCTCCAATGAAATGATACCTGAACGCCGACCTGAGTTGACACCAATATCGGATCGACTTAGCCGACAGCGAATAGTACCACTTCTGAGCTCTGGGGCCCAAGGTTAGGGAGAAAATTTGGCACCTTAGAGCATCGTCGGCGCCATGTAAGTCCATCCATGATGTGTAATGACCGAGGTGAGCATCGGGGTCGGCAGTTCCATCGTAGAGTCCGATCTGTGGAACTTTGACTTTTCCCAGCAGTGGCCCTCTAGTCAACTCGGGTGCCAGCGGAGAGTCAACTTCTAAATAGACATGGCCTGATTTGGATATGCGGGGAGGTAGAGGAGGTCTGACGTGAGCGGCATGACAGGCTTCTAGCTCCGCAGCTTTCCGTCGTAACATCTCCACCTCAGCGGTTCGCGTCTTGCACACCGTGTTCTTTCGATTTGCTGTCGCAAGTCGGCCGGATGATCCGGTTGTTGAAATAGCTGCCGAGCTGCGGGTGGAACTCTTTGAGCGTGTGCTGGGTGACTTTCCGCTGTCATCTCTAGTCTGTTCATCTCCGGCAAGTTCATCTTCGGTGGGGCGACGTGGTCCACGGACGGGGCTTGTGGGTTGTTGTCTCGTGGTGCGACGTTGCGTGTGACGCGGCTTGATTAATTGTCACCTCCTCGCATATGAGGGACTCGTTGTCTCGCCGGAGTTATTGGGGCGAGGGACTGTCCCGGCATCCTTCTTAAGGGCCCCGACATAGTTAGGGCCAACAAGGCAGTAAATCCCCGAGCAAATTCTGGGTTCTGCATGAGCATCGTCAGATCCGGCATTGCAGGTATCGGAGGTACCGAATTGTGTTGACCGAGGGATTGCTCTAGGATGCGAACATCGCTTTCCATGGTCGTCGGATTATCTTGTTCTGATTGCGACATGCTTGATTTAAGATGTGGTGTTTTTTTTTTAATCTCGAAAATTAACTCCAATTATCTTATGGAGCCCTCCTTCTAGTGCCAAAATGTTGCTAAACGGATTTAACAAAGGTAATTAAGATGTAAAACGCAGTAAAGTTTGCAGTAAATAGGGGTTTTATTGAATTTTCCGAGGTCGGTTACAGAATATGGTAAGTCGGTAGTAGAATACAGAAGGTCGGTAACAGAGGAAACCGAGGTAATAAATGCTCGAATTTAATGTGTTTTTCATGGATCCTCGTATCGATTTTAATGCTGCTATTTATAGTTATATCCGACACACTTTCCAAGAGAATTCGGCCGCATTTAATGTGGACATGACGGCTAAGAGGCGGCTATGATGCCTGCAGACTTTTTAGGCAATGATGACAATATGGCACCCCTATCACTGAATGACAGGCGTCACTTCTGTCGGAGTGAGGTCGGGTCTTCGTGACATCGGTCGTTCTACAGGGTTTAGCATATTATGTCCTTCCAAAAAACTCTTTCCTAACCGAGGTGACGATCCCGAGGTGCTCGACAATGCTGGGACAATCTTGGGGTCTGCTATTTGCTTCTTGGAAACTGAGGTGTTAACACCGAGATGTTGATTCGATATTGAGATGGTGCCGAAAACCTATATTGTGGCTCGGACTTCTATTAATTAACCCTAAGATTCTCCTAAATCAACTCGGAATATCTTTAATCTGTGAGAATTCGGTTTTGATGTCATCAGAAACCATTAATGTCCGTCAACGGTGTTTTTCCAGCACAATCAGTGACAATATTCGAAGGGAAATTATTATTGAAAGGAATTTCGCAGAAGTGGGAACAAAGTTCGATAAATAGCATTGTGTTCGCATAACGTAATGAAAAAATAAGTAAAAGTAACTTGTATTATATTTTGTAATCGCATATCCAGGCCAGATCAACTGCACCATTTAGGATATGTGAAAAACTGTCGCGTAATTAGATTATCGCATATCCAAATCGAACGTTGCATTATTTATGAGTAACGAATATAATTTACGATTCGCATATCTAAATCTATAAGGCTAGATAACTATCGATTGTGCGTATTGTTTTCACATATTTACTAATCGCTTATCCATATAAACCTCGCATAATGTATCAATATGCGAACAAATTTGGAATAGTGTTACGCACCGCATTGGTTGACTGCTTTTTTTTTCACCTAATAGTTATTTTTAATTTAGTCAAAGAACGAGAATTTTCCAAAAATTACTATTTACCAACTCTGCGAATAATATGCGACGTTTCTATATTACAATTTTGTACGTCGCATAGTAGACAATTTACTAAAACAAACTTAAAAAAGTATATGTTATTCGTTATAGTACGAGTGTTATGTGCGGTTTTTATGCGGAATTATTTCGAGTAATAATCGCAGGTTCATTCGCCTATTAGTAATTTAGTCACAGACCAAAAACTTTCCAAAAATTAAATTTTATAAAATAAATTATTTACCAACTGGGGGACTAATATGCGACTAATATGCGACGTTTGTATGTCGCAAATTTGCATGTCGCAGAATAGAAGATTTACAAAAACAAAGTTAAAAAAATATATGTTATTCGTTATAGTACGAGTGTTATGCGCGGTTTTTATGCGGAATTGTTTCGAGTAATAATCGCAGATTCATTCGCCTATTAGTAATTTAGTCACAGACCCAAAATTTTTCAAAAATTAAATTTTATAAAATTAATTATTTACCAACTGGGGACTAATATGCGACGTTTGTATGTCGTAATTTCGCATGTCGCAGAATAGAAAATTTACAAAAACAAATTTAAAAAAATATATGTTATTCGTTATAGTACGAGTGTCATGCGCGGTTTTTATGTGGAATTGTTTCGAATAATAATTGCATGTTGATTCGCCTAACAATAGTCTTCAATTTATTAGTAATTTAGTCACAGACAAAGAACTTTCCAAAAATTAAATTTTACAAAATTAATTATGCAGAAATTCGGCGAATAATATGTGACGTATGTATGTCGCAATTTTACATCGACTCAACTACTTTACATCAATTGAAATAGTTTACAAGTAACCTTACATCGGAAGAAATGAATTACTAGATAGAGGTGGCTACGACAACGAGTTGAAACAGCAGTTTGAAAGATCAGAAGCAATTGGATGCATGTGTCGAAGGTTTCGAAATAGGGAGGCTAGGTAAGTTGATGAGATCGGTCCATCAAGTTAGCTTCAAAAAAAGAACCATCCCTAGTTTGACTTTCAATCTCCATTTTCACATCTGTCTACGAGTGGAATGTATACAGAGGTTGAGGGAAATGGAGAATGAACTTATCACTTTCGATCAACATTTTAAAGTCTCCGTATTAAGATTTCATAAAGAGATTGAATGGTCAATCACCTTTGTCTTTCAAGGCGTGCTCGCTTTCACCGTCATAGGCCCCTCAATCCAGTATACCCAAGAAGACCAAGCAGTTCGTCGGAGATTCCACGCCTTCCAAAACACATGGTCTCTTACAAATTCTTCAGCGTACAATTTTGCATAGCTCCATGGGAAGTGACCATGTGCCTGGGCAGACGTAGGATCTCCAGGGCGAGTGGATGGACTTCCTAGGGATACTAGATTCGGGAGCCTACGACGGTGAAACAGAGCAAGCCCTCAAAGACAACAGGAGGATCAGCACCATTCTCTCTATTCTTCAACACTCGATTTTCCTCAACCAGCCGTACAACAGAGGTAGCTGAGATGAGACAATTGAATTAGGATAAGGACCATTTTCTAGGAGTTGAAGAATTCTTATTGTCTCATCTCAGCTATCATTGTAGAAGACTCAAGAAGATATCTATCCTTTCATACGCGCGCCGTTATTAATTTACCGAAGACTGAGGGGACATTTCGGAGCGACTCTTTAAATTCGCAGAACTGCAAACAAAATGCGACGAATCGCACTTCATTCGCATAACGTAATGACAATAAATGATTTCGCATATCTGGTTACAGAAGATATACTCAAAAAGATATCTATCCTCCTTGATATGCGTGCCGCTATTATGCGCCGAAGACTGAGGGGACGTTTCGGAGAAGAAGCGACTCTTCAAATTCGCAGAACTATGAACAAAATGCAATGAATCGCACTTCATTCGCATAACGTAATGACAATAAATGATTTCGCATATCTGGTTAAAGAAGAGATACTCAAGAAGATATTATTATCCTCCTAGATATGCGCGTCGTTATTAATGTGCTGAAGACTGAGGGGACGTTTCGGAGCAATTCCACAAATTCGCAGAACTGTGAACAAAATGCGATGAATCGCACTTCATTCGCATAATGTAATGACAATAAACTACATTCTATTTCCCATATCTGGTTAAAAAAATATACGTAAAATATAAATAATTGTTTTTAATGCGACGACCTTTTCAGTAAAACAACTGTCATTTAAATTGAGAGTTGAAAAGACGCAACCTTTAATCGCAGAACGACGAACAATGTGCGATAAATCGCATACCTGAAATTATGGAGGGAAAAAATCCCGCCCACTAAATTAAACATTTTAGAACAGTGCCAAAAGGTCGAAGAAGAATGAAATTAAGTTGCAAGTGAAGGATAAACAATAATGAAATGAAAGTGATAATAGAAGAAAGCCACTTATTAATAAATATAACAATGTTCAAGTTCAATCTTAGATAAAATGTTGATTAGGAGTTAAGGTCTTCTATATAGAAAGATAGATATTGTTTCATGTGATTATGTTTGAAAGTGATCATAGAAGAAAACCACTTATTAAAAAATATAACAATGTGCAAGCTCAATCTTAGATAAAATGTTGATTAGGAGTTAAGGTCTTCTATATAGATAGATAGATATTGTTTAATGTGATTATGTTTGAAAGTGATAATAGAAGAAAGCCACTTATTAAAAAATATAACAATGTTCAAGCTCAATCTACGATAAAATGTTGATTAGGAGTTAAGTTTTTCTATATAGATAGATATATATTGTTTAATGTGATTATGTTTGAAGGTGATAATAGAAAAAAGCCACTTATTAAGAACATATAACAATGTTCAAGCTCAATCTTAGATAAAATGTTGATTAGAAGTTAAGGTCTTCTATATAGATAGATAGATATTGTTTAATGTGATTATGTTTGAAAGTGATAATAGAAGAAAGCTACTTATTAAAAAATATAACAATGTTCAATATCAATCTTAGATAAAATGTTGATTAGGAGTTAAGGTCTTCTATATAGATAGATAGATATTGTTTAATGTGATTATGTATGAAAGTGATAATAGAAGAAAGCCACTTATTACAAAATATAACAATGTTCAAGCTCAATCTTAGATACAATGTTGATTAGAAGTTAAGGTCTTCTATATAGATAGATAGATATTGTTTCATGTGATTATGTTTGAAAGTGATAATAGAAGAAAACCACTTATTAAAAAATAAAACAATGTTCAAGCTCAATCTTAGATAAAATGTTGATTAGGAGTTAAGGTCTATTATATAGATAGATAGATAGATATTGTTTATTGTGATTATGTATGAAAGTGATAATAGAAGAAAGACACTTACTACAAAATATAACAATGTTCAAGCTCAATCTTAGATAAAATGTTGATTAGAAGTTAAGGTCTTCTATATAGATAGATAGATATTGTTTAATGTGATTATGTTTGAAAGTGATAATAGAAGAAAGCCACTTATTAAAAAATATAACAATGTTCAAGCTCAATCTTAGATAAAATATTGATTAGGAGTTAAGGTCTTCTATATAGATAGATAGATATTGTTTAATGTGATTATGTATGAAAGTGATAATAGAAGAAAGCCACGCACTTATTACAAAATACAACAATGTTCAAGCTCAATTTGAGATAAAATGTTGATTAGAAGTTAAGGTCTTCTATATAGATAGATATAAATTGTTTAATGTGATTATGTTTGAAGGTGATAATAGAAGAAAGCCACTTATTAAAAAATATAACAATGTTCAAGCTCAATCTTAGACAAAATGTTGATTAGGAGTTACGGTCTTCTATATAGATAGATAGATATTGTTTAATGTGATTATATTTGAAAGTGAGAATAGAAGAAAGCCACTTATTAAAAAATATAACTATGTTCAAGCTCAATCTTAGATAAAATTTGTATTAGGAGTTAAGGTCTTCTATATAGATAGATAGATATTGTTTAATGTGATTATGTTTGAAAGTGATAATAGAAGAAGACTACTTATTAAAAAAAATAACAATTTTCAAGCTCAATCTTAAATAAAATATTAATTACGAGTTTAGGTCTTCTATATAGATAAATATATATTGTTTAATGTGATTATGTTTGAAAGTGATAATAGAAGAAAGCCACTTATTAAAAAATATAACAATGGTCATTTTATACATTATTATGAATGGTAATTTATGGAATAGACTATTATATCATAAGATATAAATCCAAGTATTGGTTTAGTGTTTAGGTTTACGGACTTTTTAGGGGTATCGCATTTCTACATGAAAGTTTATTTTTTATTTCTTTCATCTTTCAGTTATGCGAATTGCCGCATATTGCTCGCATACCCCCATCACACTTCTACTCGGAAGTTTATTTTTTATTTCTTTCATCTTTCAGTTATGCGAGGGGTATGCGAAATGCCGCATATTGCTCGCGTACCCCCTTCGCACTTCTACTCGAATTTTTTTTGAAATTCTCTATTCTGCGACTTACAAATTTGTGACATACAAACGTCGCATATTATTCGCCGAGTTGGTGCATAATAAATTATTTGAAATTTTAAAACCGCTGACAGTTGGAACTTTACGGCCGATTTCGAGGCGTCTTTTCCAATTTTTGAAACGTCGTTTCCTCCGTCTACATAAAGCGTGTAATCTTCGATCCTTATCATGCCCCTTCTCTTTCTTCCCCTCCGGCCCCCAGAACTCTTTGGTAGTGGCCCTCCGTTTTCCCCTTCTCTTGTATATGAGAAGCAGTTCGCCGGAGATAAACCATAACTATAAAAATTCTTTCTTTCGACCCGTGAGGCAATTCTTTAAGATTACTGTGTCCGAATTGAGAACTCCTAACCTTCCGAATTCGTCGGAGGAAAAAATTCAACAAGCGGAAATTCTGCTATCCAACTTTATTAACATGGCCCCTAGAGGAAACATATATGCCGAGACAGCAATGATGAGATCAAACTGTGGGAAGGTTGAAGGTCGGGAGTGTGCACGTCGGCGGCCGGGGCGTAACAGCCGGCCCTCTGTCAGAGGCAATGCTGGCCTCAATCCTCTCGAGGTTGTGGTCGGCCAGGTCTTCATGACAGAAGAAGGTGGTTGGTCGGCGGGGATCTCTTCCCGGAACCCGTCTGAGCCTATCGGTTGAGAGCGGGTCGTCGCACTCGTGGTGGTCGCGGCCGATCTCATGTTGGAGTTCTTCCTGGAACTCCACAAACAAGCTCGGCCTACGGCTCCTCTTTCTGGAGTTTGGCTGCTGTGGTAGCTCGTCGGCTCCCTCATCCTAGCTTTTGTTAGGATCGTTCTTCGATTTTTTTTTCACCTTTGTAATCGGCTGGGGTTGAAGCGACAGCAAAAGCAGTAGTGTAGGGATTTCTGTTCGACCTTTTATTCTACGAAATACAAACGTCGCATATTATTCGCCTAGTTGGTGCATAATATTTTTTGTAGAATTTAATTTTTGGAAAACTCTAAACATTTTAGGCTAATGAAACTGCGACAATTAGTCGAAACAATTTCGCATGCCAACTGCACAACATTCGTAGTATAATCGAAGAACTTTTTAAATAAAAATTGTTTTTGAAAATTTTCTATTTTACGACATACATAATTGCGACAAACAAACGTCGAATATTATTCGCCGAAATTTTTTTTTTGTAGAATTTAATTTTGGAAAAATTTTAAACAGTTTAGGCTAATGAACCTGCGACAATTAGACAAAAAAATTTCGCATACCAACCGCACAACATTCATAGCTTAATCGAATAATTTTTTTTTAAAATAAAAAATGTTTTTGGAAATTTTCTATTTTGCGGCACACAAAATTGTGACATACAAACATCGCATATTATTCGCCGATTTGGTGCATAATAAGTTTCTTTTTGTAGAATTTAATTTTTTGAAAAATTCTTGTTTTTGCGAATGAACCTGAGACTATTTGTCGAAAATATTCCACACAACAAATGCATAACATTCGTAGTATAATCGAAGAATAATTTTTTTTAAAATAATTTTTTTTGGAAATTTTCTATTCTACGACATACAAACATCACATATTATTTGCCTAGTTGGTGCATAATAAGTTTTTTTTGTAGAATTTAATTTTTGGAAAATTCTAAACAGTTTAGGCTAACCTATCGTTTCGGAAAAAAAAAATAAACAGTTTAGGCTAATGAAACTGCGACAATTAGTCGAAACAATTTCGCATACAAACCGCGCAACATTCATAGTGTAATCGAAGAATTTATTTAAATAAAAATTGGTTTTGGAAATTTTCTATTCTGCGACATACATAATTGCGCAAACAAACGTCGCATAATTCATTCGTCGGTCAACCACAGGATATTCGCAGACCCCTTTTTGAGTAAAACAATTATTATTAAACAATTATTAAAATATTTTGTGTTCGAAATGGTCTGATAAATGCGAATCTTTATGAGACCGTCTCGCGACGGATATGCATTTGTTCGCAGGTCTACCGTAGGGTATTAAACTGCGAAAGGGATACGAAAACTAAACTATTATATTTATTTGTTTATTAAAAATGCATTGGAATTGCGAAAGTATGGCGCTTGTTACGCGAATATTACTCGACTGCTGTTTTTTCGCATATTTTGTCGTATAGTTTATTATTTAAAACAAAAAAAAGGAATACGAAACGTCTCATATAAGCTACTTTCAAAGTTGCACCTCTCCAGAGAAGAAACCAAAACAGAAAGAGTGGCGAAAAATTGGGATTCCATCTTGCAACATTAATTCGCATATTTAGAAGCAAAAGAACTGTTAGAAATTTAAAAAGAAAAAAAGAACCAAAAATTAAGAACGACGTCGACATCATGGACTTCTTAAGAGATGATGAAGAATTGACGAATCTAGCTATTCTGGTGGCGGCCGACCAAGCGAGTGGCTTAATGGCTATTGCGGCTGGTGACTCAACGGCTGTGGTAACGGGTATGGCGGGCGGCAACTCAGCGACTGAAGGCACGGGTCCGGAGGCCATCTCTTCTGGAGAGGTAACTTCCATTTGTTTCAGTTATTTAATTTAAGTTATTTAATTTCATCTGCTTTAATAGATAAGAAATAGTTGTTTTATTTGATAATGTATAAGTAATTTGATTTAAATAATTAACAACAACAACAACAACAACAACAACAACAACAACAACGCGATTGTTTTGGATTGGTCGTACAAGAGAAAGGAACTGATCAGTCAATATGAACGGTTGAAGATCAACGTTTACAGCTGGCAGTTGATATGTTCTGATATCAATAACGAGTTGGCCAACGTTGAAAGGGCCTTGACTGCTTTCCAGGGCTTGGTCTTTGGTCCGTTCCTACAGATTGATGGTAATGCTAATGTCTTTGCAAAGGCAATGCATGGGGTTCTTTCGCACGAGGTGACTCGTGTCGGTCAGAACCCGAACGAGATGTGGTTCTGTATTGGTGACCATTTTACACGATTCTCCACCCATGAGTATGATGTGGTGACCGTGCTTGCTTTTGGATCGTCTGCCTTTGACCCGAACTCAGCACCTCCTCCTCCTCGATCGTCGATTTTCATTGAGAAATATAAAGGCAAGGGGATCACTATGGAGATGTTGCGTGGTGACTTCAAGGCGGGGCAGTTCCGTACCTCTCGGGATGTGATAGTGAGAGTGGCGAAGATGCTAATGCTGATGTACTTTATCATTCCTTATGACGAAGAAGCCTATGTATATTGATAACTGCTGGTGGGCTTTGCTTGAGAAAGACCAAATGTGGGAGAAATTCCCATGGGGTAGTTACTCATTTCAGTACCTGTTCGACTACTTGCAGACGCCCCAGTACAGTAAAATGAAACATCATATCTACGGATTTCACTGGGTGTTTCTAGTATGCTGGTACGAGGCAACCCCTGAATTAGGTCGTACATGTGGAACATGTACCTCTGTGAGACGTCCACCACGGCTGGTTCACTGGGAACTGAAGAAGGTCACCCTTCTAGAAACATTTTTTGACCAACAAGTATTATTTGATCCTAAACATTTTTTATTGGAATCGTTAGCAAGTGATATCCGAAATTCTTTTTTAAGTCTTTACGATTTTTGATGATTTCTTTATTTTTATGTTCTATTTTTTTAAATTTAGTTGGAGGTGCATGAGAAGCTGAATCTGTATGAGGAAGAGATTGGCGTGTTGGACCTCTCGAATTTGAATGTAGAGGGGCCTCGATTTTTGCAATGGGCTAACGCGGCCAATCGCCGTATGCAAGTCTCGGCACTGCCGTCCACGTCGGCTCTGCAATCTCAAAACGCGGCTGACATTGTGCACCCGAGGAAGCGGACCCGGACTGAGGGTGAAGATAGTCCGATGCACCGGGAGGAGGTGAGGTCAACAGATGGGTCAGCATTTCTTGAGGATATTCGGGCGTGCGTACGGGCTGAAATGGATAATGTTATAGCAAGAATATCCTCTGAGGTGTCAGCAATTATTCTACGGGAGGTGCCGACTATTATTCGACAAGTGTTGGCCAATCTGTCGCACCCCATCTGAGACAGCCTCCTCCCGAGTCTGAGCCAGCCGTCAACTCGACGAGACAGCGTTCCCCCACCCACTCCTCGACGAGACAACATTTCCCCACCTGCTCCCATGAGAAATAGCGTCCCGCACCCCCTCCTCGACAAGACAGCGTTCCCGCACCCCCTCCCATAAGAGACACCGTGCCCCCACTCCCACCTCCGAGACAGCCGTCCACAATCCCCTCACCGAGACAGTCGTTGATCCCACCTCCACCTCCGAGACAGCCGCCGCCAACCCCTCCACCTCCGAGGCAACTGCCGCCAACACCTCCACCACCGAGAAAGTCGTCCCCAATCCCGTCCCCGAGACACCGGTGCTGCAGTCCACTTCTTCTCCGCAATCCTGGTCTTTGAAGTTTAAAGTTGATCGACAAAGACGACCAGGACGTGCTGTAACACCCCGCTCATTAGAGTAAATTTTATGCAACTTTTACTTCGAAAATACTTATAACTCTTTCGAAATATTTTGCGACTAACTCGAGATGCTACTCAAACTCATCTTCTTGAAAATCCGTTTATCTTTAAACTTTCTGTCTAATACTTCTCCAGACCTAAAGAAAACAGATTTCCTTTAAACTTGCATTTAACTGTACAATATTCATACTTCTCGAAATGGTATAAACTTGAAATCTGAAATTTATTAAAAATGCAAGTTCAACACTTAATGTGCATAGCGAAAATACTTAAAAATATAGTTTATTATACAGACCACCACCACCACATCTCGAGCTCACACCTCCGGCCCGACCCTGTTACCTGAAAAACACAATGGGGGTGAGTACTGATCCTCTTGTACCCCGAAATCACCCATACTAAAGTAAACAACAATAATAATACAATATCATGATCTCTGGTATATATATGGACTGGAAATCTGTTCCAGTAACTTAAACTGAATCTGGCCGATATCTGATCGGATACTTGTGCACAATCTGATGGATATTTCTCAAGGCAACTCAAACGGCCTCCATCAGAACTTAGGATATACTCTGAGACAACTGAATGCCTCCTCATCCCAAGCGTATAAACTTAAACTGTATACATACCTCAAACATGATATCAATATCATACTCAATGTAATACCCAGTCTGGGTCCCCACCTTTCTTCTTTTGAAAACTTTTGAAAAATGTAGGTGTTGCTCTTGGGTAGCTATATCTGCAAGGTACATAAAAATATAAACAAATATACTAAGTACTATGCTCGTATACTCAATAAGATTTAACTCTTACTTATCCTAATCTTAAAGATATTCAATAAGCTTAATATGTCTCAAATAAATATTAAGTCATCAAACATCTTAACTTTTTCTTAAACTTTTACTCAAGGTTAATTATTTAACCTTATATAAATCATATCTTCAAAATCATAGATATTGGTTTATACTCGCATGTCACTTAAATAACTCGAATGTGAAAATAACTAAATTTCACATTAAACTTGATTGAATACTTAAACTCAAAACATGCTAAACTTTTTCCAACATCATCAACATGATTTATAAACTCATCTTGATCTTTTACTCAATCAAATACTTAATTCATCATACATCATATCTCCCAAATTTTAAATATTAGCTTATATTAAATTTTCACTTAATTAACTTGAAAGTGAAAATAAACTCAAGTCCTACATCAACTTTTAATCATAACATTTAATCATGATATTAATATGTCATACTTAATACAATCTTTATAAGACTATATACTCAACATATTAAACTAAAACTTTGTCAAATTGCTCATCACTTATATGAGAATTGATCATAATAATCTCACTTTAATAACTTGATAATATCATGAATATTCTTGCATATACACTCATCTTTACATATATGCCTTGTAATTATCATAACTCATTCATTTCTCATCTTCAAATCATGAAATTTAACAGTCATATTCTTAACTCATATTTAGACATGTCATAAAAATTTCATAATTCTATCATGCATATATCTCGACTTATTCAAGTTTAAAGTTGCTGCTGGAAACAAGTACATAAAATTCAGCTTGCATGATAAACTTTAAAAATTCATATCTTGAGTTATACTAAACTAAATGACTTGATTCTTGATCCTATGTACTCCTCGTTTACACAAGAAATAACCATAGGAAGCATAGATTTCCAGATTTTTCATAGCTAGGTAAAAAACTCATCATAATTGAAGACATATGACATATATATGAGCTGGAAATAACTTATTTTCTAGCATGCTTATATTCATATAAAAAATTAATATCTAAGTTATATAAAAACATTATTAAACACTTAATATCATCTACTAAACATGTAAACTCCTTATCAAAACATGAACTTAAGCATGTAACTTTTAAGACAAGTAAATTACGTCCTTCTTGCTAGAGTAAAACTTGATTCTTTACTTCAAATTCTTCACTTCTCCCAAGTTTCTACTACTTATTCTCTCTTACACTCTTATATAACTTTTGGTACTTAACTTTGGTGTAAGAACTCTGATTTTTAGGCCTCTATTTATAGGCACAAATAGGCAAAACATCATAATGGAGTGAAGAAATGAACAAAATAAACAATTTAAACTTATAAACTTAATTATTCATAAACTATTTTATGATTAACTTGTATACTTATCCAAACATAATTAATCATCAAAAATGGCCTCTAGCTATAGCCATCAATGAGCTTTTTGGTAGATAAAACTTATTCCACCAAGTTTAATAAAATTCTCACCAATTGTTGAAAAAAAATGCTAACTTAAAGACTTAGCAAAACTTTGTTGTGATTTTCTCATCTCATTCTCACCAATTGATGACCAAAATTTCGTGCTTAATGTGATATAATTGATTCCATATATTATTGAAAAAATGTCACCATTCATCATATAAGAATCTTTGGAACAAAATAGTAAAAATAATAAAAAACATCCTTTTTTATTACTTTTACATTTTCTTTCAAAATGGCTGATTTCTAAAACTCTTTTACTGAAAAGTAATGCTCATATATAATCTTGGATCATGCTAATAAACCGAGAATAATACAATTTACGGAACTCAATTCGGACTTAAAACGAACGTTTACCGTAAAACTGAAAATTCTAAAATTTAAATTCTATACTCACAGTTTTTCTTCAATATAATGAACATATTGCTTCTTAGGATCTAATATAATTATCTTGAAATATTCTACATTTACGGAACCACATTCGGGCTCAAACCGAACGATTACCCTAAAACCAAAAATTCTAAAAATTTCGGTCTCTCTTAAAATAATTTAAATAGACTATAATGTCTAAATAAATTTTCTCACTTCTTTGAACATTTATCACTTAAATGTTCATGGATACTTACCGCACTTCGAGACTTAACTTGTATCAACTTATGCTAAGCTCGATATTATGATCTTATCTTGATGACTTAAACACTTAGAAAAATTCTAAGTATTTAGTACTAAGACTCGGCTATTTCTTAATTAAGTTCAACTCATGACCGAACATACTTGGGTTCAGTTAACTACTTATCTTAAACGATTAATCAAAATATACTCAATTTTGATTATTCGTCATCTTATATTAATTAATCCCGTCTTATAAATCCATTTATAAAAATAAACAGACTGAAATTAATTAATTACTAAACTGGCTCGATTACTGAATAATATTGAACCGAGAATACTTTCGACTTAGAGTCGAATTTTTAACTGAATAACTTAATAACTGGCTCGGAACTAGGAACGAGCATTATTAATAAAAGTAATTAGTTCAACTTAGAATAATTACTTTTATTAATTACTGAATGAGATATTACAATGTACCCCCCTTAAAACTATTTCTGTCCTCGGAAATACTGAAACTCAGATATATACAACTATGTATGTATATATATATATATATATATATATATATATATATATATATATATATATATATCAGAACTCTAAATCTGGAAAACGAGTGCTAATATCAATTTCTCACTTCCCAGGGGCATTTAACTCTATGTGGCGATTCCATTTTATACTTACGAGGAAATATCTCAATTCCTCAGCTAATGAACTTTCTGGTTCAAAACTTCTATCGGCTGGTCGTTGTAGGTTAAATCTTACTGATACTCATTGTGCAAGATCACATACTCTGAATCGCACACATACTTAAGTAACATTGTTACTTAAAACTTTATGCACACTGGACAACTTTAGAGAAGAAAAAATACTTATCTGATTGCCTATGCAATACATTGCATATGATTTACCCACTACTCAGGCCCATTCGGTTGCGGAACATCTATATGCCTTGTTGATGTTACTTGTAATCATTAACAAGTCACACCTCCTTTCTTCTCTTCCGAGAAACCTTTTTACTCAATACCACTATCGATATTTACTTCAACTTCTCCGACTTAGCTATAGTCGAGAATTTCGTTGAACTTTCTGTACTGTCGTGGAATAACTTGACCATTCTCTGGTCATACCACAATTTCCAGCATTAAGGTAAACTTAATTTACCTCTAATAATGCAACTGTCTTAATGTCGCAACATTTCACTTGTTGCTGACATCTCATATCTGATTTCGACTGCATTAAATGCATACTGGCTGTGCATCTTCTGACATTCGGTATAATTTACTCATACCCGAAAACTTATCTCATACTCATCTTTCTTCTATAAACCAACTTGTAAATCCTTCCATGTTCTTCAGCAATGGTCCGATTTCACCAATGAATTTAGCACTGCTAAAAATCCAAAAATTCTATTCTTTTCTCCCTCTTAATATCATAAAGAGAATTTATCGAGCTCGAGTAGAAAGATTGAGAATACTCATGCTCAATAATATCCCAAATGATATAAGATGGCTGATTGAAGCAAAAGTTCGTGTGTCTGGCGAATATCCCAATGCATACAAGTATCTGTCAGGTATGGTAAAAACACTTTTGCCAGGAAACGTAGAGCAAAAAGAATAGGCGGTTGCTATAAATGTGCTCGCTGGAACTGTGACACTCGCTGTACTTCTTTGGGCTTTGTCTCAATTAATCGAGAAGATAAAATAACTTTCATCAAGAATGGCTTGAGTAAGGAATCTCTGGATCAAACTATTCAACAGATTCTTGATACACATTCTAGTGGATATGTGCATCGAGAACTGATGTCTTTATGGCTTCTGCTCAAACATGAAGAAAAACTCTATAGTCTGGAAAATATTATTTCCAATGATCATGTTGTCAATATTGTTCTTGATAGTACCGATGTACTGTATATAGATCTTATCGCTTCTGACAAATAAGAGTCATTTAAGACTCAACTGCTTTCTTGTCGGGACTTTTCTTCTTTAAAAAGTGAATCTTTCTTCTTAGCCAAGTGTCTCTCAACTAAATGGCTACTGCCGAGTCTTCTCAAGGTATCAAACTTCTTCAACCAATCAAAACTGTGTGCGTTCTTTGTGGTTCTAGGTTTGTACTATTCCCCCATAACATCTATGTTGTAAGCCAACTGGTGAAAGAGTTGGGAAAACATAAAATCAACATACTTTATGGAGGAACTAGTATCTACTTCTTTAACAACCTCTTAATGGCTGCTAAATGCTTTGATATCCAAGTGAGAAGTATCCTTCCTTTTTATCTCACTTCATCAAAGGTTGTCAAAGATTCTGCTACTTTGATGATAACTCTTTCAATTTATGACTGTTTGATGTCTATGATATCTGGTTGTGATGCTTTCATCGTTCTTCCTGGTGGATATGGAACTTTAATGACTGCTTTTACCCTTGCTACTTGGGCAGAAGTGAAATTTCATACCAAACATATTGGTTTGTTGAATTTCAATAACTTTTTCCACAACTTGCTTGGATTTCTAGATGAAGGAGTGTATCAAACTTTTATATCTCCTTTCCAAAGAGAAATATTCAACTCTGCTGACACTTCCTCTGAACTTATCAATAAGCTTCAAAACAGCATCTCAACAGTTCAAGATTCTGTGAAAACTCCAGGATTCAAACGCAAGCGAGCATTTGATCCTTTAGATCTATCTTTGTGCAACTACAGCCATGATGGGTGGCATAGTTATGGAGTCTTGTGCTCTTGAGACGCACCCTTCCTTTATGCAATATAACTTTGTACTAGTTGAGAATTCCTTTATGCTTATTTGTATCTCCTTTTTCTGATATTTCTGTACTAGCTTCTTAGAAATAAGGAAATTCTCAACAGTGTGCTCGAATCTTTGTTTTGATTTTTAACTTTCAATGATATTAGAATTTCCATCTATCAAGTAGATTGATTGTGCAAAATATACTTTTCTCGTATATACTTGATTCACACATCAATACTACTTGTTACTGGACTGAGATAACTTCTTGATTTAGTTAAGATTCTATGCTTCTTAAACTTTACTCAGTTGTGGTCTTGAAACTTTGCCTCGCGGCATTTTAAAACCACTAACTATATTACTTGAACAGCATAACCATTAATAAATAGCTATACTAAACTTTAAGGAAATTGTTAATTTTCGGAAAACACCTAGCTTGTGCTAGAGTTCCAGTTAATCTATCTTTTTCTTGCTTCTTCTCGCCATTTCTTACTTATGGCTTTAAACTCATCATTTATCTTTGGGGATAAGTACTTTCTCCCAAGAGATAGAAACATATTAGTCTTTACTCATTAAACAAACTATCTTTAACTTTCACATATCCAGAGTACTCTTGCTTAACTTCAAAAATTCTTTTGAGAAGTTTAAATAATTATCTCGGTATCTAGAATGTGATACTTATTAACTAATATTTTTTAAGGTTCGATTTTTAAGTCTTCAGGTAAACTCGGACTAATAACCCTTATTTCAGGTTTCCATAATTTACCCGGCCAAGTGACTACTATATGTCGATACCTTAAACTTATACTCATTGATTTCTGAAAAGTACTTTGTATAGTTGTACTGTTACTAACAAGTACTAATATCTTAAAACTTAATCTCGAACTTTGCCAATTTTTAGCTTATAATATCTAGCTGATAAGATATCAAAACTTCTGACTTATAAAGATTGACTATTTTCTGAAACTTTATTTTTACGGTTCAGTTCCAAGCCTACAGAATCTTATCCGGCTTTTGGTTCTTATTTCAAACCCCCATGATTTACCCGTACTTTTTGGCTATTATATACTGAAATATTGTTACTTCTAATACTTGGCTCAAATACATAATCAACCTTTATAGTCAGATCTTAACTCAAATCTTAATCTGATGGCTTAACTTAGAATGTTCGAGTCTCTTTCTTGATCTAGTTAACTTGACAAAACTAGATTTCAAACTTTAATACTAATCTGAACATACAGACTGATTTCTAGAGTTCGAATATCTGAATTCTTATTGAGCATAGACTTAGTAAATTTGAATATATTTAAAAACATTTATAAAAACTTTTAACAACACTTACTCGATAGTCGGCGAGGTGTGAGTGTGGTGTGGTTGATTTTCCTGAAACTGTTTTCTGAAACTTAAACTTTTAGTATACAGAGCACTTACTCTAGCTCTGATACCACCTGTAACACCCCGCTCATCAGAGTAAATTTATCGCAACTTTTACTTCGAAAATACTTATAACTCTTTCGAAATATTTTGCGACTAACTCAAGATGCTACTCAAACTCATCTTCTTGAAAATCCGTTTATCTTTAAACTTTCTGTCTAATACTTCTTTAGACCTAAAGAAAACGGATTTAAACTTGCATTTAACTGTACCATATTCATACTTCTCGAAATGGTATAAACTTGAAATCTAAAATTTATAAAAAATGCAAGTTCAATACTTAATGTGCATAGCGGAAATACTTAAAAACGTGGTTTATTATACAGACATATCAAATACTTAATAAATGTCCACTTGAAATAAGTGCACGACCACTACCACCAAATCTCGAGCTCACACCTCCGGCCTGACCCTGTTACCTGAAAAACACAATGGGGGTGAGTATTGATCCTCTTGTACCCCGAAATCACCCTTACTAAAGTAAACATCAATAATAATACAATATCATGATCTTTGGTATATATATGGACTGGAAATCTGTTCCAGTAACTTAAACTGAAGCTGGCCGATATCTGATCGGATACTTGTGCACAATCTGATGGATATTTCTCAAGGCAACTCAAATGGCCTCCATCAGAACTTATGATATACTCTGAGACAATTGAATGCCTCCTAATCCCAGGCGTATGAACTTAAACTGTATACATACCTCAAACATGATATCAATATCATACTCAACGTAATACCCAGTCTGGGTCACCACCTTTCTTCTTTTGAAAACTTTTGAAAAATGTAAGTGTTGCTCTTGGGTAGCTATATCTGCAAGCTACATAAAAATATAAGCAAATATACTAAGTACTATGCTCGTATACTCAATAAGATTTAACTCTTACTTATCCTAATCTTAAAGATATTCAATAAGCTTAATATGTCTCAAATAAATATTAAGTCATCAAACATCTTAACTTTTTCTTAAACTTTTACTCAAGGTTAATTACTTAACCTTATATAAATCATATCTTCAAAATCATAGATATTGGTTTATACTCGCATGTCACTTAAATAACTCGAATGTGAAAATAACTAAATTTCACATTAAACTTGATTGAATACTTAAACTCAAAACATGCTTAACTTTTTCCAACATCATCAACATGATTTATAAACTCATCTTGATCTTTTACTCAATCAAATACTTAATTCATCATACATCATATCTCCCAAATTTTAAATATTAGCTTATACTAAATTTTCACTTAATGAACTTGAAAGTGAAAATAAACTCAAGTCCTACTTCAACTTTTAATCATAACATTTAATCATGATATTAATATGTCATACTTAATACAATCTTTATAAGACTATATACTCAACATATTAAACTAAAACTTTGCCAAATTTCTCATCACTTATATGAGATTGATCATAATAATCTCACTTTAATAACTTGATAATATCATGAATATTCTTGCGTATACACTCATCTTTATATATATGCCTTGTAATTATCATAACTCGATCATTTCTCATCTTCAAATCATGAAATTTAACAGTCATATTCTTAACACATATATAGACATGTCATAAAAATTTCATAATTTTATCATGCATATATCTCGACTTATTCAAGTTTAAAGTTGTTGCTGGAAACAAGTACATAAAATTCAGCTTGCATGATAAACTTTAAAAATTCATATCTTGAGTTATAATAAACTAAATGACTTGATTCTTGATCCTATGTACTCCTATTTTACACAAGAAATAACCATAGGAAGCATAGATTTTCAGATTTTTCATATCTAGGTAAAAATCTCATCATAATCTGAACACATATGACATATATATGAGCTGGAAATAACTTATTTTCTAGCATGCTTATATTCATATAAAACTTTAATATCTAAGTCATATAAAAACATTATTAAACACTTAATATCATCTACTAAACATGTAAACTCATTATCAAAACATGAACTTAAGCATGTAACTTTTAAGATAAGTAAATTACCTCCTTCTTGCTAGAGTAAAACTTGATTCTTTACTTCAAATTCTTCACTTCTCCAAAGTTTCTACTACTTATTCTCTCTTACACTCTTATATAACTTTTGGTACTTAACTTTGGTGTAAGAACTCTGATTTTTAGGCCTCTATTTATAGGCACAAATTGGCAAAACATCATAATGGAGTGAAGAATTGAACAAAATAAACAATTTAAACTTATAAACGTAATTAATCATAAACTATTTTATGATTAACTTGTATTCTTATCCAAACATAATTAATCACCAAAAATGGCCTCTAGCTATAGCCATGAATGAGCTTTTTGGTAGATAAAACTTATTCCACCAAGTTTAATAAAATTCTCACCAATTGTTGAAAAAAAATGTTAACTTAAAGACTTAGCAAAACTTTGTTGTGATTTTCTCATCTCATTCTCACCAATTGATGACCAAAATTTCGTGCTTAATGTGATATAATTGATTCCATATATTATTGAAAAAATGTCACCATTCATCATATAAAAATCTTTGGAACAAAATAGTAAAAATAATAAAAATCATCCTTTTTTATTACTTTTACATTTTCTTTCAAAATGGCTGATTTTTAAAACTCTTTTACTGAAAAGTAATGCTCATATATGATCTTGGATCATGCTAATAAACCGAGAATAATACAATTTACGGAACTAAATTCGAACTTAAAACGAACGTGTAATATCCCATTCAGTAATTAATAAAAGTAATTATTCTAAGTATGAACTAATTACTTTGATTAATGCTCGTTCCTAGTTTCAAGCCAGTTATTAAGTTATTCAGTTAAAAATTTGACTTTAAGTCGAAAGTATTCTCAGTTCAATATTATTTAGTAATCGAACCAGTTCAGTAATTAATTAATTCCGGTCTGTTTATTTTTATAAATGGATTTATAAGACGGGATTAATTAATATAATATGACGAATAATCGAAATTGAGTATATTTGGATTAATCGTTTAAGATAAGTAGTGAACTGAAACCAAGTATGTTCGTTCATGAGTTGAACTTAATTAAGAAATAGCCGAGCCTTAGTACTAAATACTCAGAATTTTTCTATGTATTTAAGTCATCAAGATAAGATCATAATATTGAGTTTTAGCATAAGTTGATACAAGTTAAGTCTTGAAGTAAGGTTAAGTATCCATGAACATTTAAGTGATAAATGTTCAAAGTGAGAAAATTTATTTAGACATTATAGTCTATTTAAATTATTTTAATAGAAATCGAAATTTTTAGAATTTTCGGTTTTACGGTAATCATTCGGTTTAAGTCCGAATGTGGTTCCGTAAATGTAGAACATTTCAAGATAATTATATTAGATCCTAAGAAGCAATATGTTCATTAAATTGAAGAAAAAAATGTGAGTAAAGAATTTAAATTTTAGAATTTTTAGTTTTACGGTAAACGTTCGTTTTAAGTCCGAATTGAGTTCCGTAAATTGTATTATTCTCGTTTTATTAGCATGATCCAAGACCATATATGAGCATTACTTTTCCGTAAAAGAGTGTTAAAAATCAGCCATTTGAAAGAAAATGCATAAGTAATAAAAAAAAAATGATTTTTATTATTTTTATTATTTTGTTCCAAAGATTTTTATATGATGAATGGTGACATTTTATTCAATAATATATGGAATCAATTACATCACATTAAGCACGAAATTTTGGGCATCAATTGGTGAGAATGAGATGAGAAAATCACAACAAAGTTTTGCTAAGTCTTTAAGTTAGCATTTTTTTCAACAATTGATGAGAATTTTATTAAACTTGGTGGAATAAGTTTTATCTACCAAAAAGCTCACTCATGGCTATAACTAAAGGCCATTTTTGATGATTAATTATGTTTGGATAAGAATACAAGTTAATCATAAAATAGTTTATGATTAATTAAGTTTATAAGTTTAAATTGTTTATTTTGTTCATTTCTTCACTCCATTATTATGTTTTGCCAATTTGTGCCTATAAATAGAGGCCTAAAAATCAGAGTTCTCACACCAAAGTTAAGTACCAAAAGTTATATAAGAGTGTAAGAGAGAATGAGTAGTAGAAACTTTGGAGAAGTGAAGAATTAAGTTACGATTCTAGCAAGGAGGTAATTTACTTATCTTAAAATTACATGCTTAAGTTCATGTTTTGATAATGAGTTTACATGTTTAGTAGATGATATTAATTATTTAATAATGTTTTTATATGACATAGATATTAAAGTTTTATATGAATATAAGCATGCTAGAAAATAAGTTATTTCCAGCTCATATATATGTCATATGTGTTCAGTTATGATGAGATTTTTACATAGCTGTGAAAAATCAGGAAATCTATGCTTTCTATGGTTATTTCTTGTGTAAAAGAGGAGTACATAGGATCAAGAATCAAGTCATTTAGTTTAGTATAACTCAAGATATGAATTTTTAAAGTTTATCATGCAAGCTGAATTTTATGTACTTGTTTCCAGTAGTAACTTTAAACCTGAATAAGTCGAGATATATGCATGATAAAATTATGAAATTTTTTTAACATGTCTAAATATGAGTTAAGAATATGACTGTTAAGTTTCATAATTTAAACATGAGAAATGAATAAGTTATGAATATAAGAAAGCATATATGTAAAGATAAGTATATATATGCAAGAATATTTATGAAATGTTTAAGTTGTTAAAATGAGATGATCATGAGTAATTCTCATATAAGTAATGAGTAATTTGATGAAGTTTTGGTATAATATGTTGAGTATACAATTTTATAAAGATTGTAGTAAGTATGACATATTAACATCATGATTAAATGTTATGAGTAAAGGATGATTATGGCTTGAGATTATTTTCACTTTCAAGTTAATTAAGTGAAAATTTAGTATAAGCCAATATCTAAAGATTGGGAAATATGATGTATGATGAATTAAGTATTTGATTAAATTAAATTAAGATAAGTTATAATTCATGTTGATGATGTTGGTAAAATTAAGCATGTTTTAAGTTTAAATACTCAATCAAGTATAATGTGAAATATTGTTATTTTCACATTTGAGTTATGACATGCTAAGTATAATACCATATTGATGTTATAAAGACATGATTTATAAGGTTAAGTAATTGACCTTAAGTAAAAGTAAAAAGAGAAGTTAAGTATAAACTTGAGAAAAAGCAAGTTTAATGAATTTCTATAAGATTTGGATAAGTTAATAATCCTAATATTCTTATTGAGTATACGAGCATAGTACTTAGTATATTTGTTTATATTTGATGTAACTTGCAGATACAGTACCAGTACAACACTTATCATTTTTTTCAAATGATTTCAAAGACAAAAAGATGGGGACCCTGAATAGGTATCACGTTGAGTACGATATTGATGTCATATGGGATGAGGAGACCATCAGTTGTCTCATAGTATATCCTACAGTTTAAGTTTTACACTTAGGATGAGGAGGCATTAATTTGTTTTCAGAGATTATATCCTAAGTTCTGATGGAGGCCATTAGGTGCCTTAGAAATATCCATCAGAGTTTGCACACGTATCAGATCAGATATCGGCCAGTTTAAGTTTCAGTACCAGAACAGATTTCTGGTTACCGATCAGATATCGGTTTATGATTATCCATATTCGTTACTCACCCCCATGAGTTTTAGTTTCAGGTAACAGGTAACTTGCAGATACAGTACCAGTACAACACTTATCATTTTTTTCAAATGATTTCAAAGACAAAAAGGTGGGGACCCTGAATAGGTATCACGTTGAGTACGATATTGATGTCATATGGGATGAGGAGACCATCAGTTGTCTCATAGTATATCCTACAGTTTAAGTTTTACACTTAGGATGAGGAGGCATTAATTTGTTTTCAGAGATTATATCCTAAGTTCTGATGGAGGCCATTAGGTGCCTTAGAAATATCCATCAGAGTTTGCACACGTATCAGATCAGATATCGGCCAGTTTAAGTTTCAGTACCAGAACAGATTTCTGGTTACCGATCAGATATCGGTTTATGATTATCCATATTCGTTACTCACCCCCATGAGTTTTAGTTTCAGGTAACAGGTCGAAGAGGAGGTGTGAGTGGAGCAGTGTTGGTGTGATCGTGGACTCAGATGAAGACAAGCTTTGATACGGACATTTATAACAGTCTGTATAATTAACCACGTTTTCAAGTATTTCCGCTATGCACATTAAGTATTGAACTTGCATTTTAATGAATTTCAGATTTCAAGGTTTTACCATTATGAGAAATATGATTATGGTATTTTAAATGCAAGTTTAAAGGAAATCTGTTTTATTTATGTCTAAAGAAGTATTAGACAAAAGTTTAAACATAAACGGATTTTCAAGATGATGAGTTTGAGTAGCATCCCGAGTTAGTCGCAAAAGATTTCGAAAGAGTTAAGTATTTTCGAAGTAAAAGTTGCGAAAAATTTACTCTGATAAGCGGGGTGTTACAGAACGTTTACCGTAAAACTGAAAATTCTAAATTTAAATTCTTTACTCACAGTTTTTCTTCAATTTAATGAACATATTGCTTCTTAGGATCTAATATAATTATCTTCAAATATTCTACATTTACGGAACCACATTCGGACTCAAACCGAACGATTACCGTAAAACCAAAAATTCTAAAAATTTCGGTTTCTCTTAAAATAATTTAAATAGACTATAATGTCTAAATAAATTTTCTCACTTCTTTGAACATTTATCACTTAAATGTTTGTGGATACTTAACCTCACTTCGAGACTTAACTTGTATCAACTTATGCTAAGGCTCGAAATTATGATCTTATCTTGATGACTTAAACACTTAGAAAAATTCTAAGTATTTAGTACTAAGACTCGGCTATTTTTTAATTAAGTTCAACTCATGTCCGAACATACTTGAGTTTAGTTCACTACTTATCTTAAACGATTAATCAAAATATACTCAATTTCGATTATTCGTCATCTTATATTAATTAATCCCATCTTATAAATCCATTTATATAAATAAACAGACCGGAATTAATTAATTACTAAACTGGCTCGATTATTGAATAATATTGAACAGAGAATACTTTCGACTTAAAGTCGAATTTTTAACTGAATAACTTAATAACTGGCTCGGAACTAGGAACGAGCATTATTAATAAAGTAATTAGTTCAACTTAGAATAATTACTTTTATTAATTACTGAATGGGATATTACACGTGCTGTTGTAAGTCCATATCGTCCCAACGAGAACAAACGGTGTGCCAACGATGCGCGCGCGTTTGAACGGTTCCTCAAATCCATGAATAAAGAAATGTAAGTACATCAAAAAGATATTTTATTGTTTATATTTAAAAAAATAATAACTTTCTAATATATTATTTAATAGGAGGAATGCCGGCGTTAAATATGAGGTGGACCAGAACTGGTTTAAGGAGTTGATTGATCCGACTAAAATGATGTTGGAGGAGGTATGTATATGTTTGTCTTGCAATTCTTAACATATAAAAATGAATTGATGGATGATGGTTGGTTTGACTTTATAAAAATGAACGTGAATGCATACATGGGGATTATTCAAAGCAATCCACTATTTTTGGGGTTCCAGCCACAGTACAACATGTTGGACACTTATACCATCGTGCTTTCTAAGTTTTTTGTGAGATTATTTTAATCCTTTCTCTTTTCCTTATCATTCCAATTTTATTAATAATTATATTAATTACATTATTATTTATTATTTTTTTGTATTTTATATAGTGGATTCTGG
Organism: Striga asiatica; assembly: GCA_008636005.1. Taxonomy (NCBI): domain Eukaryota; kingdom Viridiplantae; phylum Streptophyta; class Magnoliopsida; order Lamiales; family Orobanchaceae; genus Striga; species Striga asiatica. Next base: position 3,958,457 of record BKCP01006071.1, on the reverse strand, counting down.
GGGAATTGGAGAAGGATGTTGAAAAGGGGTTAGTGGACCTGGACTCAGACAACCTCAAATCATTGATTCGCTGTGCGAATGAGGGGGTCAGCGATTGGGGGAATCCGTGTACTTGGGGGCAGATTGAATCTGTAAATTTTCAATGATTCCGAATCAATTAATATTGCAATCTTTTCTAAAAAATTAGTGAATTTCTCACAACTCAATGCAACAGATTAATGGAGTTACGAATTTGTCGGAGCACTACGTAACTGTCCAGATCCTTTTACTCGAGGGGACGATATGTGTGTCTGACCCCTTACGGCATACGTATCAAAAAAAGGCAGACAAGCACATTCGCAAATCCCGCTTCAAAACACTAAAAAAAATCCAAAATCTAATTACAATGATTGCGACGTATGCGGGAGTAGAGAGGGTGAGCAAAAAGTTCGTTTTGAAAATCATGAACCTCAATAATACTATATTGCAAGATGATAGAATTTCTTGTGGTGTATGCGTTGTGGAGATGGTACGAGAATTGCTAACGGGGAAGAAGCCCTTAAACAAGACTAACAAGCAGTGGTCTAGCGAAACGAGGCACGAAATTGCTCGAGAAATTTTTGAGTTTAGTGCAAATCCAGAAACAATTACCTCTCAAGTTCTTTAATGACTCATGTAATACATTTTTATTCTTTTTGCATTTTATTATATTTTTGTTGTTTGTTCTATGTATGTGGCTATTCTCATACCTGAAAGAAAAAAATTAAACTAAATTAAACGATGAAAGAAATAAAAAATAAACTTTCGAGTAGAAAATCGAAGGGGGTATGCGAGAAATATGCGGCAATTCGCATAACTGAAAGATGAAAGGAATAGAAAAGAAATAAAAAATAAACTTTCGAGTAGAAGTGCGAAGGGAGTATGCGAGCAATATGCGGAAATTCGCATAACTGAAAGATGAAAGAAATAGAAAAGAAATAAAAAATAAACTTTCGAGTAGAAGTGCAAAGGGGGTATGCGAGCAATATGCGGCAATTCGCATACCCCCTCGCATAAGTGAAATAACTGAAATATGAAAGAAATAAAAATAAAAAAAACTTTCGAGTAGAAGTGCGAAGGGGGTATGCGAGCAATATGCGGCAATTCGCATACCCCCTCGCATAACTGAAATAACTGAAAGATGAAAGAAATAAGAAAAAACTTTCGAGTAGAAGTTCTAAGGGGTATGCGAGCAATATTCGGTAATTCATATACCCCCTCGCATAAAGCCATAACTGAAAGATGAAAGAAATAAAAAAGAAATAAAAAATAAGATTTCGAGTAGAAGTGCGAAGGGGGTATGCCGTATGCGAGCAATATGCGGCAATTTCCATACCCCCTCGCATAAGTGAAATAAATGAAAGATGAAAGAAATAAAAAATAACTTTCGAGTAGAAGTGCGAAGGGGGTATGCGAGCAATATGGGAATCGCATACCCCTCGCACAACTGAAAGATGAAAGAAATACGAAAAAACTTATTATGCACCAACTCTGCGAATAATATGCGACGTTTGTATGTCGCAGTTGTATCGCAGAATAATTTTTTCGACTAATAGTCGCAGATTAATTCGCCTAATAAGAATAATTATTTAATAGGCGACAGACCAAATCGTACATCAAATCTCCGCATATTCATCGCAGAACAGTCGCATACTTTAATTCATAATTTTCTTGCCCATGCTCATACAGGTCGTCTATCTATCGCCTAGTCATCGCATATGTCTTCGTACTTTCTGGGGTAAAAAACTTAGCTTTTTATTGGCGGTGTGAAAAACTTAGTAGGTTCAAAACGGGGTGAAAATAGCTAATTTTACTTAAAATAAGTGATCCACCACGAAGAAATAATATTGAGTTTAAAAAATGCATAGTCAAGTTACTTTTTATTCATCTTTTTTAGTTTTTTTTTTCAAACGGATAAATTCATTAAAACTCCAAAACGTACAGAGTACAAGCAGACCAACAATGCCTAACAGCGTCAACTGAAGCAAACAAGAGAAAAGGAGGATGTAAAGACAACTCTTCCATCCTTTAACTAAGACTAAACCAACCAAAGGAAACACGAGAACCTAACCAAATAGAGAAGGAACTCAAAAATAGAGAAAGAACATGAGTTCCGATTTATTCATCACAAAAGAGTATATTGTTACATACAGATAACTTATTAATATCCATCCCAATCAAATTTTTTTACGTACAATCTATCACGCTTGCCACCCTCGTGGGCTATATAAATGCCATCACTTCTCGCTGACCAATAATAATAGGAATACGGTTCTTGTATAAATTTCGATTTGAAAACATTAAAACTTTTTTGTTTGGATCCCCACCACAAATGGCAGAAAAACAGAGTACGAGGTGACGGACAAAACTTCCAATCAAAATGTTGGTTAACCGAAAGAGTATGGAAGCCAAGTTCGTCATCTCCAGAAGCACAATGCAACGTCACTTGTTGGTTTGGAGGAAGATTGTTAATGACACTTATGTGAATTTCGTTTGCAAAGTGACAAGAATGTGCGATATGGAATATATTAAGCACAACGAGGAAAAAAAGCACCCAAGTTCCTTTCAAAGTGTGCTTCATTGTATTGTTTGAGGAATTCTTAAGTGCAATTGCTATTTAGAAACGCTCTTATTATATAGTGGTTTAGAATCTTAGGATATATGAAATCAAGTATGCTTATATTAGATTCTACAACAAGATTGATTGTTAGTGGAGAATATTGAAAATGAATATTATATTTATGTACATCAATAAGAAATTAAGTTAATTTATCATTCTTATTTGAAATAGTTAGAGAATATATCATTGATTCATACAAAAAAATTGTAAGAATATTGGTTTGGCAGTGTTCGACAAACCTAATTGTTTTCTAGAATATTTTTTTATTAGGCAAGCAAAATAAATTAAAGAAAAATTTTTTATTTATTTACTTGTGAATTAATTAAGTTCTTAGTATTTATTATTAACGATATATGGTATATATTTATTATAATATATATTATGGAGTCCTAATCCTTTAGGAGAAGGATTACATAATATATATCTTATATATATACTTGCCATATATGCCACATGCATTAATGAGCTTGATTCTATGCCATAATTAGTTTTTCTCTCTTTTGTAGGACAAGAAATAAGTGGCAAGGACTATGAAAGGATTAGGTTTTCATACATAAAGAATTCTGGACCTTCTAGAGAAGATCTAAGGAGGATTTGAAAAGATTCACCACAAGACTTTTGAAGATTTGGAAGATCGGCTATTTTAGGTAAGTCATGTTTCTACTCGAGTCTGAGAACACAAGATCTTCATTGGAAACTCAATTTTGAAGATCTCCAAATCATATACACGAATTCTACTTGAAGGAAACTTACTTTAAATGAAGGATTTCGTCTAAGATCTGAAAAGAATTAATTGAGAAGTAAATTGACTTCTAAAAGGAAAATGAGAAACTTGTGAAGACGCTTACCTTAAGGAGATTATATATAAGCCTACTCAAACAATCAATTGAAGTGAGTTGTTGCAATAGTCGAGTTCCTCATTCATCAGATTCAATTGAGTGTTTGAGAGTTTTTTTTTTTTTTTCTTATTCTTTTAATTTTGCTCATCCCAGCACTTCAGCGTTCTTACATTGCTGACAAACTAAGTTTGTTTAGTTTCCTTTTCTTTTACAAACACTTTTTAGTGCTTGGGAATTAAGTACTTCTGTAGGTGGGAGGGATTCTTAGCTATTGTAAAGTCCACAGTGGCCAGGGAAGTAATTGATAGGATCGGGTATAATGTTGGCTAGGCTAGGAGGGAATCCAAGTCGAGTAAGTCCAAGCTGTACTTTGTGGGATGCAAACCGATTTATCAATGAAAGAACTCTGAGGGGTAGTGGGAGGCTCCCCGAAGACATATATTTTTTATGTTGCTTCCACTTTCAATTGATTTCTTTGTGCTGCAACACAATTTAGTAATACAGAATTTATGTGTTCTAACACAAGCTGCGTTCATACATTGGTGTTGCAACATCATACTGCGTACTTTATACTCCCACACCCTCGTTTCTGAAATTATAAATGTATGATAAATAGAATTTATATTAAAAATGTTCAACCGGTTGATTAATTGTTTTGTAATAAATAATTAAAAATGTTCGGAACATATAACTTTATAAACTCGTAAATTAACAAATTTACTGAATTATTATAAACACCTTCACTTAAAACTATAAAGTTACGTGCACTTTGATATCATATATCTAAACATCATGATCTTATACTATTATATAAAAGACAAAATCATAATATGTTGGCATGGGACTTTTTATATCCAATTTTTAGGGTAATAATCAGACAAATATTTTGACATAGAAAACAATTAATTTCTGACATCTAATATCGAATGTAATTATAATCTATTACTATATAATAGAGAGAAGAAAAAATACAAAAATAGAATATAAGTTTCCCGGTCTTCTTTTCATTTTTTACCAATAAAGAATTTTTGTTTTTTTGAAAATTTTGGGTAAATCCTGCCTAAATGTATTTTGAATTTTTTTGGAAAAATTTTAAATCCAAACATTTAACAAAAGATTACATGCAGATTTTTTTGGTCCATCTTATCTCATCTTAATTAAGCACAGAAATCCATTAAAATTCGCAGCTGTTAGCTCGAGAAAGAGAATCCACAACATCATAAAATATTCGCTCATGCTCCGGGAGTAGAAAAAAATTATTAACTAATGTTTATAATGGGATTGCTTATAATTATTTAAATATACCTCCACAAAATAAAAGCAATAAAAATGTGTAGTTATTCCCTGCCATAAAATTCAAAGTGAACCAACTACAAATAACACAAGTTGACGATTTCATATATTTTAGAAAAGTTTATTTGTAAATTTGTTTTAATTTTATCAGCATAAATTCAGAAAAAGGTAATAAAAATTATCCAATTATATTAATAAGAACAATGTAATCACATTGTGTACACACTGTAATTGAAAAATATAAAGATCCGAATTGCATTCATGTTTATCCAATTATATTATTGCATAAAAAAGACACTATTTTAAATATACACATATATTTACCGTACATATCTAATAAACTCTTTATTTGGCAGTATCTTTCAATATATAGATATATTAATTATTTTAATATATGGCATAATTTCAACGATAATCTTATTGAAGGAATGACAAAATCGATATGGTAAATGACATAAAAATATCAAATAATATAAAAAAAAAAATTAATTCATATATCTGCAAGTATTTGCAATGCATATTCTAAGGAGAAATCGTAGATCTTTCAATATTAAATATATTCGAAAAAATTGTAACTAATATCAATTTATGATAGGGAATAACTGGTATCTATATAAATTGTAACCAATTTATGGTTGTAACCAATTATTTAAATATATCTACAAAAAATAAAAGCAATAAAAATGTGAAGTTATTCCCTACCATAACTAGTATGTATATAAATATATGAAAAGCTGGTTGCAGTGGATATGGAATATTGCGGCTGTTATAAGAAATTGATGATGATTCAATAAATTGGTATATATTCCTCTTGAAAATTAAAAATATCTTGGAACAAATATTGGTTAATAAAATTTAAAATTTGTAATTTAATTCTATAGAATTAATTAATAAATTTAAACGATAAGGTAACCGACAACGAATTTGAAAAATTGCAATATATATATATATATATATATAGAGAGAGAGAGAGAGAGAGAAGGGATCATATGAAAAAGGGAGATAATGAAAAAAATGAGAATAAATATACACCACAAGATCTGTGAAATTAACGGTCCAGATGTGCCAGGGCTGTTGACCACGCTGAAAATTAAGCGTTGGCATAGTTGTAATTTCATGAAACATTAAGGTAAATTTGGTATGTCGAAGGGCATAGTAGTAATTGATCATTGACAGGCTGACATACCCCATACCCTTTCTCTCCCACTCATTATCTTTCACCCCTCTCTCTCTCTCTCTTCGACCGACTGCGATCTCGCTTTCTCTCATCGATTAACTTTGTGTCGGCGCTCCATCTCAGTAGCAACCGGCGGTGTATCGATCGATAATAATACGTCTGAAGACGTCCGGCGAAGATGGAGAAGGTGCCGACGATCAACCGGACTGTGTTGTCGTCGTCGCGGCGAGGATGGATGCTGCTGCTGGTATCTGTTGTTGTCATCGACGGCGACGATATGGTTCTGGAAGGGCTAGAGGCGGTGTGGGTGGCCTGATAAGGACTCCGGCCGGTGGTGATTTGACAGTGGTGAGGATTGGGGATTTTGTAGATGTTGTGACTTGGGGTATTTTAGTCGCGCCGGCGGCGATGTGGTTCTGGAAGGGCTGGCAGCGGTGGGGGTGGCCTGATGGGGCTCCGGCGGGCGAGAATTTTGCAGAGTTGAGGATTGGGGGTATTTTTTAGGGGTTGTGATTTGGGGCTTTTTGGTCCTGCCGGCGGGTCGTGAACGGCGGCTGCTGGTTGCCGTCGTCGTCAATGGTGTTGTGCTGACAAGGCTGGCGGCGTTAGGGGCGGCTTGATGATGATGATGATGTGTCGGAGCATAGCTCCCGGAGGACATGACAATGGTAATTTTAGCTTCTTCTTTTTTTGGATTTCTTAAGATTTCTATGTCTTGGTGAGGATGCCATTTGCTAAATTATGAAAAAAGATTTGAGTTTTGTTGAGTAGTTTAGACTATGGCATCGTCTTATATGCACGATTTTCCTTCAAATGAATGACATGTGTATTGACTATAAATCATGTTATACGAATTCATCTTTATCGAACGAGAAAATCTTAGTCGTGTTGTGTTGTCTTCCCTCTATTGTAGGTTCGACTACATGTCAGTTTTTTATTTTTCATTTGAGAACTAAAGGTTTTGAAGATTCAACGAGTGGATAATGAATTCTCGTAGGCGAAAGTCTCTCTTGCTTTTTGGTTTTTTCCGAAGGACTGCACAAGGCGCGATCGATCTAAATTGTTGTTGCTTGACAGTGGTTCCGGCAATTGGAATTTGCAGCGGCTATTGGGGGATTTTTTGGGTTGGTTTTTGTAAATTAAACAAGGTATAGGGGTCTTTGTGCAACTTTTAAAAAGTTAATCTAGGTGTATAATTTTTTCCATATTAAATCTACTAGCCTGTATTTAGCTACTAGCCTCAAATGGAATAACTTCAACTGTTATATGCAGAATGAAGAATTGGTGAACAAACTTCAAAGCTTTCAATCTTGCAATAGTGTCATCTTATTATTTTGTCTTCTGTGAAGTTTGTTCTATAGCCTTTGACCAGCTCAATTGTTATTTTGTTTGTGATACTATTTTGTAATTTTTATTTTGTCTGTATATATCCCCTTGGGTACCATCCTGCTTTGTCATGTAAGGTTGGTACTCGGTTCAATCAGTTGGTTGAACGTCTGTAAAACGTTTCCTTGAGTTTTATTAAGTATTTTTATCGTGTGAAAAAACAATAAAAAGAATCTGTAAATTATTAAAAAAAAAATAATAAATGCACAACAATGATAAATGCACAATTGAATTAAATTATCCCAAATAATCAATTTTTTTTTATTTATATCAAAATTATATTTAATATGTTACTAATATTATTTATTATTTTTATATTATTTTAGGTTGAAAAAATTCTAGTTCGGTTGGTTTCATTGTTTATTGTGCAATCTGATTGTGTATTAAAGTGCAACGTGACGTTTTGTAAAGTGCAACGCGTTGTTTTATAAAGTGCAACGTACTGATGTATAAAGTGAACTACTGTAATTTTGATATGTTGCCATGCTTGTGTCGTGTGGATTATAGTATTATATATATCCATTTGTTTTATAATTATATTGCGTGACATTTTGGCGGGACACGTTTCACTTAAATCGTGGAGTTATGATAAAGTGCAACGTGTTGTTTTATAAAGTGCAACATGTTATGTTATAATGTGCAACTTGATGATATATAAAGTTCACTAATTTATATGATCCAAGTACAAATTATGTGTTTTTGAAACATGTAATTAGTAGATATAGTTGTACATTAAATTAACCTAAAGAATTTATATAGATTATTGTTTATTAAATAAAAAGATATTTATTATTTTAATATTTTTATATATTAAATTTTTACATATTAAAGTTAATAAAAATTGTCAAACTTTATTAATCATTAATATGCATTTATGAGAATATTGTTATAAAATTACATATTTGATCATGAATTAATTAAAAAAATACTCAAAAGTAATAAAATTACAAAATCGTCCCTTATCACTATCTATTTTCTTTTTTTTTTTAAAAAAAAATCAATTAAACCCTAAATCCCTAATTTTAATTTGCNTACATCTAATTAAAATAAATAATTAAAAATATCTTGTCATTTATTATTTTTATTATACAATTTATTTATTATTATGATTTATTTATGTACATTATATTATTTTATTTAATAACTAATTTGTTATTTAATACATATGCATAACTAAATATATAAAAAATCATTTATTATTAACATTCAATATTTACAGATTTGAACTATGTGGTTAAATTGAAATATAATTAAATTATTAAAATTGCAAATAAGTCCCTATAGATAATCTAATTCTCAACAAGAAGGCACATCCCCATAGCCCATTTTCAGAGCTTCACGTCCTTCGTATCACCGTCTCTGACATCGACGACGGCGAGGCTCGAGCGACAGGAGGCGGCGGACGTCGAGGCGACGGCGGCATAGGTCGACGGGGAATGTCGAGCCGACGGCGGCATAGGTCGAGGCAGCGGGCGGATGTCGGACTGCGGGTGTGAGGAGTGGTCGACGGCGACAGCGCCGCGATGAAGATCCGCTTGTCGCGATGGAGACGTCACCGGCAGAATGCTGCGGCGGGTCTGTGGCAAGCGGGTGGGCGGCGGCGATTGGCGGGGCTGCAGCAGACGTCGGAAGAATGCCGGCGTCCGTTGCTTCTGGTGGCTTTGCGGCGGTGATGGGCGGAGCATCGGAGAGAGGTCGGAGATGACGACGTCTGTGCGTGTTTTTATGTATCTGTGTGTGTAATGTGTGTGTGTGTGAGAGAGAGAGACAAATAAGACGTGTGTGTGGGGTGTAATGTGGTGGGGTAGGTGGGATTAGAGTAGTTGGTAGATAGTAGGTGTATTAATTGGAGTGAAACCCACCTTTTTCATTTTGGTGTGTAAAAATACTACAATACCCTTAATGAGGTATAATTTTGACTTTTTTTTAAGTTGTTGGATCATTCAATCCTATGACTGAGATTTATTCTCATTTCTATCATTAAGAACCATTCTCACTTGAACCCAACCTTATATATATATATATATATATATATATATATATATATATGTATATTATAAGGGAATTTAGTAAGGAGGGAGTCCTATTCCTAGAATTCTAGGTTGTACGTTGTGCCAAACCGATCTATTAATGACAGAGCTCTTAGCGGTAAAGGGACGCTATCTGAGAACATATATTTTTATATTGCCTCATGTTTTAATTTCATTGTTCGAACATCTCTTGCGTACTCTATTTACTTCCACGCCATTGTTTCATATATTGTAAAGTTTATACATTTATTTTCCGATAATCATTAAACTGACATTTTCTAATGATGATGTGAATATTCATAAAAAAGTGCCTCTTCCTTATACCTTTTTAAAGTCATATAGAGAGGGGCGAAAGATTTCAATAAGAAATTTCATAGAGTAAAAACTAAAAACTCATTATATCCCTTAAATAAATGATTATTAATGGTTGTGATTTAATTTAATGTATTAATTTGATTTGTAAATTTCCTCTGAACTGGGTTTGGATCGCTGGTGTCATGAACTGCCTTCAACTCATGCTCCGGTAACCTGCAAAACACGTCAGAGGGGTCCCGGCAGAAAACCTCTGATACTCAAGTTTTGTCTCGCTCATGAATTGTATGGTTGGATGTAAAATACATTACGCGTTATTTCTAAAGAACCTAGGAACCTTCTTTTAAATGAATGTTGTTTTATTACTCATGCAACCTCATAGATATCTCTCTCTATCTCGTTTTCTAGTATAACATGTCTACAAGATCTCCTATTTTTCAGCGAGATATACTTAATATCTTAAAATATGGGCTCCAAACTGAAAAGTCAAATAAGTAATTATTCATAATTTACGGGTCAATGTTAACTTGAACATAAATAAAATAGTCGATTATTCATAGTTTATTAAATTACTCAACTACTCAATTTCTATTTTTATTTTATTTGAACAACTTATACAAAAATAAAATCATGTTAATTAATGAAACAATATAAGTTCTATAATTATACTTATTATTCAAGTAGATTTTTAAATATATGATAAAATTTTGCCACAATAATTATTTTATCAAATCACATTGTTATCAAATCAAATTTATAAATAAAAATTTTAAATTGACACTTATTTTGAAATGAATATAATTAATTTATTATGAGTTACGTGCACCGTACAGGTTGTGTACTAATTTTAAATAGACATGTTTTATGTAATCTTGCAAATTTTAAATTTCATAACATTTTCAATAAATTAAAATAGATAAATTGTGTTACTTATTGGTTCTATATTTTTAATTTATTAATATTATCTGATAAGTACTTTTAATTTATAAATATTAATGAGTATGTCTTCTCCGTGCATCGCATGAGATCCGTACTAGTGAATTTCTAAATTCAACAAAAAAAGGGTAAATTCACTAAAAAATACACAAAGAACAATGCACCAAAATTTCCATTATTTAAATTTGCACATTTTCTACTCAGGAAATTTTACCTACAATTTCCATCATTTAATTAGCAGTCTTTTACGCATCAAAAATAACATGCCATTACTGGAATTTGTTTAAGGAATTCAACTTTGAAAGTGGAGAATAAAGAAAGGAAAACCAATATTATGTTGTCATTTTTGGAATATTTTGTTTTGTGATCTTTATTGTAATCAAATAATTTGATTTACTTAATTTTGGAATGAAATATATTTGATTGAATTTTTAAAGATATTGTATAATTAATTCACAAAGCTCAAATAATGCTAAATTGCTAAATATTCTTTTGGATGGACGACCGTCAAAATATGTTGCACTGCATGGATTAATTGCAAATTAACTCATAGATATTTACATAGCTTCTATGTAATCTTATATGTCAATTTTCATATTTTAGAGTAGTCCATGTAAAGATTTTGATTTTATCAATGCTCAATGGACTTTTGAAATTATAAAACTTTTGTAAAATATTACCTTTTGATGACTTCTTGTATTTGATATCTATATTGCGTATATAAAATAAAAAAATAATTATTTTAACCTTGCTAAATAAATAAATCTACGAATTCTAATTTAAAAATAATAAAATTCGTATTGATGAGTTAGAACAAATTTATACATCAAACATAATATGATATTAAGAAATAATAATAAACATGATATAAGAGATGCCAGTTTTTCTAAGAAACCAGTAAGTGGGTTTCATAATACAAACCAGATGCTTACGTGTAACTTATGTGGCCTAATTTTATATCTTTGATTTGCGAAAAGAAAAATTCAAAATTAAACCATTTGCCATGTCTATCATTGTTAACCAAAAAAAAAGAGTAGATATAGATTCTCTCGTTTGGGAGCTAGGGCTGCGATTATCTCGCTTGGGATCGTCATCCTCTTTCTTCTCTCAATTGAGAGCTTCCTTTGTCAATTATTGTTGTAGTTGGTCATCTCTGTGTGTTCTCCACTGGGATAGGTTTATGAATGGTTTTCTTTTGCGTCCTACTTTGGCATAATGTCTCAAACTAATTGTGTTGGCCAAGACGAGGATTTGGCAGACCGGCTTAAAGTCTTCTCTTTATCCGCGAAGGAGAGTTCTATGATAGACATTGCTGATGATGATATTCGATTTAGTGCCGATGAATGCCACCGGAGTTTATTTGGCAAGGTTATCGGAGACCGCATTGCGAGCTGGATTGGTATTAAACGTACTGTGAGTTCCATCTGAAGATTACAGCAGCAAATGGAAGTTAAGGAACTGGGACGCAACTTCTACCAATTCATTTTCCAATCCATCGATGATCTTCGGGGTGTGGCGGATGGGATTCACTGGAGTTTCGAAAACCAATACCTCATTCTTCAGGAATGGCAAAAAGGACTTACTAGTAAACATCCGGGATTTCAGTAGCTCTCGCTATGGGTGCAGGTAATGAACGTTCCTCTTGACTGGCTGAGTGTAGAGGTCGGACTTAAGATTGGTAAGGTCTCCAAGGATGTGCAAAATGTGGTGGTAGTTAGCTCTGGTAACCATGGTGGCAGATTTCTTAGATTGCTTGTAACCATCGACCTGCAAGAACCTTTGCCTAGTGTGCCAACATACGTCTTGGTGACCAAGCTGTTTGTGTGTGCTTCAAATATAAGAAACTGGTTAACTTATGTTTTTATTGCGGTTTTATTGGTCACCGAGACTGGAACTACTCCAAGAGACTTGAAGATATCCGCAGTAAATCCCTGAAACAAGGCCAATACGGGGAGTGGATTAAAGCTACAGAGGGGCAAGCTTGGAATGATTTTAGTAACTCTGACTCAAGACATTCTCAACAATTTGGTAATACCCCCACAACTGGTAATAAATCTCCCCCTCAGAGCTCCTCTAGCCAACAGATAAGAGGTAAGCAGATTGTTCAAGTTCCAAAACATCCTCTTGTGAACTCTCCTCCATCTTCTCCCTCTAACCCGGCGATGGTAGCTTCTAACTCTATTAAGGAGCATATTCCTATTCAAGTTCCAATGGCTCAGGATGTAATGGACTCCTCTTAACCCTCACACAATCTTCCATCTGTAGCCATTAAATATCAGGATCTTGATGTCGCTAGGCTAATGGATATTGAAGTAGGTGTTACCTCCAGTCAGATACCCCAGAAGGACAATTGCCTCCCTAAAATAACACAGACAACTTCTAAAAAGTGGAGGAAATCAGACAAGAACGTGGGACGACTTCAAAGGAGTTCAGAGCCTCTTAACCCAGCAGAGGCAACTCCAGGAAGTAAGAGGGGTAGACCTGATATTGATAATCACCAAGTGGAAGATGAAGGAAAGATGCTAGTTCTTGCTTCATCCAAAAAAATTAAAGTGGTTCTGGATAAGGTGGGGGATGCCAGCCTCGAGTGGCACCCAACTGATAAATGTTAGCTGTGGTGTGGAATTGTAGAGGGCTGGGTGGGCCCTCTACAATTTCCCAAATCAAAGAGACTTTTAGGTCTCACTACCCAAGCTTCTTTTTTCTCTCTGAAACAAAAAAATCTAGCACTTACATTAAGTCTATTAGCAGGAAATTGGGGTTTGAAGATAGGCTGGCCATTGTTGATCCAAGAGGGCTAAGTGGAGGATTAGTTCTTTTTTGGAAACCTGAAGTGGAGATCATTCATCTAATTTCCACTGACTTCTACATTGCTGTTAACTTTAAGATTGATAATGTAGATAAAGGTTGGGGTATTTTCATCTACATGAGCACTGACAGAGTAGTTAGAACAGAGCAATGGAGAACCCTGGAAGTAGATAAGCTCTCATGGGGTGATACCTGGTTCTTGATTGGTGATTGGAATGACCTAAGTTCAATGGAAGAGAAGAAGGGTGGTAGAATCAGAAATGAGCTTAGCTTTGCCCCTTTTAACTCTTTCATTCAGAATATGGAAATGGATGAGGTTTGTATGATAGGCTACCAGTACACTTGGGCCAACAACAGGGATGCTGAGGGTTTTGTTGAAGAAAAGCTTGATAAAGCCTTTGCTTCTTATGAGTGGTTCAACACCTACCCCAATGCTTTTGTATTGAATATTGCCATGAGTGCTTCAGACCACTCGCTTATCCTTCTGAAAAGAAGGATTTGCCTTTGACAGAAGATGGATTGAAAGGGAAGATGTTATTGAAGTGGTTCAGAGTGCCTGGTCTCAGCCTCAATTGGGCACTCCTTTCTTCAAATTAAAAGAGAAGGTGAAATCCACCAGATTGGCATTATTACAATGGAGCTCCAAGTTCAAATCTCAGAATCAGGCAAAAATTGAATCTTTGTCTAAACAACTGGAGGAGTTGAGAGCTGCTGGTATTAGTGACAACTGGGATACTTGGTCAACTGTGCACAATGAACTTGAGCAAGCTCATACTGCTGAGGAGAAATATTGGCAGCAAAAAGCCAGGCTCAACTGGCTAAGAGAAGGAGACACTAATTCCAAATTCTTCCATGCCTTTATTCTTCATAGGAGGAGGAAAAATGCAATCTCCAGGCTCATTGATGATAGGGACAATCTCTACCAATCCCAGTCTGAGGTTGAACAGCACATCTCCAGCTACTATTCAGATCTATTCACAATTGAGGGTTCTTGGGGGGGAGAATCCATGCTGCACCTCATTCCCAAAACTATCACTGAGGATATGAACCTGGCCCTCCTTAGTCCTATTGAAGCAGAGGAGATTAAAATTGCGCTCTTCAGCCTTCAGCCACACAAATCCCTAAGAGAAGAGGGTATGACTCCTTTTTTTACCAGCACTTCTGGAAAATTATCCATGCTGATTTAATTGCTGCTATTCAAAGTTTTTTTGACTCCCGGTTGCTTCTGCAATATTGGAACCATACTCTGGTGACTCTAATTCCCAAATGCCATAACCTTGATTCTTTAACTCAATACAGACCCATTTCTTTGTGTAGTGTGGTTTATAAGATCCTGTCTAAATTGTTGGCCTTGAGATTGAAGAAGTGTTTAGAATCTTGTATTAGTACTTGTCAATCTGTCTTCATCCAGGGCAGACAATTATTAGACAATGTCATCTTGGCACAAGAAGCATTTCATGTTCTTAACAGGCATAGATCAGGAAAAAACTGCTTTATGGCTCTGAAGCTTGATTTAATGAAAGCCTTTGATAGGGTGGAGTGGATTTGTTTAGAGAAAATTATGATTCAGATGGGTTTTTGCCAGAAATTTGTGAAGCTCTTGATGGTATGTGTGTCTACCTCTTCTTTCTCCTTCTGTGTTAATGGCTCTCTGAGTGGGGTGATCTATCCTTCAAGGGGAATAAGGCAGGGGGACCCACTATTCCCTTACCTTTTTATTATTGTTACTGAGATGCTCTCTGCACTGATCTCTGATGTTGTTCATAGAAATGTGTTGATGGGGCTTAAACTCTCCAAAAATGGGCCTGCTCTTTCACATCTGCTTTTTGCAAATGATGCCATATTTTTCTGTAAGGCTCAGATCAATCAAGTACAAGTGTTGATAAATCTACTGGAAAGATACAGGCTTTTTATTGATCAGAGAGTTAACCTTCACAAGTCATCTATTTTCTTAAGTAGAAACACCACCACATCTCTGAAAGCTCAAATCTGCTCTACTCTGAATGGTATCCAAATCCACACTTCAACAATGTACCTGGGGCTCCCTCTTGGAATTGGCAAATCCAAAAAAGAGACATTCTCCTTTGTCCTTCAAACTGTTCAATCAAGAATTGGAAGCTGGAAAAACAAATTCCTATCCACTGCAGGTAAAGAAACACTCATCAAAGCTGTTATTGATGCCTTGCCTGTCTTTACTATGTCCTGTTTCAAACTACCAGCTTCTATTTGCAAAGCCATTTCCAGTATTACTGCTCAGATTGTGGGGTAAAACTGACACACATGAGAGAGGTATCCATTGGAAGGCATGGAAATTCGTGACATTACCTAAGGAAGAAGGAGGTTTTGGGTTTAAAGAAGTGAGGCTGTTCAATATGGCCCTGATCTGTACGCAACTTTTGAGAGTGATCACTGAGCCAGGTCTTCTTGTGTCCAGAGTATTGAAGGACAGGTATTTCCCCAACTGCTCCATCTTTGATGTGACTAAAACTCAAGATGGCTCTTGGTTATGGCATACTTGGTTGGACTGCCTTCCTATACTTGCACAAGGATTGAGAATAGAAATTAGAAGTGAGGAAAATACAATAATTGAGGACACCAACTAGATACCTGGAATGCCTTCCCACAGACCTAACCTCCTGAACATTGCTAGAGGGCACATCACTTGGGTCAAGGAACTACTGCTGGATGGAGGACTCAACTGGAATTCATGGCTGGTAAAACAGCTTTTTAATGAAGAAGAGAGTCAAGCCATTCTCAATATCAAGACCCTTAATCCAAGGCAGCAGGACAGACATTATTGGAGCTTTGATTCAAAAGGACAGTTTTCTGTGTCTTCAACCTACTCTTACCTCATCAAGCAAAAACTCCAACACTTAGACATCCCTGGTCCTAGTACTCATCAATTTGTTGGTAGCAAAGCAAGACAGAGAAGTTGGGGTCTAAAGATAAAGGGAACTATCAAGCATTTCCTCTGGAAGTGCTATTCTGGTTCCTTACCTGTCAGAACTTTACTGCTGAAAAGAGGAGTTGCTATGGATGCTCTATGCCCCTGCTGTGGGAAAGCTCCTGAAACAATCGAACATGTGCTCTTCTGCTGCCCAAGAGCACAACTACTGTGGCAGATGTGTCCTATACAGTGGGATGAGGCTGATATGCAAAACTATACTTTCAGGTCTTGGTGGTGGCAACTTTGTACTTTGGATAAGACTCCAGTGGCCGAGGATAGAATTCAACTCACAACTTATCTCCTTTGGTGGCTCTGGAGGTCGAGAAACCTGTGGATATTCGAGAAGAACATCATGCCTATTCATGTTGTGATCAAGACTGCTCACAAGGAATGGCTTGAATTCTGTTCACTGAAGGGCTGAAGCTTTTGATTTCCTTCTTTTTTCTTTCTTTTTTGGTTTCTTGCTTTGGTTGTTTTTTCTGCTGTGAAGTGGGTGTACTTGCTAGGAAGTTTTTGCAGTGGTGAGTTTGCTCTCTTTGTTTTAGTTTGGTTGTTCTATTTGAGCTTTAGGCCGTTATCTTAACGTGTCCTCTCATTCTTGTATTTCGGCTAGTTGGATATTATGTTGTATTCGGACATTGTTCGTGGCTTGAGTTATATATATATATATCGCTTCTATCGTTTCAAAAAAAAAAAATATCATCTACAATTCAGAAGCAAAAAATCCTCTATTCAAATTTCTCATAAAAAATCCCAATCTGTTAATTCCATAGAAATTCAATGCTCCTCTTGGACGAATCGACTATGCCCGTCAATTGGTCGACGAATTTCCCGACCTATCTTTTACTCTTGGACAAATTGAATTTCTCGGCCTGTCGGCCCTAGTTTTTCCACACCAATTCCACTCTCAAAATTTCCTAAAGTTCTTCCCCAGGCAAGAGCAATTCCAGCAGCAAACCTTGGTGGAAGAAGACCGTCACTCAAGCAGCAACCGGCGGTCGAAGCACCAGTTACCGGCGAGGCGAGTCGGACCCGAGCGACCCAGACCAGCCCCTGTACCCGGCTGAAGCAGATCTCCTCGGCAAAGCAGACCGTCGGCGACCGAGAGCAGACCAACCACGGTTGAGACGAGCATACAAGGTTTTTGAGCGTACTCTAGAGCGAGCAGCCTTTCAGCACCGAGCTTTGGCTGGAGAACCGCGTCCAAGCACCTAAAGAACTGAGACCTCTTGTCCAGTGATTCTCGGCATGTACTCGGAATGCAGTGGGCCCGACTTATCCCGGTCAAATTTGCCTTCCCACTGTGCAGGCCTACAGGCCTTGGATCAAGCACGGCCTAACGGATGACTTGTTTCCACAAAAAGGGATCATGTTGTTTGATTCATGAAAGCCTTTTAGTTCTTTTTCCTGAAAGCCAGTTGTTTGATTCAATTATTTGCCAATGGAAATTCCAGGAACAATTTTAATGATTTGATGATACGAGGCTTTGATATGTCTGGTGCGTATAGAATGGTCGTGTGTTGTTTTCGACAACTTGAGTGACAATAGGAATGTGAAGCCTGACCTGATAGCTTTGGTTAATGTTCTCTAGGCGTCTTCCGATATTGATGGGCTTAGCCAGGGAAAAGTATACATCCATGGATTTGCTGTGAAAATGAGATTTGAACCCGAGCCAAGACCTGCAAATCGCGCTTACTTCTCTAGATGAGAAATGCGGGCTCGTGGAAGATACAACTCCTTGTTCGATCGGGTGAAGGGAAAAACGCAATTATTTGGAATGTCATAATCTCAGGCTTTGCCAAAAATGGTCGTGTTGAGGATGCCATGGAGCTATTTGTCGAATTGATATCGGGAAACATATGGCCAGATAGAGGAACCATACAGTCTTGTGGCCCGAATAGGGTCGCTCGAGCGGGAATAATGGTTCAGGGATGATGTGTACATATGCAGTAGGTTGATCACATGTACACAAGAATGTGAAACATGCACGGCCGGCACTCTAAGCTCAGCCTCCAGTTTGCCGAGATTGAAGGCACTCACGATGACACTCAAGCATGTCTACTCGACCTGAAAACTTGTTGTCTTATACTCGTCCAATGTTACGTAATACCCTTTAAATGATTGCTCTTTGTTTAGTAAATATTTGTCGGGGCAGGCTAGTTTTGCAGATTAACTATTACCAAAGTTGTTTGTTATAGTACATATTGTTATATTAGGTGAAAATGTATTCAACCTCCATTTTTTTTCTTGGTATTTAATTAACAAATTCATAGCTAATCTTTTTTCTACATTTAACATCATCTCTGTCCATGGCCATTGACATGGGAGTATTTACATTTTCATAAATTTTGCACTGAAAAGTAATTTCACATAACAATTTGAGGCTTTACAAACAGAAAGAAATTGAACTGTAAACTGATCAAAAGAGCTAAAATCACATAATACCACATAATAAATAAAAAGTAGTCTATAATTTAGCTAGATATAATTTCAAATGGGAGAAGTAAAGAAGCTCGAATAAAAAAGAGGTAAAAAGAACTAAAAGGGGGACAATGTTTGGTTTCTATCTTGAACATATTTCTGAATTGCGAGACGACTATGAGTATTTTCTCAACGGAACTTTGGGGCAGAGAAAAT
Source organism: Striga asiatica (assembly GCA_008636005.1). NCBI lineage: Eukaryota > Viridiplantae > Streptophyta > Magnoliopsida > Lamiales > Orobanchaceae > Striga > Striga asiatica. The sequence goes on along the minus strand of BKCP01006071.1, from coordinate 3,939,454 downwards.
ACACCATTTGCCTTCACCAGTTGAAGAACTTCTTCTACATACCTGGCAAACAATGTAACCTTATATCAGAGATACTAATTACTATGCGAGTCATTAACAATGTACAGAACACAAAGCAGTTTTTCAGAGCTCTCGAAAGCAACGGTAAACATTCACCTGCAATGGCCTTAATGGCTACAATTTGTCTCATCCGAAAACAAAGAAGATAAATAATTGCCTACACAAAGAAAAAGCAAACATTCAGAAAAGTGCTAATGGCATAACCCAATTAGTGGAACACAAATACACAAACACAACACTCATTCCCAATCACATAACATTATCATATACAACTAATAAATTAGAAAAATACATAAATTAAAAATTAAAAATATGAAATTAAAACAACAAATAATCAAGATCAAATGCCTCATATATAGCTTCAGTCCAAGCCCTAGAAATCAAATTGTACATTAAAAGTCATACCACCTTAGAGGTCTGTCGAAATATTATTATCCAAGACTGACAAGTCAGGACATTTGCGTTTATCATGGCCTGTTCGATGGCAGAAACTACATGTTCGGGAACTCTGCAACATGGATTTTTCTTTTCCTGATTTTAGACGTTTGTCGCAACCTTTTGTACGTACAGGCTCGGGATCGCTTACTCGAACAATCTCATGCTGACTTTTTATTCTGCTCAAAGTGCTAGTTGTGCATTCTTCTGCATCAATTCCACCTATCTCAATCTTCAAAACTTTGATTTCTTCCATAAGAAATTTGCTCCTGCCCTCTGTTAAAGATGCTTCATCTATGAGTTCTCGTGTTAACTGCATCAATGTCCCCCGTCTACCTAGGATAGACTGGCCTGCTACAAGATTATGTGACGTTGCATAAACAAGGTTGTTGTTTGCATTCTTCGTCCATCTTTCTTTAATGTACATTTTCGATACGAGCATCACTTGTTCGACCCTCATCCAACATAGCATGTGCCGGCAAAGATATCCTTCAAACTCAAAGTGTTTACAACTACAAGTTAAGAGATCCTCGGCCACATGATATATTAAATGTCGTCGACGTTGATTTGTCTCCTCCATATCAAACCGCCAAACCTCATAAATGCGGCTTTCGCTGGTGCTCGTCATCAATTTGCATATGTAGCTAGAACTCTTCTCAAATTCAGCCTGGAACAATAAAAATATGGTTTTCGTGTAGATTCTAGCCATTTGGTTTTCAATTGCAAACGTAGTGTTAATCCTTGGTTTCTCATGAAAATCGATGTGGCCAGCCATCAACTCTTCATGTCGTTGGTGTGAAATAGCCCTGCTAAAACGTGTGAAAAAGTCATTCAATGAACATTTCTTGTCGAGGTACCTCTTGAAGAGTGCATGATTGCTCTCAACATGCTGGCTACTTGACATACCGGCAGAGAAGACATGTTTTATGTAAGCCGGAACCCAACGATGCCGAATTTCATACATTTTGAATTACCAATCATTAGCACTCAATTGAGAATCATTCATCAATGAATTCCACCTACACTCAACCTCGGTGGGAGTTTCTGAATCATTCACAATTGTAGATAAACTATGGTGATGCAGTTTATAAACAATGGGACCGAGTTTCTTCGAGAACTTGTTTAATATATGCCAAATACAATACCTATGAATAGTATTTGGAAATACCTCACTCACAGCAAGAGATATAGCAGCATCTTGATCAGTTATAATGATATTTGGATGAGGTTGGTTTGGCATTGCTTCTAAGAATTTAGTTAATAACCACACAAAAGACTCGCTCTTCTCATCACTAAGCAAGCCGACCCCAAACACCGTTGTCTGCCTATGATGATTCCCACCAACAAAGGGCGCAAACACCATTCCATACTTGTTTGTGTTATACGTAGTATCAAAGGCAACTGTGTAACCAAACAATGCATAGGAATTTCTTGATTCGCAATCGGCCCAAAAGCACCTCATGAAAATTCCCTCACCATCGGTCTCATAAACATAAAAAAAATTCTCATTCCTTTCCTTTTCCATTTCAAATTGCTGAATCATTGTGTGCGCATCATGTTTATTCAATTCAGCTCTATGCGCAGCTTCTTCATTCCTGATATCCTTCTCGAAACATCCCATCATGGACGGAACCCCAGCATCAATCTCAAACAACCTAACTTGCTGGCAGGTCGAAATGTTTGCCTCTGTATACTCTTGCATTAGTGCTCGTTTCGTAGCCGACGCATCACGATGGGATCTAAGTAAATGAACCTTCCTAGGGGTAACCAATGGATGGTTATGTTGTTCTATAAAATACTTCACAACCCAAATTTCTTTGATTCTGCAAACACTCATCCGAGCTGGACAACCACATCTCGTCTCTCCCCTTTTCCTTTCTCCGGTTCGAACCACAACATTTTTGCGTTTATTTCCGTAGAATTCATTTGTTTTCCCTTCCTTCGAGCAAGCGAACATCTTCCACACAAACATATTGGTTTGTTTATTTTTTTTGCAATTTTGAGTACGAGTGCTAAAGCCTGTTTCTTTCGCATACGAATTGTAGAAATCACGAGCCTCTTCCCACGTCTGAAATTCCAAACCTTCATGGGGTATCTTGGCCTGATCGACTTGAGTAGTAAACTCTTGATCGTCTTGCTCGACCTGCATGCCTATAGAAAATAATAATAATCCACATGTTAAAGTCTTAATTTAGATGAAAAAAAAAAAGATAACAATCTATTCAGTAGGCTTACAGTAACCATTAAACTCGTTATTTATTCAGTAGTCTTACATTAACAATCTAACATTAATTGAACAAGAACAAACCAAGTTTAAGAAATTCCAATTTCCAAAATTGATTTTCACGTTGTGCTTGTATATGGCAATCAATTCATTCCAAATATATTCAGTGTACTTTTGCTAACTACTTGTGCAAGAAAAAAAATTATCACCATCAAAAATAAAAACTATAATTAATTTCTCTTACAGTAGCAATTAACATGAATTGAACAATACTTGAAAAAAACACCCTAGAAATAATATAAAATCTTACTAGAAGAAGCCATCGTGATTAGAGTTTTCTCTCTTAGTTGAAGACGTATCGAATCGAGTTCAAGCATAAGCAAACCTATAGTTTTTCACACTTTGGTGGGAAGTGGAAGTGAAAGCTTAGCGATTTCAAGCGTCGTGCGTAATGGAAAAGAAGGAGAGAGAAAATTATTTATTAATTTAATTAATAAAAGATTAACATAAATAGTTATTACATTAATCTAAAATCCACTTAGATGCCACATAAGTTACACGTAGGCATCCGGTTTGTATTATGAAACCCACTTACTGGTTTCTTAGAAAACTGATAAGAGATGCTCCCACACCTATTCGTTTTCGCATAAACGTCCAATGATATAAACGAAACTCGAGTACATATCCATTTGTAGGTACAATTTAGTGTGTCCCAACAGTGGCACATCATCCAAATTATTAACACCAAAATATAGTTGTATCTTACAGAGAGCGACATATAAGTTCCAAAGCAAATAGTTAGGGGAAGAAATAAGAAAGAATAATCCATATCTATATCTATATCTATATATATATATAAAGAGGTTGTTGGAAAAATACATTAATAGAAAGTTTGACCAAATAAATATAATGTTTGACTTACTATTAATGGAAAGTTAAAAAAAAAATACATGTGAATCTTTAGTAACAAAATCTGAATTCTATTTTTTTTTGTAACTAATTAATTTGGAGATTCTTATGGAAAAATTTGAATTCTATTTTTTTCGTATCATATTTTATTTTTTTTACCAAAATTTAAATCATATATTTTTTTGTAACAAATTTGGAGATTTTTATGCAAAAAATGTGTCAATTATTTATGAAAACAATTCTAAATATAAATTAACTTAAAAATCGTACAAATTGGATACAAATTTCGGAAACAAATAGTTCTATAATTTTTAACCAATTCTTCCAATATTATTGAATAATATTTTCTTTAAAAAAAAAAGTATGTAAATTGGATAAAACCACGTGCAATTTTTATTTTAAAATAAAACTGATATTTGGACGGGATGTAAATTCAAAATTGTGTCCACATTTTTTGGTAACAAAAGCGGTTCATCTTTGATATTTAAAGTCACCTTATCCAATTATTTAGGAAAAATTCTGTGCAACTTTTCAAAATTTAAATGCATCGATTTTTTTACATTCTTATGTTTTTTCTTAACCATGTTTTACCAAGATTTTGGTAAGTTCATATGATTTTTTTTATCAAGTTCATATCATTTTCTTTAGAAAAGAGACAGTTGCATAAACATTAACAAATTGTTTTAATTTTTTATTAAAATTATTTTCAATTCAATTTGTTTGGTAAAATAACCGGTGCAGTGTTAGGAAAATTCGGTTGCATTTTTAGGAAAAATTGATGATTTTTGTAATTGGTTTTAAAAAATATTCGGATCAGTTTGTTTGATAAAAAAATCGGGTTATTGGTAGGAAAATCGGTTTCATTTTCAGGAGTAATTAATGATTCTTTTTAATTTTTCTTAATTGAAATTTAGAATTAAATTTAAAATAAATAATGGGTGAAAATCCCTAAAGATTTCTTCTCTTTTTCTAAAAATCCCTAAAAAATCGGGTTATTGGTACTAAAATTTTTTAAATTTTGTTAACTAATAACTAATAATATACAATTTTAGGTAAAATTCGAACACATACGTAGTATTTTACGTGTCAATGAATCAAACCAATAATGTTGTATATAAGGAAATGTTTAATAACATATAAATTTTTATTTTCATGATATTTCTAATGCCATGAGACAATTTAAATACAAAAATACTTTTTATAAAACAAATAGGTAATAAAACAAATAGGTAATAAATCCTTTTTTTTTTTGTAACTAATTAATTTCTCTTACAGTAGCAATTAACATGAATTGAACAATACTTGAAAAAAACACCCTAGAAATAATATAAAATCTTACTAGAAGAAGCCATCGTGATTAGAGTTTTCTCTCTTAGTTGAAGACGTATGGAATCGAGTTCAAGCATAAGCAAACCTATAGTTTTTCACACTTTGGTGGGAAGTGGAAGTGAAAGCTTAGCGATTTCAAGCGTCGTGCGTAATGGAAAAGAAGGAGAGAGAAAATTATTTATTAATTTAATTAATAAAAGATTAACATAAATAGTTATTACATTAATCTAAAATCCACTTAGATGCCACATAAGTTACACGTAGGCATCCGGTTTGTATTATGAAACCCACTTACTGGTTTCTTAGAAAACTGATAAGAGATGCTCCCACACCTATTCGTTTTCGCATAAACGTCCAATGATATAAACGAAACTCGAGTACATATCCATTTGTAGGTACAATTTAGTGTGTCCCAACAGTGGCACATCATCCAAATTATTAACACCAAAATATAGTTGTATCTTACAGAGAGCGACATATAAGTTCCAAAGCAAATAGTTAGGGGAAGAAATAAGAAAGAATAATCTATATCTATATCTATATCTATATATATATATAAAGAGGTTGTTGGAAAAATACATTAATAGAAAGTTTGACCAAATAAATATAATGTTTGACTTACTATTAATAGAAAGTTAAAAAAAAAATACATGTGAATCTTTAGTAACAAAATCTGAATCCTATTTTTTTTTGTAACTAATTAATTTGGAGATTCTTATGGAAAAATTTGAATTCTATTTTTTTCGTATCATATTTTATTTTTTTTTACCAAAATTTAAATCATATATTTTTTTTGTAACAAATTTGGAGATTTTTATGCAAAAAATGTGTCAATTATTTATGAAAACAATTCTAAATATAAATTAACTTAAAAATCGTACAAATTGGATACAAATTTAGGAAACAAATAGTTCTATAATTTTTAACCAATTCTTCCAATATTATTGAATAATATTTTCTTTAAAAAAAAAAGTATGTAAATTGGATAAAACCACGTGCAATTTTTATTTTAGAATAAAACTGATATTTGGACGGGATGTAAATTCAAAATTGTGTCCACATTTTTTGGTAACAAAAGCGGTTCATCTTTGATATTTAAAGTCACCTTATCCAATTATTTAGGAAAAATTCTGTGCAACTTTTCAAAACTTAAATGCATCGATTTTTTTACATTCTTATGTTTTTTCTTAAACATGTTTTACCAAGATTTTGGTAAGTTCATATGATTTTTTTTATCAAGTTCATACCAACAATAGTATTTTACGTGCCAATGAATCAAACCAATAATGTTGTAAATAAGGAAATGTTTAATAACATATAAATTTTTATTTTCATGATATTTCTAATGCCATGAGACAATTTAAATACAAAAATACTTTTTATAAAACAAATAGGTAATAAATGCTCCCGTGCATCGCACGGCGGTGCAAGTAGTTATTGATCATACAACGACAAAAAGGGGTCAGGATTATATAATAGTGGAGGGCATACTAGACATTCCAACATTCATTGCCAACCTCTTTTTCACCTCTGGCTGCACGCATATATCTACCCTTACTTTCGTACTGTTGTTGCTCTTGCTCCTGATGCCACCGCACCAAAAACCAAATGTAATCTCGAAGTACAACATCTCTGTCACCATCTCTTCTGCCTCTGCCCTCGTCAGTAACCACATTCGCATCCTCAGCGTCTATAGTCGCCCCCTATGCTCCAACACCTTCAATTCTGATCACCCTCCTTCATCCCTTTCAACTGCATCACCCCATCCTCGCCAATCCACAACTTCCACTGTCTGCTGATGTCCGTGATCTTCACACGTTCCACAATCTCCTAGTCCCTATAACGTCCAAATGCAACAAGTATACATCACCGACGCCGCGATCAGCCAACATATCGTCCAAACAATCCACATCTTAATCTAGTCATCCCCTAGAGATTGAGCCTCTAGTTTTGCTGGACCAGGTGGCCCACCGGCCCTCGGGGAACACCGCCGGGAGTCGAGGACCACACAATCGTAGATCCAGCTCAAATCGATCGTCTACCTTAGGAAGACAGTGTTCCCTCAGTAGTTGGAGGGTTTGGGTTGGTTGTAGTGCCGACTTAATTATCTTTAGAAAATACTAGGATTTTTCAGAAATAATTTAAGCTTTCAAAATAAAAGATTTTTCTTGAGCACTATTAAAATTTTTCTTTCAAACTTTCTAAAACTTATTTTGTTCTTTCCTTTCTTTTCTTTCTGTTCTTTTTTTAACCCAAGCCACACACAATTCTTAGAGAAATCACATCTCATAATCTCATATATTCTCTTTTAACCAATTTAAGATAAGCATAACATTCAAAATACTTAGTCTTGAATTGAAAAGCACATAGTCTCAAAAATCACAAACTCAATCACGTTCACAAAGCAAGATAAAAACAAGAGTTTGTAAACGTTTTGCGGAAAACATAACATAAAGCATAATCGACCACCACTGCCCTTCCATGTCCACGTCTAACTGCTCAACCTGAAAATGGTAGTTGTGGGGGGTGAGCAAAACAACTACCCCACCTTGAGCCTATACTATGCAGTTATTCAATATAATTAACGGATAAATATGATATTACCATGAAACACAAATATCTGATCATAATGCCATCTCATAGGAAAGTTTATACTTAATACGTCATTTCATAGGCGAGTACATACTACGCCTTCTCATAGGCGAACGTCGTCTCATAGGCAAGTTCATAATACGCCGTCTCATAGGCGAATGCCGTCTCATAGGCAAGTTTTTAATATGTCCTCTTATAGGCAAATGTTGTTTCATATGAAAGTTCATAATTCACCGTCTCAAAGGCAAATGCCGCCTCATAGGCAAAAATTTTCATGAAACATAGAACAACCATAAATACCACAATAATTATACAGAATTAAAACATAGCATAGACTTCTCCACCTAATATACGGATGATGAAGAAGAGTAGATGCTTCAGTGGAAACTCGATGGCTCGACTGCTCGGAATCTACATTTTTAGAAGCATAACTCTTAGAAATATTTAACTGAACTTGTTAAAATTAATTTACCAACTTGAATACTTTCTTAGATTAAGGTTCTTGGCTTAGAAAAATTTCTTAAATTTGGAACTCTCAAATAAAGGCATTTCAAAAACTCGAAACAGTTTTTGGAACTAAAAAATTAAGGTTTGGATCGAAAATATTTTCAAAACTCAAAAAGGTTGCTCGTGGCTCAAAATGGCTCGGGCAAGTGGTTCAGTGTGGGCTCGATACAATTGGGCATCGGCAGGGCTTGATTGCGTCTCGCACCGGTCGCCTGGACGTGGATGCTACAGGTCGCCCGTGGGTGCTCCTCTGCTCAACGCGGCCCGGCTCTCCCCAGTGCTACGGCTGGCCTCGCTGGGCTTCTTGCGGACGGCTTTGTGGCTGCCAAGGCTCGAGGCGTGCGCGCTGGAACGAGGTATTGTGCGCATACGTTGCGCTGCAAGGACACGAGATGCTGGGGTGGGGTTTGTTGGATGCTGGCCACTAGCCGCTGGGATGCAACATGCTGCTTAGGAGCTGCTGTAATGCCCCATTTATTTATAAATGATTTTGGGATTATTTATTATTATTATTTATTATTATTATTTATTGTTTGTTAGTATTATTATTATTAAATACCTAATTGTCTTTAAATGTCTAAATGTTATTATTATTAATTGATTAAATTGTGTGTCATATATATATAAATGTTCTGGTTTTATTTTTAATTGTCGTGCGATCGAACCTAGCTAATTTATTGGCAAAGTCGAAAACCGAGAACCCAAGCCGCAAGTTAAACCCGCGCCCCGGCCCGAGAGAACCGCACGCCCAGCTGAACCGGACCGGCCGACCAGGTTCCCCCCCCTAACCGTGCGTGTGTGTGTGTCTTGTGGAGTAAGAAAAAGAAAAACCTAGTCTTTATATTCTCTCTCTCTCTCGATCAAGACACAACACGCCCCGCAGCCTTTCCAATCTCTTATATCTCTCTCTCGCCATCTGCAACTCATCTCTCCCTCTCGCTCGAAATCCGACGCAGCCATCACCCATCTCTCTCGCTTTTTTCGATCGCCGACCCCTCCCTTGTCGCTCATCGGCCATTGGCCATCGCGACGACCTTCTTCGCTGCCTTCCTTTACCGGCGAGGCCACCGGCAGGCCCGACTTCCAACGACCAGAACTGCTGCTCATCCCCGTGTCACACAGCAACTCCTGTCGTGAGCCCTCCTCCGCGACAACAGTATCTCTGGCGACGAGTCGCTGTCCCTCCGCGCGCAGGCCCTGTTCCCGTCGTCCTCAAGAAGCTACTCCTCCGCGAGCCACTTTCGACATGTCGTCCACCCTCGTTCGATCCCTTCTCTCACATTTTTCAAGGACTGTACTGAGGCTCTATCCCTCTTTCGATTTTTTTCGTGATGTGTTTATGCTTCAATGATTGTTCATGTTAGGGTTTAGTATTCGTTTTGTTTATTTTATGTTGAGATCTTTTCGATTCATGTAAAATCGAGAGAGATCAAATTAACTTCATGTTAACTACTGTGGATATGGAACGTTTGGAAGTCCTTGGCCTTATGGTTAAGGCCTCAGACAAAATAAATGAGTTACGTGCCGTTTATGGTTTATCGAACTCGAATAGTCGCTGTATAATTGTTAAATTCATGATAAATCGCATGGTGCTCCGAATGATGTTTGTCCCATTTTTGTTGTATTTTTTCCTATTATTTTTCCTTTCTTTTTCCCCCATATTAGGTCTTTTAGTTAGTTTTTATCTCGTTTTGTAGTTTATTGCATGCTTTCCTTCAATTGAGTCTTTAAGTGTTTTTCGTTTGTTTTTTCGGTTGTTTTTGTGTTTTGTCGTTTTCGGTGTGTAGGTCGGGAGCTTCGGGTGAACTTTATATTCAGGAAAAATTGGTTTCAAAAGCATAATTGGATAGAGGGATTCGTTAGCGACGCGTAGGAAAAAACGAAACTCAATTCCGAGTTCGGACGAGCCTAAACGAGCCCGAAACATTAAGCCGCGCGCAGCAGCTCAGTTTTCTTCACCGCGGCCGTGAAAGAGAGGAAGTCGCGGCTGCGAGCTGCCCGAAAATTCACTTTTCTGGCCTGTGGATGTTGCGGCCTCGGAGGTGGTCGCGGCCGCGAGATTTCTTCACCGCGGCCGCGGAGGTCGCGACGTGCAGAAATTTAAGTTCGATTTTGTTCATTTTTTTGGGGACTTTTCATTGGGACTCGTTCTCTTACCCTAAGAACACCATCTTGATCTTGTTTTTCACTTGGATTTCTTCATTACTTTCGGATTAATCTTGTTTTCAGATTCAACTCTCAATTCTGTTTTAATCGTAAGTTTTCTATTCAGTTAATCCATGAATATGATTGCTTTGATTGTTGTGGTTGATGGTGTTGAATTGAATATGAGTGGCTAATTCCTTCTGCTAGGGATAGGGGATGATTGTTCTCGTTTAACGTGTAATTGTCGGGCTTGATTCGTTTTTTCTTGTGCGAGTAAATTTAATTAGGAATTGATGAATTCTTGCTTAATGATTTGATATAACCAAAAAGTGACACTTAGGTTAATTTATTGATATAATCGAAGAGTGACACTTCGATTTTGCGATTGAATTAGGGTTTATTGATCCTACATTATTAGTTGATTAAACACCTTCTAATTGAACTAGCGACTTTTAGAACCGAAAGGGGAGAAGTCGTAGACCTAGGCTCGCATGAGATAGATGATTTCGTAACTGAATAATCTATGGGTTTTGGATTGAAATACATGCTTTTCGGTGTCTTATCCCTTGTTACTAAAAGTTATTGGGATTGGATACTTGGCCGGTATTGTATGCTCAAACTTGCTCGTCTATGTTCAATTCCTTGTTACGAAGAGTTATTGGGAGTGAACCGCTAGACGTGTAGGCGAGAGTGTCAATTCCGAACCGAACGATCAATTGCCTGGCTTTACGTTGCGAACTTGAATAAATTATCCCCGATTCCCTAGTTTCTTTATTATTATTTAGTTGGTATTTTAGGACTTATGCTTTTATGCTATTTCTTAGTTAATAGTTAATAGTTAATTCCTCCCCAATCTGATTAGAGTGTTTAGGATTTATTTTTCTTTTTTTTTTTTTATCAATACCAATTCTAAATTCCGAACCGCCTTCCTCGAGAGATCGACCCGGGAAACGAATCCTTCGATTCGGTACTCGGTAATATAACAATTTGTACACAACAAATTTGGCGCCGTTGCCGGGGAAGGCAAGTAGGATATTTAGTTTTGGTGTTTGATCTTATTTTCTGTGTTTCTCATTATTTTAGTATTTTTAGTGTTTTTGTTTCTTTGTGCATTTGTGTTTTTCTCTTTTGTTTTTGTTTTAGTTTTTTTTTTGCCTTTTTTCTCTTCTTTTTCCTTGGCTTCGCGTGGTTGTTTGGTTCTGGTGTGCAGGTACAATGAATTTCAATCACGGGTACTCCTCCCTGCACTACCTATCTTGGAACGACGAGTCGGTCTGTTTCCCTGGGTACTACACCCAACCTTACCCGTATTCTTCCGAGCAGTGCTGGAACGATTTTCTAGTTGAGCATGAGCAAACTTATGAGTCCCACGAGTTTAACGAGAAGCTCGACCAGATTCTTGATTTCATAGAGTCCAAATCAGCTCGAGAAGAAAAGGCCGCATACAATGCCAAACTCGATCTCATCTTAGATCGATTGATGGCCCGAGCGAAACATGAGGAGGAGATTGAGCTCAGATGTGCCCGATTGAGCGAGCAAGTGGAAAGTCTAGCAAGGTGCATCGACTCGATCGAGTCCCAGGCCCACAAGCTCGAGGTTGTGGACCCACATCCCATGCCCGAGCATCAAAAAGAGCTCCAGGACGACTCCTCAGAGTACAATGCCAAGCTCGACCTCATCCTCGATTGGATGATGGCCCGAGCAAATCAAGAAAAGGAGATTGAGCTCGGATGTGCTCGGCTGAGCACACAAATAGAGAGCCTCATTGTACGTCTCGATTCGATTGAGGCACAAGTAGACAACCCACACCTCACGCTTGACCCTCATGCTCGAATTCCAATGCACATGTGTGAGACCGAAGAGGAAGATGATGCTCTCCAGTGGGACGACGATGTTTCGGAGGAGGAGATTCATGGACTTGATCATGCCACTATTTCTCGAGTCCCTCCTCCTACTACCGAGATGGTCATTCACCTTTGGAGCCATCACACTGTGCTACCATGTGGGCCAGATTTAGCTCGACTTGTTCCACGGATGTGCTCGTTATCCCTGAGGCTGAAGATAGAGCTCGGGTGGGGAAGGCTCTATGTCAACTACTGGGGATCGCTAGTGCCCACGTCAGGTTCCTCCAGAACACAGCCACCCGGATCCACCATGCCCGCCTTCTTGCCACATTTTCTATGCTTCCACTGCTAGAGAATACGAAGGCGTGGCATGATCGCCATTTGTTTCTGGATCCTGGTTGATTCGTGTACAGGTTTCGTCAAGCTAATGACGTTAAACAAGCGCTTCTTGGGAGGCAACCCAAGTGATTTATGGCTTTCTTAGTTTTTTTTGTTTTTGCTATTTATTTCATCTTTTAATAATTGGAGTTTGGAGTTTCTGTGTTTTTCTTGGCAGGTACGAGTTTGCGAGCTTGAGCAGAAGGAATATCAAGGTTCTGGGCTGTGCATAGGCGAGCGGCTTGCACGTGTGGTTATTCTCCTTGAGTCACCCCCGGTTTGCAGTCCTTTTCTCTTCTTACATTTTTGAGTGTGTTTCTTCCTTCTGCTTTTCTTTCTTAGTTTGTGTGCTTGTGTTAGCTGCTGGTATTGGTTTATTGCATGAAATTGCTAGTTCTTGTATTTGCCTCCCGGTTTTGTGTTGAAGCAATGAGGACATTGCCTCATATTAAGTGTGGGGGAGTTTACTTAGATTTGGCATGCTTATGTAGTGAATCAATCTAGTTTTAGTTTTTTCTGTGTGTCTTGTGAGTATGGATATTGGTGAATTTTAAGTTTTGTTGATATTTGTTGATGAAATTGAGGAGATGTGATGTTGATCATGATGACATATTTTGATGAATTTGATTGGTCGTTTTGATTGGATATTATTTGCCTTGTGAGGTTTGAGCCTTATTCTGTTTCTGTGAGATATGGTCGGAATTTTGTTGATCAGAACTTGCTTGAGTCTGTTTTGAAATAATCGATTGAAGTTGTGGTTTGTGAAAATGATTGAGGCATTTCTTTGACATAGCTCGTTTTAGCCCTTTTCATTGACCCTTGAACTTATATTTTCACTAGTAGCCCGTTGAGCCTTGAACCGTATTTTTTGTCAACCGATTCGATTGTATTATTTGAGATTTGACAGTGTACTTGATATGATGACGGAGCTTTCTAATATGTGTTGATGAGGTATAGAACTTGTTTGGGTTGCATTTTGAGTGCTTGACCAAAAAAAAAAAAAAAAGATGAGAGCTCACAAGGCGATTCGAATGGATTCTGTTCCTCTTACTAGTCGATTCACGTTGATGGGTTATGAGCATTGGGAAACTACTGTAGGACACTTGGAAGACCTCCAATGTTTAAACCTATGGACTGTTGTCCTTTCGATTCGTTGTTGTTCGGAAAAAAGTTACTCTACAAAAAAAAAAGAAAAGAAAGACAGTCGAGTACTTAATTTGCATTTCATCTTGAGCGTGTATGAGTGTTGCATGGAGTTTTGATGGGAATGATTGGTTTCATGTTGATTTTGGGATAGGTGGTGGAGCATTCGAGTAGTTTATATGCTCGAGAATTTGACTGTTTATTTGAGCCGCTTTATCTTCATTTTGGTCTTTCTCTTTTGCAAACTACCTTTATTGCAACCCTAGAAGTCCTCTTGATTTGCACTTCATGATTTTGATTGTTTTAGAGTATGAACTAGACGATAGGCAAGCCTATGTTGAAACTTGATTGCCGACCAATTTGAGCGTTCCCATTTCATATTTATGTAAGAAACTGAGTGAGGCATTATACATGATATTTCCGTGTTTGAGAGTTTGTCTGGTCAATGCGTACCATTTAAGTTGTAATTGAGATGTGTTTTATTGGTCTTTTGAAGTCTCCTCAGCTAAGTCAATGAATTTGAAACTTTTCTTATTTGAAGCCGATATCCATGCTTGTGTCTTGTTTTCTTTTCTTTTTGTTCGGGACGAACAAAGGTTAAGTATGGGGGAGTTGTTTGTCCCATTTTTGTTGCATTTTTCCCTATTATTTTTCCTTTCTTTTTCCCCCATATTAGGTCTTTTAGTTAGTTTTTATCTCGTTTTGTAGTTTATTGCGTGTTTTCCTTCAATTGAGTCTTTAAGTGTTTTTCGTTTGTTTTTCCGGTTGTTTTTGTGTTTTGTCGTTTTTGGTGTGTAGGTCGGGAGCTTCGGGTGAACTTTATCTTCAGGAAAAATTGGTTTCAAAAGCATAATTGGATAGAGGGGTTCGTTAGCGACGCGTAGGAAAAAACGAAACTCAATTCCGAGTTCGGACGAGCCTAAACGAGCCCGAAACATTAAGTCGCACGCAGCAGCTCAGTTTTCTTCACCGCGGCCGCGGAAGAGAGGAAGTCGCGACCGCGAGCTGCCCGAAAATTCACTTTTCTGGCCTGTGGATGTCGCGGCCTCAGAGGTGGTCGCGGCCGCGAGATTTCTTCACCGCGGCCGCGGAGGAGTGGTCGCGGCCGCGGAGGTCGCGACGTGCAGAAATTTAAGTTCGATTTTGTTCGTTTTTTTGGGAACTTTTCATTGGGACTCGTTCCCAGACTGAAAAAATCGCCCCAAAACCCATTTTTTCCCTTATCTTACCCTAAGAACACCATCTTGATCTTGTTTTTTACTTGGATTTCTTCATTACTTTCGGATTAATCTTGTTTTCAGATTCAACTCTCAATTTTGTTTTAATCGTAAGTTTTCTATTCAGTTAATCCATGAATATGATTGCTTTGATTGTTGTGGTTGATGGTGTTGAATTGAATATGAGTGGCTAATTCCTTCTGCTAGGGATAGGGGATGATTGTTCTCGTTTAACGTGTAATTGTCGGGCTTGATTCATTTGTTCTTGTGCGAGTAAATTTAATTAGGAATTGATGAATTCTTGCTTGATGATTTGATATAACCTAAAAGTGACACTTAGGTTAATTTATTGATATAATCGAAGAGTGACACTTCGATTTTGCGCTTGAATATTGATTTGTTGAGTTAGGGTTTATTGATCCTACATGATTAGTTGATTAAACACCTTCTAATTGAACTAGCGACTTTTAGAACCGAAAGGGGAGAAGTCGTAGACCTAGGCTCGCATGAGATAGATGATTTCGTAACTGAATAATCTATGGGTTTTGGATTGAAATACATGCTTGTCGGTGTCTTGTCCCTTGTTACGAAAAGTTATTGGGATTGGATACTTGGCCGGTATTGTATGCTCAAACTTGCTCGTCTATGTTCCTTGTTACGAAGAGTTATTGGGAGTGAACCGCTAGACGTGTAGGTGAGAGTGTCAATTCCGAACCGAACGATCAATTGCCTAGCTTTATGTTGCGAACTTGAATAAATTATCCCCGATTCTCTAGTTTCTTTATTATTATTTAGTTGGTATTTTAGGATTTATGCTTTTATGCTATTTCTTAGTTGATAGTTAATTCCTCCCCAATCTGATTAGAGTGTTTAGGATTTATTTTTCTTTTTTGTGTTATCAATACCAATTCTAAATTCCGAACCGCCTTTCTCGAGAGATCGACTCGGGAAACGGATCCTTGATTCGGTACTCGGTAATATAACAATTTGTACACAACAAATGATGTGAAATTTTGTGTGTGATCTGATTATTATACATGTCGTGTAAAAATTTCAGGTTTAAATTCTATTAGTAGCTATTTTAATAAATTATTTTGATTTATGAACAGAATCGTGTAAATTGCATATAAAATCGAGTTCGCTCCAAAATGGCTGAATTTTGAATATATTGTCTCTCTATCATATTTCAATATTTTTTAAAAATTTCATAATTTTTTTACTTCATTTGCTAGGATAAATAATTAATTTTAGCTTTCCGCTGAATTTTGTATTAATTATGAAAAATCGACCTATTGCTGTAAATTCCTAAATTTTGGTTTATGTGATCCTTTAATGATGATTTACACAAGAAAAAATGCACAGGATTTATCGAGTTCATTTTGGTACAGTTTTGTTAAAAACTCGAATTCTACAGAATCTTGCTATAATTTTTATAATTCGTGTATTTAATGTTTGGAGCTGAGAATTTTATATGTTGATATTTACATGCTGAAGTTGCTTAGGTGAAAGTTTCAAGTGTTAACTCGTTCATTTAGTCAGATTATAAATTCATGTTCATTTTCGCTGAAATCTTGTTTGAATTTTATAAAAATTGAGTATTTTCAGTTAAGGCTGAAACTTGGTGATTTGACTACCTCCAGTAGTGTGGATTTTGTGTTAAAACAGAGCCTAAATCATTTGTTTGCTGGACCAGCTTGAATAAGTGATATTCTCGGCAATATTTAAAAAATGTAGCTTTTGATGTTAATATTTGTAACTGGCTAGTTCGTTGTTCCTTGTTACTTGTTTTTAATCATCCCTTATTTGGATTTATGTGTACTTCCATGATTGGTTTGGTCGAGTCTAAGTGCTATGTCCAAGTGTTCCAATGTCCACGGGACTCCACGAACTACTTAGTTGAATCAAGTTTGACTAAGTCTGAATTGTGTATTCCTTCTAATGTCAAGATAAGTGTTGATTGTAGTATCTTGACTTAATGTTGGTGTTTGAGGAGTCAAGCCTCGACCTACGTCCCTTCTGATTTTGGTTTTGTCAATCCGAACGACCAGGTGGGTTAGTTATTCTAAAATGTCTATGCATGTGTGTTTTAAATGTGTTGAATTTGGTATGATCTATGTATGCATGTGAGCATGTGGCCTATCGATGTGAGCTGTTACGGCCGTCAGTACGGTTGTCCCCGTCAATGTAATATGGTTGCCCTTACGAGGCAAGTCTCTGTAAGACCTAATGAAAGGTCGTGTTCTTACGTGGTACGCACTCTCGTCGATAGGGTAATGAATCCCCTTCCCACTACTAAGCGTAGATGTGCACATGAGTGAGTCATTGTCGTATTGATTGGAGAGGAGACATGTTGTTATAGTTTATGTTCATGTTGCAACCATACCATCCTAACATATTTTATGTCGTTCATTTGCATAGACAGCGCGTATCTCTCGCCGCTTTCCAGATGAAGGCGGATGTATCCGACTAGTGGATTGACCACGGGGCTTGGAGGCCTGAGGCTGAACTTAACACTCTCACCTGGGATCAAATGAAGGTGATGGTCCGAGGCAAGTTCCTCCCGCACAGCTTTTGTGACTGGATGGAGCATGACTTCTATCATCTGCACTAGGGCAACTCTACCGTAGATGAGTACATACGCACTTTCACCAGGATGAGCATCTTTGCCGGTAACACTGTGAACATTGATGAGATGAAAGCCCGGAAATTTCTGAAGGGGCTGAAACAGAGGATCCGTGAGCTGGTTGGGAGTCACGGTTTGATGTCATATGCCGATACTGTGAGTCGGGCACAGGAAGTGGAGAGCTGTCTCATTCTTATAGTGTCGGTTCTCTCGTACTACCATGCTGCTCAGCCTGTCCAGGCTGTACCCCCAGTCATTCCTCTGCTATCCTATCAGTCGCCGCTCATTCCTCAGACGGCTTATCAATACCCTGTTCCTTATGCTTCCATTCCCCCATCCTCTAGCTCCAACAAGAGGAAGAGTGACCACCAGAACAGGAAGAAAGGAAAGAAGAGGAACTTTGAGAGGCGTGATGACCAACCCAATCAGAGTCAATCTCTGAGATGTCCTAAATGTGGCAAGTCGCAAACCGGTGAGTGGTTAGCAGGCTAGCGCGTTTGTTTCAACTGCTATCGCCCCCGGTCACTACTCCAATGTCTGCCCCGAGCCTAAGAGGCAGCAGCAGCAGCCCTTTCCCCCAGCAGCATCAGCAGCAGCTTCCCCTACCGCCACCTCATCAGCAGCAGCAACCCCGACAGCCCTCACCTTACCAGCAGAGGACGGGAAGCCAGGCCCGCGTCTACACCATCACTCATGACGAGGCCACCAACAACGCAGATACCATGTGTAGAATGCTTTCGATATCCAATTTGCCTGTTTTTGCATTATGTGACACTGGAGCCACCCATTCATTTATCTCTTCTCGATGCCTTGAGGCTCTATCTGTTAGCAATGTGTGTAAAGTCGATCCTCTCGAGGTTAGCCTAACCTCAGGAAAAATTATTATCTCTGATCCCTTGGTTCGTGATCTTCATGTTAATATTGATGGACGATTTCTGGATGCCGACACTTATGTCATCGAAATACGAGACTTCGATGTGATCTTGGGCATGGACTGGCTCACTCATTATCGAGCCGACATCCGGTGCCAGGAGCGTGAAGTCACTCTCTCTCCCGAACCTGATCTACCCGTTGTGTTCTTTGGGGTGAAGTCGAGGAATGCGCCTCGATTCATCTCATCTATTCAAGCTAGGAAGAGCCTTTCTAAGGGTAGATGTCAAGGCTATCTCGTAACTATGGTGTCCGATGATTTGACGAGCGAACTCCTGAGAGAGTATCCATTGTTTGCGAATACCTCGACGTCTTTCCCGATGAACTTCCAAGAGGACCGCCTGATCGTCAAGTCGAGTTCACCATTGACTTAGTACCAGGAGCTAGTCCTATTTCTGAAGCCCCATACCGTATAGCTCCGAACGAGTTTCAAGAGCTCAAGGCCGAAATCTAGGAATTGCTCAACCTCGGTTTCATTCAGCCAAGTGTTTCTCCTTGGGGAGTGCCCGTTCCATTCATGAAGAAGAAGGACGAAACCATGCGCATGTGTATCGACTACCGTGAGCTTAATCACCTTACGGTTAAGAACAAGTACCCTCTTCTTTGCATCAAGGATCTCTTCGACCAGCTGAGGGGAGCCAGCGTCTTTTCGAAGATGGATTTGAGGTCTGGCTATCATCAGTTGAAGATCCGGAGTCGGATATTTCTAAGACAGCGTTCGGTACTAGATATGGCCACTATGAGTTTGTGGTGATGTCGTTCGGACTCAGCAATGCCCTGACGGTGCTTATGGACCTTCTGAATAGGGTCTTGCATCTTTATCTGGACCAGTTTGTTATCGTGTTCATTGACGACATTCTGGTTTATTCTCGAGACATCGACCAGCATAAGGAGCAGCTGAGGATTGTGCTGGAGACTCTTC
Organism: Striga asiatica; assembly: GCA_008636005.1. NCBI lineage: Eukaryota > Viridiplantae > Streptophyta > Magnoliopsida > Lamiales > Orobanchaceae > Striga > Striga asiatica. The sequence continues at coordinate 3,920,196 of BKCP01006071.1, read as the reverse complement.
GCCGCGAGAAGCTTTATGCTAAGTTCTCGAAGTGCGAGTTCTGGCTGGATCGTGTGGCATTCCTTGGCCACATTGTGACAGCTAGAGGCATTGAGGTGGATCCCGACAAGATCGAGGCGATGAGCAAGTGGGATACACCAAGAAGTGCCAGTGATGTTCGTAGTTTTCTGGGGTTAGCAGGATACTATTGGAGGTTTATTGAGGGTTTCTCGAAGATAGCCAAGCCACTAACCAACCTTATGAAGAAGGCCGTGAGGTTCGAATGGAGTCAAGAGTGCGAGAATAGTTTTCAGGAGCTGAATGGGAGACTTACTACCGCACCAGTCTTGTCGGTACCCGACCCTACTTTGGAGTTCACGATTTATAGTGATGCTTCAAAGAAGGGCTTGGGATGTGTCCTTATGCAGTAGGGAAAAGTCGTAGCCTATGCTTTGAGGCAGCTGCAGCCTCACGAGCAGAACTACCCCACACATGATCTCGAGTTACCTGCAGCTTTCCACGCCTTGAAGATTTGGCGGCACTACCTCTATGTAGGCAAGTGTGAGATATTCATTGATCATAAGATCTTGAAGTATATCTTTACTTAGAAGGAGCTCAATATGCGCTAAAGGAGATGGCTAGAGTTGGTCAAGGACTATGATTGCACTATTAGCTACCATCCTGGAAAGCTAATGTGGTTGCCGACGCCTTGAGTCTGAAGGGTCATGGCCAGTTGTCTTGCCTATTCACTGGGAAAGATGTCCTAGTTCGGGAGTTCGAGCGGCTACAGCTAGAGGTAGTGGAGTCGACTTCGACGGCCGGCGGTATGTTGACCGCCTTGGTTGTGGGACCGACTCTTCGTGAGAGGATAGTCGCCGAGCAGCCGAACGATCGTTTTCTGTGCCGGATGAAGGAGTTGATGGAAGCCGACAGAGTTAGAGGATTCGCAGTCGCATCTGATGGAGCATTGGTCTTCGAGGGTAGACTATGTGTTCCGAAGGTGTGGGAACTGCGAAAGGTGATTTTGAGAGAGGCTCATAGTGCCCCGTACACCATCCATCCTGGTAGCTCGTAGATATACCAGGACCTCAGGAAGTCGTTTTGGTGGCGAGGTATGAAGAGGTAGGTAGCCCGATTCGTGAACGGTTGTCTAGTGTGTCAGCAAATGAAGGCTGAACACCAGAAACCAAGAGGGCTGTTGAAGCCACTAGAGATTCCCATGTGGAAATGAGAGCGACTCACCATAGACTTCTTAGTGGGATTTCCGAGATCGAGGTCCGGTCACGACTCTATTTGGGTGATTGTGGATCGGCTAACGAAGTCCGCCTACTTTTTGACCGTCCAGACAACTATGAAGGCTAGTGATTATGTCGAGTTGTTCGTTGATGAGATTGTTTGACTTCACAGGGGGCCCGTGGAGATTGTGTCTGATCGAGACCCAACGATTCAGTTCTGGAGGATTCTGCACCGAGCTATGGGGACGACGTTTGAGTTCAGCACCGCCTTTCACCTCGAGACTGATGGTCAGTCGGAGCGGACGATCCAGTACTTGGAGGATATTTTGAGGGTTGTGGTCTTGGACCGGAGCCTAACTTGGGTAGAGTGCCCTTCCGTTGGTCGAGTTGACCTACAACAACAGCTATCACTCCTCGATCAAGATGGCCCTGTATGAGGCTTTGTACGGACGGAAGGTTCGGACACCCTTGTACTGGGATGAGGTAGGGGAGAGAAAAATCATGGGTCCAGAGTTCATTCGTAGGACTTCGGAAGCAGTTGAGGAGATCCAGAAGAATATTCGGTCAGCCCCAGAGAGACAGAAGGTCTATGCTGATCGGAAGTGGCAAGAGAATGAGTATGTTATTGGTGACCATGTCTTTATGAAGGTCTCGCCCATGAAGTGTGTGATTCGCTTCGAAAAGAAAGGGAAGCTTCAACCTCGCTATATCGGACATTTTAAGATCCTTACTCGAGTCGGGGACTTGGCGTATCAGCTGGCTTTACCACCGGATTTGTCGGGAGTGCATGATGTGTTTCATGTCTCGATGTTGCGTAGATATGTGCATGATCCTGACCACGTGGTGGACTTCGGCGAACTACAGGTCGAGCGAGACCTTGCCTACGAGGAGGTACCGGTAGCCATTTTGGACCAGAAGGTCCATCAGCTGAGGAACCGGGCGATGAGTCTTGTGAAGGAGCAGTAGAGCCGACATGACGAGTCCGAGGCCACTTGGGAGAAGGAGGTTGAGATTAGGAGGAGATATCCAAACTTCTTGTTTTAAGTCCTTTGTATTTCTTTTAGTTGTTAGTTTCTTTTGTTTTCGAATCCCGAAGGCGGAATTCTTTGTAAGGTGGGTAAACTGTAATGCCCCGTTTATTTATGAATGATTTTGGGATTATTTATTATTATTATTATTAATTATTATTATTATTTATTATTTGGTAACGCAAAACACTCCGACCGGCTTGAAATCGGCTCGTCTCCCTCCTCCTCGCCGGTAGAACGCCGTGTACTTGCAAAAAACTCTCACAACAGGGGGGTTTTTCCGGTGAAGAGCCTCCGATGCTTAAGTCAGTATGTGTTTCACTCAATTTTCAAGAGTAAAAAATAGATAAATCGTAAGTAACAAGAAAGGCCCACTCCTATATATATAGGAGTGAGATACCTGCCCTACGAGCTGCCCGGATTTGGTGAGCTGTCTGACCAACGCTGCCCGGATCTGCCTATCTGTACATACACAGTGTGTGTGTGTCAGAGGTGGTTATCTCCACTATCGCTCTACACCAATGTACTCTCGCCACGTTCCCCTCTGAGCAGAGGGTAATTGTTCCCTTGAATATTCCTTGGGAATTCTTGAGTGAGACCACGTGCATCCTCGCGTCCATCTCACGCTCTCGATTTCTCTTCACTCGCTAGGTGGTCGATCAAATGAGTTCTCCTTTAGTAGGTCGATCTTCGACCAGATCTACTCCGATGCTCGACCACTTCCTTTCAGTCTGCTATTGCTCGACTGACATGGATTTACAAATATTGGGCTTGTACGACCGGCCTAGTGAACCGGTATATTCCTTAGGCATACAGTATCCCATATCATCTAGTCCCCCCCACTCTGGTCAAGTATGAATGACTCGATCTAAGAGTGAATTCGTGCCTTCCTCTTCGGTCAGCTGACCTCTCGACCATCCGACTGGATTTGATTTTATCTTTCGACCATCTGACTGACGTTATCCTCATTTTTCAACAATTTGATTGGTTTTATGGTGCATTTTCGGCCGCCCTTCATTTCCCTTTATTATTAATGCGGTTGTCGTCCGCCAGCGTCCTTTTTGTTCGGTACTTTTAATCATCACGTCTCCTTGTGATTTGCGCCGCTTCACTATCTACACCCCTTTAATTCTTCCGGCCGTTAGATCTTACTTTAATCCAACGGCTCTCTCTCCCAACTCTTCAACTTGTCTTCATATGTATAAATACCGTACCTAGCCATTTTTTGGCCATTTCTTCACCTCTGCAACTCTCAATTTCCTTTGTGCCCTAATTTCTTCCTCTGCAAATTAAATTCCCTTGCTCTCGGCATTTTTGCTTCGTCGTCTACAAGCTTTCCGGCAACTCTCTCCACTGCAACTATGAGTAAGTTCCCTGCACTTCTAATTTTGTGCTTGCGTGTCTATTTTCTTTTTTGAGATTTTATTCATGTCCTCTCCTTCAAGTCTTCTTCCTTTTTCTCCCTCTTCATCTTCAAAAACCTAAAAATTCTTCCCTTTAACATCTTTTTTGACCTCTCTCCATTGTTTTTCAAATTCCGCTGCTTCCTCTGAGAACACTTACTGCTCCGGCGAAGACATGACCAACTCGTCATCTTCCTCAATTCACCAGCCTATTCCTCATTCTCCATCCAACTCTATTGACGAGGTTTATAACCCCATTCCCCTTAAAGCGATTCGTCCTTCCGACCACTCGACACCTCCTCTTTCTTCCCAACCTCATCATCTGATTGATGAATCGGATGATGATATTCTCGAAAACATTCCCATTAAGCGTCGTCGACTAGCATTTGGGGCCTCTGATGCTGTGGAGGAGGCCTTAGACACTGTTGCGGCCTCTCGTCAAGTTGACGAGGACGACATTCCCCTTTCTCGCCATTCCATCTTTTCCAAACTCACCTCTTCGACCCCACATAGTTCATCCAAAACCAAATCCAGCCCTATTGCCACTTCTTCTGAACCTGTACAGAAGAAGAAGAAGTCGACCAAAGCTTCCTCCTCTCAGAAAACACCTTTCTCTTCTCTTGTAGCAGGATGGCTAGATGTCCAAGATGTCGGCCATCCTGTTGGTTGGGTTTTTAGGTCACCTGGCCCTCGGGATAATTTTGACCAGCCCCCTAAAAAAATTTATACCTTTTTTGAAATCCAATTTAAACTCGAGGTCCGCTTTCATTTGTGTCACGACCTGCTCGATATTTGTAGCTGGTTTGACCTATCACTGAACCAACTCCCTTCTAACGCTATCCGATTTATAACCACGCTTATTATCTTCTGTCACCTCCGTCTAGGTCGACTCGACCTAGCCTTTTTCCATTATTGCTACACGCCCTCGAAACATCCTCAAGGGCTTTACCTTAAAAGCCGCAATGACGTCCACTTCATTTCCGACACCCCTTCCAATGTTCCAAAGTGGAAACATAGATTTGCTTATGTCGAGCCTAACCCTGCTTTCCCCTGGGCGCCGACTCCTTGGCTTAAGGATCTCAAGCGTGAACATGTGTCGCCCCCTCAGAACGCCCTCTTCGACCAACAGATTGCTGTATGGAACCGCAAGCCCGTTGCGTCAAGGACTCTCATTGAAAACGATAACCTTCTACATTTTTGTGGCTTCCTTACTCGTAAGTCTCTATCTCTTCCTACCCAAGAAACCCTTTGACCTATTCCTCATTGAAAACGATCCAGGTATTTTGCAACTATCGCGCTCGAGCATTGTGGTTTTTATTTTTACATGTGTTTTGCCCGTTGCGATGCTAACTTGTTCTTGATTTTTTGCAGAGATGCCCATTCTGCCGCTACCTAAGAGGAAAATTCCTCTGAAGAAGAAGGTAGTTGAGGGGTCGAGCTCGAAGCCTGCTGGCTCGACTACCTCTCCGTCTCATCACTCCACTTCACCCCCACCTAACCAAGAGGCCTCTTCCATGGAGGTGGAGGTTTAGACCACCTCAAACCAGGAACCGATCGTTGAGGGGCAATCTGCACCTTCTACCACCACCGCTCCTCTCAATGAGCAACCCGAACGGCCTCCATCTCCGCAACCAAGCTCTCCTCCTCCTAGCTCGAGCATCCCCATCATTCATATACCTGCTTCTCAAGATGCCAAATTGGTTGAGGAGAGTCAGCTCGAGGAGAGCCAACTCAAACATCCCCCTGTCGAGGGGAATGAAGGAGTCAATAAGCTTCGCCGGGAGACCTCAATCGTCACGCGCCCCTCCACCACTCATTTACTAAGCTCGACGGCACATGGGTATCGTCTTTTCTCAGGGATGTTCTTCTTGCTGTCGACCTCCCTACCGACCATCCCGATGACGGTCACACTCTTCGCGATCAAGGTGACCGCATCGCCTGATGGCTGGCACAGGTAACTCTTATAATTTCATAATTATTTTCCTTTTCTTGCTTTTTTTTTTGTCATTTACGTATTAACTCCTTCCTCTTGTCATAACCGATTAGGGAATGGTCGAGCTGGCTCCTATTATGGAGCAAACTTTATCCAGTGCCAGCCGCTCTATTCCTGCGATCGAACAATGATCCTTTCTCCTACGGAATAGAGTGGACGATATGGTCCATCGGGGCTTTGAACTCCGCGAGAAGTGGAAGGTAGAAGCAGCCAGGGCAAAAGTCCTCGAGCCAGAGAAAGAGACGCTCGAGGGGGCCCTGAAGTCTTTTGAAGAGGCGCTCGAGGCCGAGCGGGCTGAGAAGAAGGCTCTTGAAGCGGCGCTCGAGGAAGAAAAGGCCGCTCGGGGGCGTGAGAAGGCTGCTTTCGAGTAGAGGGCCAAGAATCTAGTCGATGAGGCTACTCTTCTAGTGCGGAGGATGGTCTGGCATACCACTGCTGGTCAATGCTTCCTCGAGGAGTATCGCACTCAGGTGGTAGCTGATTTCAAGCAGTCGCCACAGTATCTCAAAGATGTGTAGGAATATGGCACTCGCTGCTTTGAATCCATTATGCAGCAAGCGGGTGCCCAGATAACCGAAGATGATTTCGAAGAGTTTAATATGGAAGCTATCTGGGACGCCATGCCGAAGGCCCCTGCCGGTTATCAAAATGCTCTTGACCTACCTCTCGACCACGATTGGTGGTCGAGTCTCCTCGAGCTCATTGTGAATTATGACGATATGCTGAAGCGGAACTTCAAGCTGCCCGACGGATATACTCCACCCACTACCATGAAGCGGGCGATGGCCGAGTCCATCCGTTAAAACCCGCTGTCCGATGGAACTGAATCAACTTCTGGCTCAAGTCAGCAGGTCGAGCGACAATAGGCCGAGCTTACTTCCGAGGAAACTCCTCGTGATACCGATGCTAATGTCGAGCAGATCCCACCGAATCTTGACAATACCGCTTCTTGAAGTTGTTGTAATTTTATGTTTGAATTTTTGTACCTGCTCCCCTCGAATGAATGAATGAATATTATTTTTTGTTGAAGTTTACTAGATTTTCTTGCTATCTTTTTTATTTTTGCGTCTGTTGATGTATTGTCTTCGTATATCGCTTTCTTCATTCACGATTATTCGAGCGACCATCCAGCCTCTCGGCTTTAATCATGATGGGTTTTGTTGTTGCAAATTTTGTTTTATATTTTTCCGAGCACCGAGTTAAAAACTCGTTTCCCGGGTCGATCTCAAGGACTGGTCAATCGAACTATATTATGTGTAATTCAATTTCTTTTATATATATAATAATGCAGAAAATTAATCCAGATTTTTGCTTGATTACAACTTAGAAATTTACATAACATTACAGAAACAGAAGAAAGACATTAAATAACAGAAAGTCAACTGGAAAAGCAAAACAGTAAATAACAGAAATAATTTACAATAGTAGTACTAATAGTAATAATAATATTAATAATAATAGTAATAATAATAATAATAATAATAATAATAGTAGTAATAATAGTATATAAACAGAAAGTAAATTGCAGAAAGTAAAGTGCAGAAAGTAAAGTGCAGAAAGTAAATTACAGTAATAATAGTAATAATAATACTAATAATAATAATAATAATATATATATATATATATATATATATGCGATAAGTAATTGGCAGGGAGTAAAGTGCGTAAAGTAAATAAAGCAATAAAATTACAACAGTAGAAATAAGCAATAACATTAAGCAATAATAGTTAATATTTATAACATATATATATATATATATATATATATTAATAAGTATCCACAACTATTATTATTGTAGTAATAATATTCATAATCATTCCTTTAGGAACAATAAGAATAATTACGACTGCAATAACAATAATCGGAATATAAATTTATAACGTCTTAACGGAACGGAATTTACAGAATAACACTCGGATTTTAACTGGATAAACACTCGAATTTTAACTCACAACATAAAATAAAATTACACACACAAGTGTTTCAAGTACCAAATGAAAATAAAAACAAGAACAAGAACATCAAGAACACTAGAAAGTGTTTGTACTAATTCTAATATTTGTATCTAAGAACTAAAGCTAAAACTTCCTTTCCGAACTCCCCCTTAAGACCTCTCACAAATGATGTATTTATACTAGTTCAAGAGGGGACAAAATCACATCAAAATCATCTTAAGATCATTATGCATTAATGGCTAGCATATCTATCAAAAATCAGCCCAAAATCTTCCAAAATCCGCCCAACATCCATGTTTGAAAAGTGGGCGCCGCCCATGTTGAACAAGACTTGGCAGCTTGCGCGGTTTTACGGTTTTGGCTCGTACGGGCTCGTCCGGACTCGGAATTGAGTTCCGTTTTCTCCTACGCGTAGCTAACGAACCCCTCTTCAATTCAATGTCATATACTGGCCATAATTAGTTACAAAAGTTGCCCCAAAGTTATGCTGAAAAGTGGCCGCGGCGCGAGGCTTGGACAGCTTGCGCGGCTTTACGGTTTTTTCTCGTTTGGGATCATTCGGACTCGAAATTTAGTTCCGTTTTCTCCTACGCGTTACTAACGAGCTCTTCTTTCCAGCTATGCTCAAAAGAGCAATTTATCTTGTAACTCAAATCTTCACGGGGCTCGATACCAATGTGTCGGAAACGATAACTCTCGAAAATCCAGACTTATTATACCTGAAATTACACCAAAAACCGGAAAAACACAAAAACACACAAAAATACACGAAAAACCACAAAATACACAATAAACACTAGAACAACAAAAATAACCAAAAACAACTAAATGGACCGAAAGACCTTCTAAAAGACCTAAAAATGAGGGAAAATAAATGTAAAATAACAATAAAAAACGTAACAAAAATAATCACAACAAATTCCCCCACACTTAAACCTTTGTTCGTCCCGAACAAAGATGAGACTCAAGAAAAAATGAAAAAAATAAAAAAAAATCAAGCATAATCGACATTTTTCAACAGAAGCTAGTTTCAAATTGTTCTCGTTAACTGAAATGAATTATAATGACCAAATAAATACACTTCCAATTTACTAACGTCGAATCATTCGGCAATAAACTCTCGAAATATATGGACATGTAAGTGTATATATGCCTCACTCAATTTCACCATATCAGTAAAAATAGGAACGCTCAAATCGGTCGGAATTCACAGTTAACTATATGCTTGTCTGTCATCTAATGTCTACTCAAATGTAATAAAAAATTACAAGTTATGAATTATAGGGTCTTTACGGGTTGTAATGTAGGCTCTTTGGACAAGGTGGGATACAATATGGTCAAGTGACTCAATATCTCTTCCCCAACCATAACAATCTTTTCCGGTTTTTAATTACCGGACCTCAACATCTCGAGTCAATTTAAACAGTTATCAACTAATCCCGATGATTATCTGTCAAATCATACTTGAAAAATTAAACCTAAGCCGGTCCAAATAAAAGAAAAACACATAGACAAAAATTCAATCATGCAGACAACCCCCCCACACTTACAACCGACAATGTCCCCATTGTCAATTTGCAGGTGGATTACAGTTTTTATAATTGAAAAGAAAAACAAAATGGAAACTAAAAGAAGTAAAAGAAAACATACTGAATACAGTGAAAAATCACTGTGTGTCCGGTGGTGGTGGTGGATCGGTATCAGCTCGGCCGGCTTGGCAGTACTGGATGTGCGCTCAGTGGTTTTGGTCCGTCGGTTCCGAAATTCCATTTTTTTTTATTATTATTATTTTTTTATTATTATTATTATTATTATTTTTTTTATAATTATTATAGAAAAACAACACACTTATATAAAAAAAAACTGACCTCTACAATACTAGCCGCAAAGAGGTCATAGAAATCGGCTAGGGTGTACTATTAGTACGGTGCACCAGCGAACACTTAAGGCGTTGAAATACCTGATGGTCTTTTAGAGCCAGATTCCAAGGCTTTGACACGCTCGAGATCCTCTCGTATTGTGTAAGCTAGGTCGGAGTTCTTGCGCGGTGGTCCGTCGGACTGTATCCTAAAGGGTCCCACGCGTATTAGCTCCGCATGGTCGCTACTGCTACGAGTCGGAAATGTTGCGCATCGGTGATCGGTTGTGTGGAGGAAAGCTCCGCAATGTAGGCAGCGATTATAACGTCTAGCACGACGCCTTTGTGCTTTCCTACTGGTTCCTCCGAAAGGACGGTTGATTGGTTGTTCATGAGTGATGCACTCGCAGATGCGTCGAATGATGTCGGGCGGTAGCGAAGGTTTGGCTAGGTGCAACAGAATCAGTGTCTTGAGAGCTACTTTAGGCATGATCGGTTGAATGTGTGCAGAGATTTTG
>BKCP01006071.1:3753945-3904161 GCA_008636005.1 Striga asiatica | reverse complement strand
TAGCCCGGAGGCCTTAGTCATGGTGGATTTTTTTGTCTTCGAACACATGTCCACCCTCAAAGGAGTGGTCGATACATGCAACCACCCAGCCCGGGGGCTTTAGTCATTGTGGATTTTTTGTCTGCAAACACATGTCCACCCTCAAAGGAATGGTCGTTACATGCGACCACCCAACCCGGAGGCCTTAGTCATGGTGGATTTTTAGTCTTCGAACACATGTCCACCCACGAAGGAGTGGTCGTTACATGCGACCACCCAGCCCGGAGGCCTTAGTCATGGTGGATTTTTTGTCTTCGAACACATGTCCATCCTTAAAGGGGTGGTCGATACATGCGACCACTCAGCCCGGAGGCCTTAGTCATGGTGGATTTTTTGTCTTTGGACACATGTCCACCCTCAAATGAATGGTCGATACATGCGACCACCCAGCCCGGAGGCCTTAGTCATGGTGGATTTTTTGTCTTCGACCACATGTCCACCCTCAAAGGAGTGGTCGATACATGCGACCACCCAGCCCGGAGGCCTTAGTCATGGTGGACTTTTAGTCTTCAAACACATGTCCACCCTTGAATGAGTGGTCGTTACATGCGACCACCCAGCCCGGAGGCCTTAGTCATGGTGGATTTTTTGTCTTCGACTAGTCAATCGCCGTGTCGTGTCACATATGCGAAGTAAAATAAAAAAATAATTAGACAGTGTATTGAGACTTGTAAATGAGATTTCACTAATGGAAATTGGGAATTTGATTACTTCGTTTGCGAAATATTTCTAGCAGAACGAGAGAGAAAAGGAAAAAATTTAAACATAGTATTTCTTCAAGTTAGCCACGTTCCAGTACCTGGGGAGTGATCTTCCTTCAGCGTCTTTGAGCGAGTATGCTCCTCCCGCACTGACTTTCTCGACCAGGTATGGTCCTTTCTATTTTGGCTCCAGCTTCCCAACATGCTTCATCACGTCGACCCTCTTCCAGATCAGGTCTCCTACTTGGAATCTTCTGACTTTGACCTTTCTATCATGTGCTGCTCGCATTCTCTGTTTGTATGTCTCGACCCTAATCGAGGCACGTTCTCGGAGTTCCTCAATTTTTTCGAGGGTCGCCATCATCAAATTCTCATTCTGCTCGGGATCATATGTGCTCGATCTCTGGGACCTAGATTAATTTAGCAAATATAAAACAATTTTTGAAAGCTACAATTAATTTTTAATCCTAACAAATGAAGTCAGAATGATCCTGCACATTCGGGACCTCTCGGTTGTCTAATCTCCATGAGGCATCCTGACGTTGGTCACCAGAAAGCTATGGTGTATAAACGCAAACCTCACCTATCGACGAGATAGCTCGCACAAGGTGCTAACTCGAAACTTATAGAGAGAAAATTTTCTAGGGTTCGCCCTTAACCTCTATGATCACGAATAAAATTTAGGTGGATAAATTCCTAATCCCCATATAAGATAAGCAAAACAAAAAAACTCATACCTCGAGCTGGCGTAGCGAGACGAAAGCGAGTGGTCGAATGGTTATTAAATAAACTAACACGAGAGATAGTCTACAGAAACGCAGACTAGCTCTGATACCATGCTCTAACGCCCCGTTTTATTTAAAAGAATTTACCGAATTTATTCAAAAAAATCAGAGTTAATTTTTCACAAAATCTCAATTTAAAACTTTAATAATCAACGGGCGCAACTTAACTACCAACAACAATTAACAAATACGAACAAATAGATAGAACCTTCACATGCATAATTTGAGTTCAAAAATAAAACCAAACTATTCATAAGTCTCACCAAAATCAACCAAGTACTTCAACAAGAATCCAATGGTCCAACCAACATGTTCGTAGTAATTAAAACGGAAGCATAATAATACAATGAAAAACAAGCAATCCAACATAGATGATAAAAGCATAAGCAAAAGACACATCAATCCAAAGACCACCACTCGATTGTCTCTCGCTACCGCAGCCAACCATGCTCAACCTAAAAGTAGGAAGAGGAACAAGAGAACAGAAAAACAATAGGGGTGAGTATAACCATCATACTCACCATTAACGCATGGTATATTTCGCATAAAGATTCATAACTATAAATAATGTATGCATAGAATCCAGATCTAACTCCCTATTAGGCTCTATCGCAAACCTCCTATGTACATACAACAAACCTTCCGACCAAACAACGGCAAGGATGTAACCGGAAACATTCCCACCCCGGATGCAACGGGCATAGGATCCTTTCCAGGAGACAGTAGAGCTATTTTTCCCCCTCCGAATACAACGGCACGGGGCGTCCCTCCCGGATACAACGGGCAGACGACCTCTCACTGATTATGCATTCATCAAAGGCACTATCGACGGGACACTTAGACTAGGGTTCTCACGCATACAGAAGCTATCGAAACAGACATTTATACGAAATAACAAGTGCGATAGTTAAAGATTCAACATAAATGTACCCACCTGATTGCAGCGATAAAATTCACAATATACGATTCGAACGGTAGGATTTGAGGTCAACACCTCGGGACACCTACACGAAATCAAGATAACTCTCGATTACAACTAGTCCAACGAACACACATACTTAGTCGAATCCGTCGACTAAGTGGCTTGTGGAAGGTTCTCGTGGAATTATGGAACAGTTGACTCGACTCGAACCAAATATAGAAAAATACACATAATGGACGACTCACCAAGTACTCAGCCACTTAACTTAAGATTTACACCACTTATATAACATGTGAGGAGGACCTCATATATTAAAAATCATGTTCAAATTCAAGAGTTAACATGTTCATCCGATAAATCGAGCAAATTGACAATTAATTCTCATTTTCTAGATGACCAGGTAAATGAATGAATTTTGATTGAAATTTGAACACATAATGGACATTGCTGAGAAAATCAAAATCATCAAGTTTCAGTCTTACCACTTAAACATGCGATTTTATAAAATTAATACAAGTTTTCAGCAAAAACAAGTATGAATTTAAATGACTAACCAATGAATGAATTAGGACCTAATATTTTTATGCCAGTAACTAAAACATGCTAGAAATGACATATAAAATATTCAGGCATAAACAATGATCATGTGAATTATTATAATTATTGCAAGTTTCAGCAAGATACAGGTTTTCAATAATAACTAAACCAAATGAATCCAATAATTTCTGGGATTTTTACACAATCAAATAACATATCAAATAAGCATACTGACCAAGTTTCACGCATTTACATCAAGGATTCGATGTTTCATGGATTTAACAAGATTCATTAGATTTGAACAATTAATTATTCACCCAGGAAAATGACTTCCAAGAATTATGAAAATTTTTCACAAGGTACAAACACATCTTGGGAGTAACACATCCAAATTTAATAATTTTTCGGCAACAACAATTTATCACATATTTTACAAGTTACAGCAATTACATCAACTTCAAAAATTCATAACTTGAAAAATATAACTCCAAATTATACAAAGTCAAGACCATTGTGATCAGGACACAAATGTTCCATATTTCAAAATATTTCCATGAGATGGTCACAGATCATATGAGTTTCGAATTAAACCGTATAGATTTACTATATCACTCTACATAAAATGACAATATATTTTATATCTATACAAATAAATCTAGCTATTAAATCCAGCCATTTAAGATATAAACTATAGTGTTCATGGGGTTTAGTAAAAATTACCAAACACCAATGGGGAGAAAGAAGAACGAGGCTCGATCTATAGGAATGCTTGTTGATGTTCGAGTCCTAAGGGCGGGAAATCGTCCGCGTGCTCGGCGTTCGAAAGCGACTCGCACGTGAAGATGGGCGACCAGAGATGGCTCGGGAAGCTGGTCGGCAAGTGGGGACGGTGATCGGAAGTTTCAGACGAGACGAGATGGATGGAGGTGGCGGCTCGCGGGTGGCGAGTTTTGGCTTCTGCGTGCGCGGAGTAGTCGGGGCGACGGACTTCCGGCGTTCGTGCGTGGCTAATGATGAGCTTTCCGGCGACAAGGAGAGAAGGGAGAGGGAGCTTTGAGATACTGAATTTTTTGGAAGGTGAGAGAGAGAGGGAAAGATATTCACGAGAGAGAGAGAGAGAGAGAGAGAGAGAGAGAGAGAGGTGAGAAATGAGGGGGAGAAGAAGAGGGGTCTTTCCCTTTTTAATGGTCAATAATTTTGTAACCTCCTTAAGACTTGGTCTCTAGCATGAATTAAGGGATTGGGGTTTGAATGGTGAAGATAAGGGAGTTACAAATAAACTCAAAAATTCAAAGTAAAATAGATTGCATGCATGGGAGGCTCGGTCGGGTTGGATTCATGCAGCGTGAACCGGCGGCAGGGGAACCGGGTTCGGCGCGGGCCGCTTTGTTCGGTTCGAAGTCCCGGTTAATAACGATTATCCAGTTCGAACGAAAATTAAAAATACTAACATAATACGAATCAATATTAATTTAATACAATTAACAATTATGAGCATTTAATCGAAATAAAAATGATCGAGCTCGAATAAAATAATTACGGAAAATAAAATGACAATAATAATCTCCAAATAATCCAGAAACAAATGGGGCGCTACAACCTACCCACCTTAAAAGGAATTCTGACCTCGGAATTCGANTCCGACCTCGGAATTCGAAAAAAAAAAGAAAACTAACGAACTAAAAGAATACAAAGTGATTCAAAACGAGAAAGTTGGGAATCTCCTCTTAATCTCGACCTCCTTCACCCAAGTCGTCCCGGACTCGCTCCATTGCACCTTCACAATGCTCACTACCCGGTTTCTCCAGCTGATGGACCCTCTGGTCCAAAATGGCCACCGGTACCTGCTCATAGGTAAGGTCTCGCTCAACCCGCAGTTCGTCGAAGTCCACCACGTGGTCCGGGTCATGCACATATCTACGCAACATCGAGACATGAAACCCATCATGCACCGCTGATAATCCGGTAGTAAAGCTAGCCGATAAGCCAAATCCCCGACTCGAGTAAGGATCTCAAAGGATTAACCGCACACGACAGCGGATCCACATTTACCCCAAACGAAGGTATACTTCACCTCCAGTCATACGAAAGTGGAGACTCGAATGGTCCCATCAACATACTTGCTCGATACAAAAAAACACAAAACGACCCACCCAAGGTGAGAAATCAATAAATGCAACACACAACATGCACACACGACCTCAACAGGTCTCATAGTGCCTCGATCGCTAGATCATCGGTCAAACAATCGTGGTCGACACGTGGAGTTGAGTTTCAGCATGGTGCTCGGATCATGCCGAAAACTTACCCACAATCTCGACACACCCGTGACTTCTTGCCGAAGCGATTGTCACGGTAACTGTGCAACTATGCACGCAGTATAGCCCCGCTATACTCATACTTACAACACACGATTCCAAGACACCAACGTAGCCCCTCATGGCTCCGTTTGCTGGCAACACAAGTCCCCTACCTCGCCATCTCGAGAAATCCTCGTAGATGCATAGGAAACCTATCGACTACGCTTCCTTATAAAAACCATCGATCAAGGATGCAAACGCGGTTCGGTGGAACTTGGAACTCTCAGTGGTCAAACCGTCCAAAAGAGAAAAAAAATTAGACGTTTGAATTTGTAATGCACTGTCCTCCGAGAGGCGACACGCTTGCAGGCGCTGCATATGCGGAGCGCCAGGATGCTTACATGCACCAGTTCAGAGACCAGCCGCAAGGTCAAGGTTTGGCCGATCCCGCTGGCCTAGAAGTTCCGTGTCTCCGGTGATGGCAGCTGCAGCTCGCGTGTGAGTCAACGATCGGCCGCGCGCAAGCCTATCATCTATCAGCACGGGCGTACACGCTTGACCACCACTTCGTGGCTACACGCAATCAGAGTCGGTTTTCGGTTCAAGGTTTCGACAAGAAAATTTAATCCATGGTTCTTCTCAATACAAAAATTTTTCTGACTTGGAATTTCACATAGGCTAAGGCAATAGCAAGAGAAGAGCTTTCCACAAAATGTGTACAAATGGGGTTCATTCCAAACAAGCTTTTTGGTTTTACATGAATTCAAAAGTTTCAAGGTCTCAAAATATAACAGGGCATAAAACTGAGTTTCAAGTCCACTACCTTATTCCAACAACACACTCTAACACGCAAAAAGATCCAACACTAGAGATAGGCAAAAAAAAAATCCTCAAAGGAAATCTAATTCCGCTCTCCAGTCGTGAATGGTAATAGGTCAGCGGCTCTTTCTGAGGCACCAACTAGCTTGCTCACTTTGGCTCTTTCGACTAACAGTGGCCGTCACGTCAGCTCTTCCTCCGGTAGCTAATCGTGCCAGCAGTCCTGAACGAGCTCCACTCATCTGTACTACCCAGAGTTTCACTCCACAAGGTCTAGGTGAGAGGCTTCTTTCATCGAAATGACCTCAATCACGTCTTCGGATATTTCCGCTACGTCTCAGCGTTCTTATAGATAGACTATGACGTCGCTGTAGAATTACAACCAGACATTTCGTCGCAGTCGCCATTGCAGTACTTAGCACGAAAAGAATCACTATTCGACTGTAGATATTCTCGTCGGGTTCCAGGGTCCATTTTGATACGTCGACTTCTCGATCTTCGGCTGAAGGTACCTCGGCTTTGAATCGATTTGCAATGATTTTGCAGTTGCCCTCAGTTGATTGAACACGTCTTCACCACGTGATAGTAGTTGATCATCCTACATCGTCCATCGATTAGGTTTACGGTTGTCGATGTGTAACATTCTTTGCCATGAAACAGATCGGCTCCTCCGGTGTTCAGGTTGGTTGTAACTCGCCTTGCTCGTCTGGTGGCCTTCTTTGTTGTTCCTCCGGACTACTCCTAGGTGCACCCGGATGATTGGTGCGTCTCAGAAATGGTCCAATTCGTCCTTGATAACGATAAAATTAATTCGTTCGGATGAATGGAATACCCAAACACAACTAAAAGAATGATATAAGATAAGCAGAAAGCTGGAAACACTTGTCTTAATTGGTACATCAGGTCGTAAAATTTGATCTCGAAACTCCAAGCGAACAAGAAAACAAAGACAAGGGTTTTCAAAGGTTTTGCAAAAGTTCAAGGAAGTGAAAGATTTCTCCCGAAGGCTAAAACGAAATAAAAGAATGAAAATTTGTCAAAGTTTACAACGAAACGTAAGTTCGAGAATACAAGCGGCTCTACGCTTCACAATGCACATGCTCCAAGCTCGACTACTCTCCTTAAAAGATCATTCATAATCCTTTAAGGTAATACACATTCCTCGTATTAGTCGACGACTCCCGATCGGAGAAAACTATTTTTGATGCGACATACGATTTAATTACGTCCAGATAAATGACCGTCGCTGGCCTCCAGGTCAAGATACCATAGTGGCTTGCTCCGATCTTTGCGTTCTCGAGTGTACGGACTAAGAGTTATCACAAACAAAAATCACAAACCTTGCGACAAATAAGGTTTAGATAAGGTTTAGAAAAAAACAAATATGCTTATCCTTTTTCGTACACAAAGTCTCTAAACAAAGTTAGTTCCAAGCATTAAATACAAGAATTGCACAACAATTGAAAGATAAAACTCGGATAATGGAAAGATTAATAGACAACACACGATCTCGATTCCCGGTCAGTTGTCCACTCCTTGCTCAGTCCATCTTCTTCCTAAGTGAGAGCATACTCACAGGATTCTCCCTCTGTAGTAACCAAATTTCGAGCAGAAGAGTTCATCCACGTGAGGATTCAACCACATTCGTCCACCGTTGATCCTCTCTGGTGTAGGTCACCAATCTCCTTCTCCATGCAATCACACAGCTCCAAGGAAAATATTCTTCGGTGTTGATTCTCCTTCATTCGCACCTGAAATGAAACGACACGATCCTCTTCTGGCGTCAATGCCAGTAGTCGGATTAGCGAACGATAACAGAATGGTCGATTTAGGACTCTGCGTAAACAGTACGCTAGATCTTCTTGAGTTTACGGAGTCATTCCGTCAAACTGTCAGCCTTCGCGGTCAACGTTCATAACCCATGCCATAAAAGTAGCCCTTGCTCTCCTTGAGATTTCGCCATCCTCGAGAATCACGTTAGCAATACCTAATCGGTCCTCCAAAACTCTTGGCTTCGAACAACAACACATATCAAATAAGCATACTGACCGAGTTTCATGCATTTACATTAAGGATTCGATTTTTCATGGATTTAACAAGATTCAGCAGATTTGAACAATTAATTATCACCCAGGCAAATGACTTCCAAAAATTTTGAAAAATTTTCACTAGGTACAAACACATCTGCGGAGTAACACATCCAAATTTAATAATTTTTGGGCAACAATACAATTTATCACGTATTTTACAAGTTGCAGCATCAAATTCAAAAATTCAAAACTTGAAAAATATAACTCCAAATTGTACAAAGTCAAGACCATTGTGATCAGGACACAAAGATGTTCCATATTCCAAAATATTTCCACGAGATAGTCTCAGATCATAATGGTTTCGAATTAAACGCTATAGATCTACTATATCACTCTACATAAAATGACAATATATTTTTTTATTTATACAAATAAATCTAGCTATTATATAAATCCAGCCATTTAACATATAAACTCATAGTGTTCATGGGGTTTAGTAAAAATTACCAAACACCAATGGGGAGAAAAACGAACGAGGCTCGATCTATGGGAAGGCTTGTTGACGTTCGAGTCCTAAGGGCGGGGAAATCGTCCGCGTGCTCGGCGTTCGAAGGCGACTCTCACGTGAGGATGGGCGACCAGAGATGGCTCGGGAAGCTGGTCGGCGAGTGGGGACGGTGATCGGAAGTTTTAGACGAGACGAGATGGACGGAGGCGGCGGCTCGCCGGTGGCGAGCTTTGGCGTCTGTGCGCGCGGAGGAGTCTGGGCGATGGACTTCCGGCGTTTGTGCATGGCTAATGATGAGCTTTCTGGCGACAAGGAGAGAAGGGAGAGGGAGCTTTGAGATTCTGAATTTTTGGGAAGGTGAGTGAGAGAGGGAAAGATATTCATGAGAGAGAGAGAGGTGAAAAATGAGGGGGAGAAGAAGAGGGGTCTTTCCCTTTTTAATGGCCAATAATTTTGTAACCACCTCAAGACTTGGTCTCTAGCATGAATTAAGGGATTGGGGTTTGAATGGTGAAGATAAGGAAGTTACAAATAAATTCAAATTCAAAGTAAAAGAGAGTGCATGCATGGGAGGCTCGGCGGTAGGGGAACCGGGTTCGGCGCGGGCCGCTTCATTCGGTTCGAAGTCTCGGTTATTAACGATTATTCGGTTCGATCGAAAATTAAAAATACTAACATAATACGGCTCGATATTAATTTAATACAATTAACAATTATGAGCATTTAATCGAAATAAAAATTATCGAGCTCGAATAAAATAATTTTGGAAAATAAAATGATAATAATAATTTCCAAATAATCCGAAAACAAATGGGGCGCTACATCTCGATTTATAATTTTAATCGAGTACTAGAAAAGTCGAGAATTTAATAAATTTCTGAATCAAGCTGAAGCTCGACCCGAATGGCCGAGCCCACGAACCAGGACCCGACCAAGCATAGCACGCTATTTTCAAACCGGCCCATGGCCATGTGGTTTAAATCCGAGCTCACTATTTTCGAGTCCTAGTCCATATTTTTTTTCGGTCCAATATTTAGCCGAAGATTGAATTATATTATTAAAATCAAGCCCAAGTTTATTTTCCGTCATATAGCCAAGTCAAATATTTTAGCCCAATATATTTTAATCCCAAGTATATTTTAGTCCAATTAATATGGTCCAAGTCTCATTTTTATTTCTATTAGCCGAATGGCCCAAGTCCATTACTTTCACCAAGTGAAACCATTTTTTGTGGCACATGACCAAGTCCATTTTAATTTATGACATGTAGACTATAGTCTTCAATTATGTACATATATTACCTACGTCTTGAAATTAAATTCAAGATTCAAAATTTGAATCTAGTCAAAGCTTTACTTTAGAATTAGACCATGTGTTAAAAAACCACTTATCCCAAATCGCTCTCGCCCAAATTGCTCTTGCCGTAACCCTAGCTTACGTCGCCGGAATCTAACGCCTCTCTCGGCGTCCATCCGGGTTGCTGGTGGACTTCTCATCGTTGAGCGTCCACACCTCCATCTGCAGCACTTCCTCCCTTCTCTCTATGGCCGCGGGGTGAGGATGGCGATTTTCGGCGTATCTCGTCGATCTGTGTTTGAAGACCGCCGGAGCTCTATAGTGGAGAGGTTAGGAGGAGTGTGGCCAGTGGCTGGTAGCGGCTCCTTGTCTGCGTCGTTCCTGTTCAGGCTTCCCCTTATCCAGTCTTTGTTGACGGGCTCGGCTCCGGGTGTCGGTGGAATTGCAGGTTTTCACTCTGATTCTGGCTCTCTGTTCATCGGCGCATTTGGTGTGGCAGCGGGTGGGCTGTGGTCCGTCACTAGGGGCTGGGTGGGGAGGTCGGGTTCGAGCTTTGGTCGGAGCGGCTCTTATTTCCGGGTTGGAAGGTCTTCCCGATTGCGGGTCTTCGGTTTTATCCGGAGACTGGTCTCTCGTAGCTCGGCTATGCTGGGGTGTTGGGTCGGGTTTCACCCTTGAGGGCTGAGTGGATAGATGGTTGTTTCGGGCTGGGTTTGGTCCTTCGGGCAGAGTCGGCGCGGCTGAGCTTTGAGGTCGTTCGTCCCCTTTCTCCTCTTTCTCGGTTTCTGAGTTTGTGGAAGGTCGTCTGTCTCCGGAGTTGGCTAGTGGTGTTAGGAAAATTTGGAATGGTTTCAGATTGGCTAGTGATGTTAGTCGGTTGGGGGGTGATTGTGATTTCTTGCGGTCAGTGTGCGGGCTGGTTTTTGATTTGTCCTGAGGTTTGGGTCTTCGTCTTTCTAGGCCTTCTCCAGTGGTGGGGGTAGTATCAGAGCTTCAGAGTTCTCCTCGGAACTGGCTATGTCTGCTGTCTTTTCCGGATGTTCCTGCTTAGGGAGGCTGCATGTTTCTTATGTTTCTTAGTTTGTGTTAGCTGTTTTGTGTTGTTTGTTCATTTGCTAGTGTTTTGTGTTTTTGGTTTGGGCCATTGGCCCCTGTGTGCCCGAGTGTCAACTTGATTACACTGTTTGGGCCGGACACTCGGGTATTACCTGTGTGCCCGGAAAAATTTATTTTCCGCCCACTTTTCTGGCCAGCAGTCCCTTATTTTGGCCAGATTTCCTACCGTCAGTGAACCCGAGCCCCCAGCTTAGCCGACGCGCGCTCAGGTCTAGCCCGGCAGGCCCCTGCTCGAACCCAGGCGTCATAGATCGCCAGGCCCCAGGTAGCCCAGCCTAAAGCCTTCCCAGGCATCCCAGCATCCGTACGCGCTTCCTCGCACGCCGCTGTTTGAACCGCACCCCAGCGCCCGTACGCCACTTTCTGTAGACGCCCGAACGCTCTCGTTCGCTGCCGTACGCGCCTGAGTCCAGTGCCAGATCCGTATGTCGTTGCCTGCACGTTCGCCACATGTAAGACGTCGCGCCCGACTCGCGAGGTAGCTAGCAGATCCGCGATGTCGCAAGTCCCAAACCCTGTTCGCCGGCGCCAGCGCCCAGATCTGTGTATGCTTGAGCAGATTCGGCCAGATCCGGCACTGATAAGTCAAAAATATATGTTTCTATTATGGTAAAATTTGGACTATGTGTTGGATATTTGTGCTTAAGTGACGTGTTTTCGACTTTATCATGTGTCTTCGAGTAGAAACTACCTTTGTTGATATTTTTGTGCAGTTAGATCGCATGGTGAACATATAACAAACATGCCAGCGCTGTTGAACATGGCCATGTCAGTATGGACGGATGGTGCGTAGCTTATTATTCGGACGTGGGCCCGTAAACACTAAGCCCAACAGAATTAAAAATCCAGTGATAATTAAAGAGGAGCATATCAGTTTTTGAAGACCTACCAGTTAGTAAAACAGCCGCAAGGAGCAGACAGAAGGGATCTACGCGAGCAGCAACCTTAAAATTCTTTCTTCTCTTTTCTCTATTTTTCTTCTACACTTTTGCTAGACTTTATGGAGGCCCTACGCGGCTAGTTCTCTTTTGCTTCGGTTGAATATGATTGAAACCCCAAACATAATACTGTGAGATCTAATTAGTTTATATCTATTAATTCATATTCCGTATTAATTGTTTTGTGTGTTTATGTTTATTATTTTGTGTTAGGATTGTAGCCTGATCAACTATTATCTTATTTGCTTAATCTATTGCTTGGTAGATATTGAGTCAGATTTAGATATTTTATCTATCGTAAGAAGCAACTGAGTGTGGTAATTGATCGGATTTGGGCGTTATCATTCTTAGGCAAAATAATTATACAAGTTAGCATTTAACTGATTAGTTATTAGTTGCTTGTGTTGTCGGTCTATAATTCGTAATGCTATTGCTAGGATAATTTTACACGATGTTGCGAATTGCCTATTAATAAGGGTTGTGTAGGAGGATTTATTTTGCATAGCCAATTTAGGAGATAGAATTCTTCATTCAACGGCAACTACGTAGTTATAAATTGATAATATTTGCATCAAGGATCAGTTGAATAATTCGGAGTGGAAATAAATTCAACCGAAGCACTTTAACTACATATTTATTGTAACACCCTGCATATCAGAGTAACTTTTTTGCAACTTTTACTTCGAAAATACTTATAAATCTTTCGAAATCTTTTGCGACTAACTCGGGATGCTACTCAAACTCGTCTTCTTGAAAATCTATTTATCTTTAAACTTTTGTCTAATACTTCTTTAGACATAAAGAAAACAGATTTCCTTTAAACTTGCATTTAATTGTACCATATTCATACTTCTCGAAATGGTAACATCTTGAAATCTAAAATTTATTAAAAATGCAAGTTCAATACTTAATGTGCATAGCGGAAATACTTGAAAACATAATTAATTATACAGACTATGATAAATGTCCATATAAAAGCTTTGTCATAATCTGAGTCCACGATCCACACCAACACTGCTCCACTCACACCTCCTCTTCGACCTGTTACCTGAAAATAAACTCATGGGGGTGAGTAACGAATAAAGATAATCATAAACTGATATCTGATCGGTAACCATAAATCTGTTCTGGTACTGAAACTTAAACTTTTATCTTCTCTTCCGATATCCGATCGGATACGTGTGCACACTCTGATGGATATTTCTCAAGGCAACTCAAGCGGCCTCCATCAGAACTTAGGTATACTCTGAGACAACTGAATGCCTCCTCATCCAAGCGTAAAAACTTAAACATTAGGATATACTCTGAGACAACTGATGGTCTCCTCATCCCATATGACATCAATATCGTACTCAATGTGATACCCATTAAGGGTCCCCACCTTTCTTCTTTTGAAAACTGTAAGTGTTGTTCTGTAGCTGTATCTGCAAGCTACATAAAAATATAAACATATATACTAAGTACTATGCTCTTATACTCAATAAGATTTAACTCTTACTTATCCGAATCTTAAAGATATTCAATAATCTTAATATGTCTCAAATAAATATTAAGTCATCAAACATCTTAACTTTTTCTTAAACTTTTACTCAAGGTTAATTACTTAACCTTATATAAATCATGTCTTCAAAATCATAGATATTAGTTTATACTCGCATCTCACTTAAATAACTTGAATGTGAAAATAAATAAATTTCACATTAAACTTGATTGAATACATGAACTCAAAACATGCTTACCTTTTACCAACATCGTATTCATGATTCATAAAACTTATCTTAAACTTACTTGGTACTAAATCTCAACTTAATACTCATATAATCATGACATTAAATTATGATCTTAATATGTCATACTTAATACAATCTTTATAAGATTATATACTCAACATATTAAACTAAAAATTTGCCAAATTGTTCATCACTTATATGATAATTGATCATAATAATATCACTTTAATAACTTGATCACATCATGAATATTTTTCCATATATACTCATCTTTACATATATGCCTTGTAATTATCATAACTCATTCATTTCTCATCTTCAAATCATGAAATTTAACAGTCATAATCTCAACTCATAATTAGACATGTCATAAAAATTTCATAATTTTATCATGCATATACATCAAGTAATTGGATTTTAAAATCATAGTGAACATAAACTTCAACTTGCATGCTCAACTTCAAAAATTCATAACTCAAGCTATACCTTGCCAAATCACTTAATTCTTGTTCTCATGTACTCCTCTTTTACATAAGAATCATTCATTTAAATCATACTCTTCCAGCTTATTCATATCTTTATCAACATCTCATCAAATCAAGCACATATATCATATAATTGATCTTGAACAACTTTAACTCTTTATATTCATAGAATCTATTATAAACTCAACGTCTACATCATGATATACATACTTATAAACATGTAAACTCAGTATCAAAACATGAACATAAGCATGTAACTTTAAGATAAGTAAATTACCTCCTTCTTGCTAGAGTAAAACTTGATTCTTTACTTAAAATTCTTCACTTCTCCGCAATTTCTACTACTTATCTCTCTTACACTCTTATATAACTTTTGGTACTTATCTTTGGTGTAAGAATTATGATTTTTAGGCCTCTATTTATAGGCATAAATTGGCAACACATCATAATGGAGTGAAGAAATGAACAAAATAAACAATTTAAACTTATAAACTTAATTAATCATAAACTATTTTAGGATTAACTTGTATACTTCTCAAAACATATTTAATCATAAAAAATGGCCTCTGGTTGAGATCACAATCGGATTCTCAATGATCAAACCTTATTGTCGGTCACACGACATGTGTGGCTTGTCACACGACTCGTGTGGCTGTGTCACACGACTCGTGTGAAAAAGTCGAATCTAACTTTCATTCTCATCTCCTCACACACGACTCGTGTGCCTTGTCACACGACTCGTGTGGCTAGTTTCTTGACCAACTCTTAATTTCGAACCGATAACTGAATATCTTGGCCTCAAAATTACCTAAATCTTGGAACTAAAACTGTCACTTTCTTAATAACTGAGAGGGATATTACAATCTACCCCCCTTAAAACTATTTCCGCCCTCGAAAATACTAAAACTGGATATATACAACTATGTATATATATATATATATCAGAACCCAAAATCTGGAAAACGAGTGTGATATGGGATATTATACGACTAAGGAGCAGACCGGTCCATCATGTCAGTCAGGCAGGCATAGGGTGGAGAAAACCACGTTGGTTGAAGAATGATCGACCGAAACGGAACAGATCGAGCAGAATAGCAGAGCTGGTCGAGGATCGATTTAGTAAGGGGGAGCTCGATCAGATCGAGCACGTAGCAGGAAGGAAGCAGTCGAGAGCGTGACCTGAACACGAGTGGGCGCGTGAATGATGTCAGGAGATCCTAACGGTTTGCGCAAGGGAATAATTCTCCTCAGCTCAGAGGGGGGCACGTGGCGAAAACGTATTGGTGCAGAGTGATAGTGGCAACAAACCACCTCTGACACCCCTGACATTTCTGACAACACGCACACTGTGTGTGTACGGACGGGCAGCGAGGGCAAGACAGCTCACCAATATCCGGGCAACTCTTAGGGCAGGTATCTCACTCATATATATATAGGAGTGGGTCTTTTCTTAGGGTTTACGATTTATCCATTCTTTACTTTGGAAAATTGAACAAACATATACTGACTTAAGCATCGGAGGCTCTTCACCGGAAAACCCCTCCGGTGTGAGAGTTCTGTGCAGGGACGCGGCGTTCTATCGGCGAGGAAGAAGGAAGCAAACCGATTTCAAGCCGATCGGAGTGTTTTGCGTTACCATTTGGCGCCGTCTGTGGGACTTTCGTTCGAAAAGTGGTGTGCTAAGATTTCTGAAGCTTGGTAGCTATGGCGGACGGAATTCCTAAGAGAGATTTACAGGCATCATTCGATGATGCGTGGACGATGACGAGGCCGTTTGGAAAAGGCCCACCTCCGGGCTTCTCTGGAAAAGGCCCACCTCCGGGCTTCTCGCGTACACCGGTGACTCTGACGCCTGTTCCCCAAGGTGTAGAAGTCACGCCGGTGCAACCAGAGGCTGATGTGGGCTCAAATCGGGCCCAGGAGACCCGCAAAGCTCAAGGCGCGGCGGCCCCAACGCCGCCGCAACCAGATCTGGCCGCGACGCTGCAGCGAGGAGTGACGGTACAAGGAGCGGTGCCGCTGCCGGCGGAGGAACAGCGTCCTGGCCAGCAGGTGGTGATGACTAGGCAGGAGATGCAGCAGATGGTGGCGAACGCGGCTGCACAAGCGGTTCAGCAGGTCACTCAAAGCCTTTCGCGAGTGGATGCTGGGCCAACGATGGTGGATGAGGACGTGTCTAGCTATGGAGGAGATGGGGCCTTAAGAGATCGTGAGGTGGAGAGGCTCGCGGAACAGGTGAGGCAGATGCAGACTAAGATGAATGGTCGACCTGAAAGACGTGCTCGAGGACATCCGTTCTCGAGGGATATATTGGCTGCGCCATTACCTGCGAATTTCAGAGACATGAGTTTGATGTTCGATGGGACCACTGACCCGTCGAGGCATGTAAGGGCGTTTGAGAATTTGGCTGTGCTGCATGGTTATTCTGACTCAGTTAGCTGCAGGGCATTCTTGTCGACCTTGAGGGGAGGCGCGCTCGACTAGTTTCAGCAGCTCCCTCATGGATCGATCAAGGACTTTGATGATTTCGCAGAAAAGTTGATGATCCAGTATGCGAGTGCGGTGGCACAGGAAAAGACGTACTTGACGTTGATGGCCATGAGGCAAGGGGAGAAAGAATCATTACGCAAGTATATCACGCGATACAATCAAACTTGTTTGGAGATCCCCACGGCCTCGGACGAGGTGAAGGCTGGGGGGCTGATACGGAGCCTGTGAGCAGGGCCTTGTATAACATCTTTAGCCAAAACCCCTGCTTGTACGTATGACGATGTGCTAAAAAGGTGTAAGAAGTACATTAATTTGGAGGAAACGGAGGCTGAGTTTGCTAAGTTGGAAGAGTTGGCTAAGCCAGAGCCGAAGAAAGGAAGGGTAAGCTTGCCTCGAAGAGTATCCCCGGGGAGAAGATCGCCTAGAAGAGAGGGGCGTGGTAGGATTGATCGTGGGCGAGAGGACAGGTGGAAGGATCGACCGGTTTTGGGGGGGAAGCGTTTCCAACACTTTACGCCCCTTAATGCGAGAATGGGAGCGGTGTTGATAGCTATTGAGAAGAAGATAGAGGACAGGGATGTGACGTGGCCGAAATCGAGGCGTGAGGGGCCGACACAGCCTAGGTCGAGCAAGTATTGCCGTTTTCATAAAGATTACGGGCACAAAACAGAAAAGTGTAGGCACCTCAAGGATGAGATCGAGCGCCTTATCAGGGCCGGGTATCTTAAGGAGTTCGTGTACGAGGGAAAGGCGAAGGGGAAGGATAAAGGGAAGTGTCGAGAAGACTCGGTGGAGCAGAGTGACCGAGATGATGACGAGGAAGGCGATCCTCGAGGAGGAAGGGGTGATCGAGGAGGCAAGAGGAGACGAGGGAGTCAAGATCGAGGAGGTCAGGAGGATCAAGGCCCGGTGAAGAGAGGAACGATTTATATGATCTCGGGGGGCCCAACTAATGGGGACTCGAACAATGCAAGGAAAGGACATGTTCGAGCGATAAAGAGAAAGAGAGAGGAGGTGGGGATCACTGCTTGGATGCCGGAGATAAGTTTTCGGGCGGAGGATGCAGAGGGAGTAGTATTACCCCACAATGATGCGCTGGTGATAACGGCGGAGGTGGCTGGTTTAGATGTGAAGAGGGTGTTTATTGATATGGGGAGCTCGGTGGACGTGATGTTTTATGATTGTTTTGTGCAGATAAACAAGGTGCTCAACCTCGACTTGAAGCCGGTGACCACAGCTCTATATGGATTCAACGGGGGCGAAGTGATGCCGATGGGAGAGGTGAGCCTCTCTGTTGCCTTGGGGCAAGGAGTGACGAGGAAGGTGCGAATGGTGCGGTTTGTGGTCATTGGAGCAGAGTCCTCGTACAACGTTATCATGGGAAGGACCAGCTTAAATGCTTTCCAGGCGGTCGTGTCGACGTACCACATGACGATCAAATATCCGGTGGAAGAAAACGTTGGTGAGGTCGCAGGAGATCAGCTTACCTCGAGGAGTTGCTATCAGACCACGGTGAGCAAATAAGCAGCTCTCGAGGAAGCGAGCGAAGCTTGGAGAGGAAGTATCGAGCCGACCTGGAGGCTCGAGATCAAGAGAAGAGAAGGAGAGAGCCGATAAGGGGAAGGAGAAGGTGGAAATGCAGCCAGGAGGGGAGATTGAGGAGGTCCAGATGGTGGAAGGGTGCAAGGATAGAAAATTTCGGATAGGTAAGGAGATAGAGGAACCCCTAAGGTCGAAGTTGATTGGGTTGATCAGAGAGTTCGCGGATGTTTTTGCGTATACGGCGGAGGAGTTGACAAGGATAAAGGCGGAGGTGATAGAACATCGTTTGAACATCGACTTAACGGTGAGGCCAGTGAAACAAAAAAGACGACACCACGGCGCGGAAATGGACAAAGTGATCGAGCAGGAGGTCGAGAAGTTGTTAAAGGCGGGCTACGTTACAGAGATCCAGTTCCCTGAATGGTTGTCGAACACGGTGATGGTGTCTAAGTCTGGGGGAAAGTGGAGGATGTGTATTGATTTCCGAGACTTAAACAAGGCGTGTACGAAAGACTTGTATCCTTTGCCCAGGATCGATCAGTTGGTGGATTCTACTGCAGGTTGTGAGTTGCTCAGTCTTATGGATGCATCCCAGGGGTATCACCAAATCCCTTTAGCTCGAGACGATCGGAAGAGGGTGAGTTTTGTTACGAGCAGGGGCACTTATTGTTATGTGGTGATGCCTTTCGGTTTAAAGAATGCAGAGGCGACGTATCAGCGGTTGGTCGACAAGATCTTTAAGGAACAGCTGGGGAGGAACATGGAGGTGTATGTCGATGATATGCTGGTGAAGAGTAAGGTGGAGGCCGATCACGTGAATGACTTAAAGGAGACGTTCTTGACGTTGCGGAGATATGGCATGAAGCTGAACCCCGCTAAATGTTCTTTTGGGGTAAAGTCGGGAAAGTTCCTAGGGTACATGGTAACGAAGAGAGGGATCGAGGTCAACCCAGAAAAGGTGAAAGCTGTGATCGAGATGAAGCCACCTACAAAAGTGAAGGAGGTGCAGATTCTGACAGGCAGGATAGCGGGTTTGAGCCGCTTCATATCCAAGGTGGCGGAAAAGAGTGGGCCCTTGTTTCGAACGTTGCGAAAGAGCTCAAAATTCCAATGGACGGAGGAGGCCCAGAAAGCATTCGAGGAGTTACAAAAGGTGTTAGCTAACTTGCCTCTATTAGCTAAACCAGTTCCGGGGGAGGACTTAGTGTTGTATATATCTATAGGAGAAATGCCGGTAAGCTCGGTTCTGTTGAGGGAAGAAGGCGCAGTGCAATTTCCAATTTATTATGTGAGCAAGGTGATGCAAGGGGCGGAAAAGAGATATTCGGAGATAGAGAAGTGTGCATTAGCGGTGGTAGTAACAGTAAGAAAGTTGCGGCCGTATTTTCTAGGCCATAAAGTGAAGGTGAGAACGAATATGCCATTGGGAGAAATGTTAGGTCGACCTTCGGTATCAGGTCGACTAGTCAAATGGGCGGTCGAGTTGAGCGAATACACGATGGTATATGAGCCAAGGAGGGCGATAAAAGCACAGGCATTGGCGGATTTCATACAAGAGGGTACGAAAGGGGAGGAAAAAGAAGAATGTGTTTGGCAAATGTTTGCTGATGGCTCGGTGTCGAGAGTTGGAGGGGGCTTGGGCATTGTTCTAATCACGCCCAAGGGAGACAATTTGGAGTTTGCAGTCAAAGTCGAGCACAAGGTATCGAACAATGAGGCAGAATATGAGGCGGTTATTAAAGGGATGCAGCTGGCCATAGCAGGTGGAGCTCGAAAAATTCAAGTGTATTCTGATTCTCAGTTGGTGGTAGGCCAATTTCAGGAGGACTCTGAGGTGAAGGAGGAGAGAATGCAGCGGTATGTCGAGGAAATAAAGAGATTGAGGGTGGAGTTTAGCTCGTTCAAATTAGTGCAAATACCCCGAGGGGAGAATGGTCGAGCAGATCTGCTATCCAAAATTGCGCAGAATCTGGTCGACTGTAAGAGCAGAAGTGTCACTTTGCTGCACATGGAGAGAAGTGCGATCGAGCAGGAGGTAGCGGAGATAGAAGAGGTCGACGATTGGAGAGCTTTGATACTTAAAGAATTGAGAGAAGGAGGGGTGAAGGTGTTAAGGAGGTTTTTCGAGCATAATGGGGTGTTGTACAAGAGGTCGTATGCCGGTCCTCACCTAAGATGTGTGACACGAGAAGAGGGCCGACACGTGTTGAGGGAGACCCACGAGGGATGTTGCAGCGATCATAGTAAGGCGGGGTCTTTGGTAGCGAAGATACTGCGAGCAGGATATTTCTGGCCGACCATGAAGGAGGACGCGAAGATGATGGTGAGGAAGTGTTTACAATGCCAGAAACATGGGCCGCTTATTCACCAACCGGCGGAAATGATGACGACGATGAGTGCCCCTATCCCATTTGCGCAGTGGGGCGTTGATCTGGTAGGGCCGATGCCGCAGGGAACTGGTCAAAGAAAATTTTTGATAGTGGCAGTGGACTATTTCACGAAGTGGGTGGAGGCTGAGCCGCTGGAAAAAATCACGGAAGAGAAAGTCATACAATTTTTATATAACAATATTTGCTGCAGGTTTGGTGTTCCAAGGGTGTTGGTGTCCGATAATGGGACGCAATTTAATGGCAAGCGGATTCAAGCATGGTGTGAAGACTTGAAGATCGAGCAACACTTCGCGTCGGTTGCTCATCCGCAAGCCAACGGACAGGTCGAGGTGACCAACAGAATCATCCTAAACGGCCTGAAAACAAGATTGGAGAAGGCGTCGGGAGCATGGGTCGACGAGCTCACTTCAGTACTTTGGGCATATCGGACAACACCAAGATCGACCACGGAAGAGACACCATTTAGCTTGGTTTACGGCATGTAGGCATTGCTCCCAATCGAGAGCGAGTTCCAGTCACAAAGATCAAGCATATATAATCTTGAGCAGAACGAGAACTTAATGATGGCAGCCCTGGACACAATCGAAGAACATCGGGAACAAGCCTCGATCAGAGTCGAGGCGTACAAGCGGAGGATGCGGACAGCGCATGACAGGAAGGTCAAGATGAGGAGATTCCAGGTGGGCGATCTGGTCTGGAAAAGGGTGGACGTGTTGAAGCACGTGGGTAAGCTCGAACCCAACTGGGAAGGACCATACTTGGTCGAGAAGGTGCACGCGGGAGGTGCATATTCACTCAAGGATGTTGAAGGCCGATCACTCCCCACGTCATGGAATGTGGCTAACTTGAAGAAATATTATGTTTAAAATTTTTGTCTTTTCTTTCTCTTGTCGGAAACTCTCCACAATAAAATGATGTACTGAATTTCCCGATTTGAGTTAATGAAATTTCTGTTCAACTTTCAATACTGTGCCTAATTGATTGCTTTAATTTCATTGCATATATGTGGTGGCCTATGATGAATGATTACTCGAAGACAAAAGTCCATCATGACTAAGGCCGAAAGGTTGGATGGTCGCATGTAACGACCACCCCTTTGAGGGTGGACATGTGCTCGAAGACAAAAAATCCATCATGACTAAGGCCGAAAGGCTGGATGGTCGCATGTAACGACCACTCCTTTGAGGGTGGACATGTGCTCGAAGACAAAAAATCCATCATGACTAAGGCCGAAAGGCTGGATGGTCGCATGTAACGACCACCCCTTTGAGGGTGGACATGTGCTCGAAGACAAAAAATCCATCATGACTAAGGCCGAGAGGCTGGATGGTCGCATGTAACGACCACCCCTTTGAGCGTGGACATGTGCTCGAAGACAAACAATCTATCACGACTAAGGCCGAAAGGCTGGATGGTCGCATGTAACGACCACCCCTTCGAGGGTGGACATGTGTAATGGTATTAATTCATTAGGATTCATTAATTAATTATGATTGATCAAGGAGGTAAATGGAGTGATTCTAGTTGATTCACATGACATCGACATGTTGCGACAGCACATGCTCGTCGGTAACCAAGCAAACACTTTAACAAACGCATCCATAAGAAATGACAAAGACACCACACATGTTCCAGTTCTAATAACATTCGCTCGATAAAACGATGACCGTTCAGAAAAGAAAATTACACAAAGATCAAAGACAATAAATTACAACAACTAATATCAACTTCTCACTCCCCAGTGGCATCTAACTCTATGTGGCAATTCCATTTATACTAACGAGGAAATATCTCAATTCCTCAGCCAATGAACCTTCTAGTCCAAAACTTCTATCGGCTGGTCCTCGTTGGTTAAATCTTACTGAAACTCATTATGCAAAAGCACATACTCTGGATCTCACACATAGTAAAACTTTATGCACACTGGACAACTTTAGAGAATAATTGATATCAATTACTTATCTGATTGACTATGCGATACATTGCATACGATTTACCCACTACCCGGGGCCCTTCGGGTGCGGAACATCTATATGCATTGTACCTTAATGTCGATGTCACTTATAATCATTAACAAGCCACTCCATTCTATACTAACATCTTACTACACTAAACTTGCTTCTCTTTTGAGAAACCTTTTTACTCAATATCACTATTGATATTTACTTCAACTTCTCCGACTTAACTATAGTCGAGAATTTTGTTAAAATTTCTGTAATGATGTGGAATAACTTGACCATTCTCTGGTCATACCACAATTTCCAGCATTAAGGTAAACTTATTTTACCTTTAATAATTCAACTGCTATAATAATGTCGCAACATCTCACTTATTGTCGACATCTCACATCTGATTTCGACTGCATTAAATGCATACTGGTTGTGCATCTTCTGACATTCGGTATAATTTAATCATACCCAAAAACTTATCTCATACTCATCTTTCTTCTATAAACTAACTTGGTGATCCTTTAATCTTCTTCAGCAATGGTCCGAATCACCAATGGATTTAGCACTGCTAAAAATCCAATAATTCGATTCTTTTCTCCCTCTTAATATCATAAAGAGAATTTATCGAGCTCGTATAGAAAGGTTGAGAGTACTTATGCTCAATAATATCCCAAATGATATAAGATGGCTGATTGAAGTAAAAGTTCGTGTGTCTGGCGAGTATCCTAATGCATATAAATATCTGACAGGTATGGGTAGAAGCACTTTTGCTAAGAAACATAGAGCAAAAAGGATAGGCGGCTGCTATAAATGTGATCGCTAGAACTGTGACACTCGATGTACTTCTTTGGGCTTTGTCTCAAATAATCGAGAAGATAAAATAACTATAATGCCCCGTTTATTTGTGGATTTATTAGGATTATCCTTATGAATATTTATTTTATTTATTGTTATTGCCATTATTATTATTATTTTATTATTATTATTACTATTTTATTTAAATCCCTAATTGTCAATTAAATACTTAAATGCGTATTTTTATTTAATTAATTAATGTGTGTAACATACACACACACACACACACACACACATATATATATATATATATATTATCTCGATTTTATTTTAAATTGTCGATTGTTGGAACCGAGTCGTTAAATTTTATTTATTGAGGAAGCGAGATTATATTTTCGGTTTTATCGAGCCCAAGAACCCGCGAGCCCGAACCAGCTGAACCCGGTTTCCGTGCATGAGCGTGTGTTTAATTATCTTGTGTAACAAGATTTTAACCCTAGTATATATATACAAATGTCTTGTATCTCTCTCCCCCAAAAACACACGCCCGCAGACAATCGAGAATCCAATCTCTCACCCCGCAGTCGTCTTCCTCTCGCGCTAGAGAATCCCTCAGCAATCATCTCCGATCATCATCCTCACGCTAAATCTCTATCCCTCTCATCATCATCCCACCATTATCGTCTCCCTCAGCCTCTCTTCTCGCAGTCACCACCATCATCGTCGCCGCCAGCAGACCTCACGCACAGCGCCGCCGTGAACCTTCCAGTGCTGCAACTCCATCGTCGCCTGTTCGCGAGCCTCCCTCCGCCGCGAACCAGCAGCGCCGCCACGACCCTCTGCCACGACCAGCAGAGCACGGCGGGCCTTCCTTCACGTGTGCAGCAGCAAGTCGCCGCTCCTTCCACCGGCGAGCCCTCCGCCATCGCAGCAGCTCCGTCGAGCCCAGCCACCGTCGAGTCGAGTTCCGTCAGCAAATTATCGTGAACCACAGCAGCCCTTTCTGGCGAACCCGTGCGCCGCTGCTCCTCCTCGATAGCCACTTCCACCGGCGAGCCGCGCGTGAGCCGTCGAGCCCGACGTGCACGACACTCGATCCCCGTCATCCCCGTTTGCCTTCTCGCTCGTGTACCCGAGAACGGTACTTAGGCTCGAGCCCCGTCTCGTTTATATTCTTGTTATGTATTATTGTGAATTGATATTTGTTATCGAATCGAAAATACGTAATAATCAAGCGAAATCGTAAGATGTTATTTTTCTATCGTGTTTAATAAGACCGAGTTGGACCTCGGAAAACGTGTTTTTGATATGTTAAACATTTAAGTCTTAAAGAATGGAAATCGAGGCTTGCTTAACGTGTAAATGAAGTGATTTCGATGCTTTGATTGTTGTGCAATGTATTGGGTTGATAAGGGCATGAATACCCAAAAATAGATCCTCAGTTAGGCTCGGTTTTTATCGACCAAGATGATGTTTCTTGGACAAGTATTCTTCATGCGTTTTGTAGTTCTCTGAATGATGTTTCTGTGAGTTTTGGAATCTTGTGATTTGGAGTTCAAATGAATTTGTTATGATTTTTTTAAAGTTTGACGAGCATGCTGTTTTGAATAAACTCGGACAGAAATCTTGCCCTTATTTCACTGCTGTTATAGATGGCCTTAGCGTGTCTGAATGAAAATATGTTCTGCATGAAAAATGTAGTACTTGTTATAAGCTGTCTGTAGGATTTGGAATTATACAATTTAGAGTTTTGGTTGATTTTATATGATTTTTCTAAGTTGGATCTGTGGCCAGAAATTTTTAAACAGTGCCTGTGTTTATGCATTGAATGTTTTCTCTGTATTAATGACCAAAACGTGCTCTTATGAAACTGTTCTCTTCATAACATTTGTAGTATTCCTAGTGTAAGTTCTGTAGGTTTTGAGTTTGTATGCATTGGACTTGTGTAGCTTGCGTTGTTGTCATATTACTGAAGTGTTGTAAGTTGTCCATTTTTCTTTTCGGACTGCAACTATGTTTTATGTTCTTATTGATTTATCTTTGTGGCGATGTCGGAATTTGCTAAAGTTGTCTTCACAAAAATTGTAGCTTTGTTTCGTACCTTTCTATGAGTACCAGATTCATATTTTTATCATGACTGTAGCTCGAGTTATCCTCAAAATACTGCCATCCTGTTTGAATGTTTTTTACTGCACCCTTATGTGAATGTTTGTTGATTTATCATGTAGATAATGACCTCGTATGATTCTGAGCTGTTCTTCAGAGTTGTATATCTATGTCTTAGGAATCACGTGACACTAGTTTCAGGTTATTTCGACTTATGTGCTACTAGTTGTGATCATTTGAAAATCACTGCGCATATCATGTTTTGCAAAATCATTAGTTTGATTTCGAAAATGGCTCGTACCATAGAAATGCTCGATTATATGACCTAAGTGATTAATTTCTTGATCCATGTAGTATGTTTGATCTTTAAATGTCCTTAGAGCTAGAAGTTAAGCAAGCCAAGATATCCACCAACCGAAAAGACTTAAACATAAAATGTTTTCAAAGTATGCGACCAAGGCAAAGCCGAGCGAGCTAGTTTTCAAAGCTTATATATATGTATAAGACTAGCGAGTAGCAGTAATGCCTTGACAAGGTTCTACGACAAGTCCCATCGAATGTAGGTAATTGAGGAGTCAAGCCTCGACCTACGCCCTTTGCTTGTCGAATTATTTCAGTCCGGAAATCAGGTGGGTACATTTATGATGTATTCCATATTTATCGCACTTAATATTTCATATAAATGCTTTGTTTTGAAAAATGATGTATGCGTGAGAATCCTAGTCTAAGTGTCTCGTATGTTAGTGCCTCTGAGGAATGCATAAACAGTGAGAGGTCATCGGCCCGTAGATTCGGAGAAGTGACGCCCAGGTCTGTATGATATTCGTGAATGGGAAAAACATCTCTACTGTCTCCTGGAAAGGATCCCAGGCCCGTAGCCATTCGGTGATGGGAATGTTTCTAGTTACTTCCTTGCCGTGTGTGATCAGAAGGTTGTTGTATGTACATAGGAGGTTTGCGATAGGGCCAAGTCGGGAGTTAGACTGTTGGATTCTATGCATACTGAATACTATGGTTATGATGTTTTAAAATGTTATGCAAGATAAACTATGCGATAATGGTGAGCTTGTTGGTTATGCTCACCCCCATTATTTTTCTTTGTTGTGTTCTCTCTTCCTTTGTTCTAGGTTGAGACGAGCTGGAGGCGGTGGCGTAGGACGAGCGAGATGGTGGTCATTATGTGTTGAAATCTTATGCTTCCGCATGAACATGCTATGTATTTATTTGCTATCGTACTTTGGATTATTTATTTCTTAGCCTTCGAACTATGTTTGAATTTTCGTTTGAACCTTGATTCATGCTAGACGTTGGGGAATGATTTCAAGTTTTATGATTTATGAGATTGTTATTTTGATAGCTCGAGTATGTATAGGTTCTTTGGATTGATTTGATTGGATGTGTTGTTTTTGCTGTGGTTAGTAAGTAGCGCCCGTTTCCCGATAAATGTTTTAATTTGGATTTAAAAAAAAATACTCTTGTTTTTATTAAATAAATTCGGTAATTTCCTTAAAATAAAACGGGGCGTTACTATTAGGTATCGGAGCCAGTCTTGCTTTTCTATAGACTGGTTCATATGTGATTAAGTGTTTTAATGACCATTCGACCACTCGCTGTCGTCTCGCCGCGCCAGCTCAAGGTATGAGTTTTATTGTTTTGATTATTATCTATACCGTGATTATGGTTTGTTCTTTGATTGGGGCTGAGGAATTTACCCTCTCTTTATTCGGACTTGAACTCTAGGGGTGTAGAGTTAAGTGCCAACTTTAGAGATTTTTGTTATGAGTTTCTGTTTAGTGCCATCGAGTGAGAATCATCCGTAAGCCATCTCGAAAGAGAAGGCTTAAGTAAAGGGAACAGACAACCGAAGGAGTCCCAGGTGTATGGATTATTCGGAAGTCTGTGACTATTGTGGCTAGAGCTATTAGACGCGTGTAGAACCCGGTCAATGGGAACCGAGAGTGGAGTCTATGTGTCGGTTTCATGTCGATGACCCAACCACTTGTGCGTGTAGATTCGTGGAGATCAGTTTGATGGCTGAATTCCTTGTTATAATTTGCCCGCTATCATCCGTTGCTTTCTCGTTAGTTTGTCTCGTGAAATTCTTCGTGGGTATTGGAACTCTGTTGTTGAGTTATTGATACCCTCTTTGTTATTTATGGCTGAGTTGTTATCATATAAATTCGAGCCTTGACTTGTCATCTGAACCTTCGTTTCGTGATTTTCGTACTTTTTAAGAGTTGGGTTTGGAAAAACCTCTTTTTGAAAACCTTTCATTGATGACTGTCTGGTCGCTGTTTTGACCCCTTAAACTCGGTCGATAGGCTTTGAACTCTTATGATGAGTTAAAGTTCTATCTCTTATGTTTCATCTTGAGCAAGAACCAAGTGATTATCAATTGTATGCTGGATGATGTGGCCAAAGTTCTTCGAGAGCGCGTCCAGTTTTGCTGGTTTTTCGATCTTATATGTGATCTGTTTTCATTGTTGTTTTTGAGCCCTGAAACCCCGTCGTCTCTTGTTGTCCTTCTTCAGCCTGTTTCCTTTCATGAGGAACAGGAATCGCGTGTTTATCATTTTATTTTTATCGAGATTTGCGCCGGAAACCCGATCGTTGCATAGTCAGTTTTTCGTGTAAATCGCAGCAGTTGGAGTCTTTTATTTTCGCTATTTTTTGGCATGCTTCTGATAGTCTGGGAACCTCGATGTCTTCATACGAATTGTAGTTTTGTCTCTTATGATTCAATCGGCGCAAGATTCATTCAGGGGATGCGTTAAGATACGAACTTCGTGCAATCAGATTTCTGGAAATTTGCAGCAAATATGAATGTGCGAGCTTGATCCGTTTTCAACCCTTTAACCTACCGTTCACGCCTTTGCTACCCGAGTGCTATTCCTTTGTCCTTGATTACTACCTTTCGCTTAGTAGTCAAGTTTGAATTGTATTTCGTGACCCATTCTTATTATTTGATTTTCGTTCCGTGACAAATTCGCCTGATTCCTTTTCTTTCCTTGCGGAGAATTTTAGGATGGAGTTGAGCATCAAATTTCAGTTTCTATTGATTCTTATCTGATATCGAACCGCGTGCAGTAACGTTGCTAAGTCGATGCGAAGGTCAACTTGAGAATACCTTAGCTTCGAGATAGACGGCGATCAATCTTTCTTTCGTGATCTATTTTAACTTTGAACCGAAGTGGCGTACGTGAGAATCGTCGCATACCTGATCGAGAGGAGCCTCGACACCTTTCTAGGGATGTTTTGTTATAGGAGAATCTTTTAAGGAGGGTAGTCGAGCCAGATGTAAGCACATCGTGCGGTGCAGAGCCGTCTTCGTTTTGAATTGTGTTCATCGTAAATCTTTCAAAACTCTCGTTCTTCTTCTTTCGAGGGTGGCCCTTTGTCTTAAATCGTTCCTTCGATTTTTGGTGATGCCATTCGGCCTAGTACTCCATCCGTATCCAAATCGGACTGTCGTGTTTTTATCGTTTATGTCCTATGTTCGAGACGCGATCGAGACGAATCAACCAAGGAAGCTTTGTGATGAGATCCAGAAGCATGAAAATCTTAGCAGCGTAGCATTTGAGCTCGTTTAGGACTACCGACACGTTTAGCTACCGGTGAAAGAGCTGACGTGACGGCCGACACTGTTAGTCGGAAGAGTCATGCGAGCTGATCATTTTCATTGTTCGACAATGACCACTGAGTTGGGGATGATTCCTAGCTGAGGATGCCGATATTCGCTTTCTTTAGATGTGATGTTTTGAAAACCCTGAACCCTTCGAGTTTGTTAATACCTAAATGCTGGGGGATAATGTCTTTGTTGAACCCTAATGTTTCTTGGTTTTGTGAAAACCTTTTTCCTTTCGGGTTACCTCAGATAGTGCGAGCCTTGAATTAGAGTAATTCTTTTCTGTATCTCGAACCGAACACCGACGTTGACTGGGTGTAGTCACGCGAAGTGGTGGTCGAGCACGCGAGCCTGTGCTGAGAGACGTGAGGCACTGCAGGGCCGATCGTTGACTCGCACGAGAGCTGCAGCCACCATCACCGAACGCAGGAGCTCCCCAAGCCAGCGTGCGGCCGAAACTTTGACCTTGCAACTGTTCTCCGAACATATGTACACGCACGTCCCAGCGCTCCGCTTATGCAGCGCCAGTGTGTGTCACATCTCTCGGGTGACAGTGCATTAAACTCCGAACTGGCTATGTCCTTTTAGATCGTTATTGTGGGATCATCGAGCATCCCTATTTGAGAGTCCGTTTCTGCGATAGAAGTTTGTTTTCGAATATCTAGTCGATACTTCCTAAACCACATACGAGTTGTTGCTCGTGTCGGCAAGAAATGAGACTTTGTCGTCGGTATCGATCAGAACCGTGTGTTCTGAAGGTGTCAGTGTTGAGGAGATAGTGTTATTGACGGTTGTTAGCCGTTCGTATGTGGATCCGCGGCGGCCCGTCTGATACGGACGCACGGATCACAGTGAGATCGTGGGCAAGTTGTCGGCGTGACCCGGGCACGAGACTGAACTTAGCACCGCGTAGCAAGTCCAGATAGTTGGGCGTTTGGGACATGCTGTCGAGACCCTGAGAGACTGGTTGGAGTCTGGTGTACTCGATAAGTATGTCGTGTGGTTTTTCCTACCATTGGAAAGTACGCTTATAGCGATGGCTAATGAGCGACGATCTCGATGGTACCGTACAAGGTTCTGAGTACGGAAAGAGGTGTTGTACGCCTCGGGTTCTGGGAAGAGAGGAAGTATCAGCCACACTTTTGTCGGTTCGTTTAGGATTCTCGACCGAGTCGGCGACTTGGCCTGACGGTTGACCCCATCACCGGAGCTTGCGAGAGTGCACGACCTGTTCTGTGCCGCGTGGAGAGGGGACATGTGCGTGACTCTGGGCACGAGGCGATCTTTGACGAGCTGCATGTGGGCAGAACCTTACCTTTGATGAGGTACCGGTGACCTATTGGATTGACGAACCCATCAGTCCGGGAGAGGTACTCGTCAAAGTCCGGCGGGGTAACCGTGGCTAGTGCGGTGTAACTTGGTAGAGTGGGAAGTTTCGGACGGAGTACCCGAGTTGGGTGGTTTGAGCTTCTCTCGTGTGTCAGTTGTCCTGTTGGGATAATTTTTCTTGGATTTCCGGGGACGGAAATCGTTTAAAAAGGGTAAACTGTAGTGCCCCGTTTATTTGTGGATTTATTGGATTATCCTTATGAATATTTATTTTATTTATTGTTATTGCCATTATTATTATTATTATTTTTTTATTATTATTATTACTATTTTATTTAAATCCCTAATTGTCAATTAAATGCTTAAATGTGTATTTTTATTTAATTAATTAATGTGTGTAACATATATATATATATATATATATATATATATATATATATTATCTCGATTTTATTTTAAATTGTCGATTGTTGGAACTGAGTCGTTGAATTTTATTTATTGAGGAAGCGAGATTATATTTTCGGTTTTATCGAGCCCGAGAACCAGCGAGCCCGAACCAGCTGAACCCGGTTTCCGTGCATGAGCGTGTGTTTAATTATCTTGTGCAACAAGATTTTAACCCTAATATATATATACAAATGTCTTGTATCTCTCTCCCCCAAAAACACACGCCCGCAGACAATCGAGAATCCAATCTCTCACCCCGTAGTCGTCTTCCTCTCGCGCTAGAGAATCCCTCAGAAATCATCTCCGATCATCATCCTCACGCTAAATCTCTATCCCTCTCATCATCATCCCACCATCATCGTCTCCCTCAGCCTCTCTTCTTGCAGTCACCACCATCATTGTTGCCGCCAGCAGACCTCACGCACAGTGCCGCCGTGAACCTCCCAGCGCTGCAACTCCATCGCTCGACTGTTCGCGAGCCTCCCTCCGCCGCGAACCAGCAGCACCGCCACGACACTCTGCCACGACCAGTAGAGCACGGCGGGCCTTCCTTCACGTGTGCAGAAGCAAGTCGCCGCTCCTTCCACCGGCGAGCCCTCCGCCATCGCAGCAACTCCGTCGAGTCCAGCCACTGTCGAGTTGAGTTCCGTCGGCCAATTATCGTGAACCACAGCAGCCCTTTCTGGCGAACCCGTGTGCCGCTGCTCCTCCTCGATAGCCACTTCCACCGGCGAGCCGCGCGTGAGCCGTCGAGCCCGACGTGCATGACACTCGATCCCCGTCATCCTCGTTTGCCTTCTCGCTGTGTACCCGAGAACGGTACTTAGGCTCGAGCCCCTTCTCCTTTATATTCGTGTTATGTATTATTGTGAATTGATATTTGTTATCAAATCGAAAATACGTAATAATCAAGCGAAATCGTAAGATGTTATTTTTCTATCGTGTTTAATAAGACCGAGTTGGATATCGGACAACGTGTTTCGATATGTTAAACGTTTAAGTCTTAAAGAATGGAAATCTAGGCTTGCTTAACGTGTAAATGAAGTGATTTCGATGCTTTGATTGTTATGCGATGTATTGGGTTGATAAGGGCATGAATACCCAAAAATCGAGCCTCAGTTAGGCTCAGTTTTTGTCGACGAAGATGATGTTTCTTGGACAAGTATTCTACATGAGTTTTGTAGTTCTCTGAATGATGTTTCTATGAGTTTTGGAATCTTGTGATTTGGAGTTGAAATGAATTTGTTATGATTTTTTTAAAGTTGGACGAGCATGCTGTTTTGAATAAACTCGGTTAGAAATCTTGCCCTTATTTCACTGCTGTTATAGACGGCCTTAGCGTGTCTGAATGAAAATATGTTCTTCATGAACAATGTATTACATGTTATAAGCTGTCTGTAGGATTTGGAATTATACAATTTAGAGTTTTGGTTGATTTTATATGATTTTTCTAAATTGGATCTGTGTCCAGAAATTTTTAAACAGTGCCTGTGTTTATGCATTAAATGTGTTCTCTGTTTTAATGACCAAACGTGCTCTTATGAAACAGTTCTATTCATAACATTTGTCTTATTCCTAGTGTAGGTTCTGTAGGTTTTGAGTTCGTATGTATTGAAGTTGTGTAGCTTGAGTTGTTGTCAAATTACTGAAGTGCTGTAAGTTGTCCATTTTTCTCCGGACTGCAACTATGTTTTGTGTTCTTATTGATTTATCTTTGTGGCGATGTCAGAATTTACTAAGGTTGTCTTCACAAAAATTGTAGCTTTATTTCTTACCTTTCTATGAGTACCAGATTCATATTTTTATCATCACTGTAGCTCGAGTTATCCTCAAAATACTGCCGTCCTGTTTGAATGTTTTTGACTGCTATGTGAATGTTTGTTGATTTATCATGTAGATAATGACCTCATATGATTCTGAGCTGTTCTTGAGAGTTGTATATCTATGTCTTAAGAATCACGTTCCACTAGTTTCAGGTTATTTCGATTTATGTGCTGCTAGTTGTGATCATTTGAAAATCGCTGCGCATATCATGTTTTGCATAATCATTAGTTTGATTTCGAAAATGGCTCGTACCATGGAAATGCTCGATTATATGACCTAAGTGATTTATTTCTTGATCCATGTAGTACGTTTGATCTTTAAATGTCCTTAGAGCTAGAAGTTAAGCAAGCCAAGATATCCACCAACCGAAAAGACTTAAACATAAAATATTTTCAAAGTATGCGACCAAGGCAAAGCCGAACGAGCTAGTTTTCAAAGTTTATATATATGTATAAGACTAGCGAGTAGCAGTAACGCCTTGACAAGGTTCTAAGACAAGTTCCATCGAATGTAGGTAATTGAGGAGTCAAGCCTCGACCTACGCCCTTTGCTTGTCGAATTATTTCAGTCCGGAAATCAGGTGGGTACATTTATGATGTATTCCATATTTATCGCACTTAATATTTCGTATAAATGCTTTGTTTTGAAAAATGATGTATGCGTGAGAACCCTAGTCTAAGTGTCCCGTACGTTAGTGCCTTTGAAGAATGCATAAACAGTGAGAGGTCATCGGCCCGTAGATTCGGAGAGGTGACGCCCAAGTCCGTATGATATCGTGAATGGGAAAAACATCTCTACTGTCTCCTGGAAAGGATCCCAGGCCCGTAGCAATTCAGTGATGGGAATGTTTCTAGTTACTTCCTTGCCGTGTGTGATCGGAAGGTTGTTGTATGTACATAGGAGGGTTGCGATAGGGCCAAGTAGGGAGTTAGACTGTTGGATTCTATGCATACTGAATATTATGGTTATGATGTTTTAAAATGTTATGCGAGATAAGCTGTGCGATAATGCATACTGAACTTGCTATGTATTTATTTGCTATCTTACTTTGGATTATTTATTTCTTAGCCTTCGAACTATGTTTGAATTTTCGTTTGAACCTTGATTCATGCTAGATGTTGGGGAATGATTTCGAGTTTTATGATTTATGAGATTGTTATTTTGATAGTTCGAGTATGTGTAGGTTCTTTGGATTGATTTGATTGGATGTGTTGTATTTGCTGTGGTTAGTAAGTAGCGCCCGTTTCTCGATAAATGTTTTAATTTGGATTTTAAAAAAAAAAAATACTCTAGTTTTTATTAAATAAATTCGGTAATTTCCTTAAAATAAAACGGGGCGTTACAATAACTTTCATAAAAAATGGCTTGAGTAAGGAATCTCTGGATTAAACTATTCAGCAGATTCTTGATACACATTCTAGTGGATATGTGCATCAAGAACTGATGTCTTTATGGCTTCTGCTTAAACATGAAGAAAAACTCTATAGTCTGGAAAATATTATTTCCAATGATCATGTTTGATAACATTGTTCTTGATAGTACCGATGTACTGTATATAGATCTTATCACTTCTGACAGATAAGAGTCATTTAAGACTCAACTGCTTTCTTGTCTGGACTTTTTTTCTTTAAAAGGCGAATCTATCTTCATATCCAAATATCTCTCGTAATAAATGGCTACTGCCGAGTCTTCTCAAGTTTCCAAACTTCTTCAGCCAATCAAAACTGTGTGCGTTCTTGGTGGTTCTAGGTTTGTACTATTCCCCCATAACATCTATGTTGTAAGCCAACTGGTGAAAGAGTTGGGAAAACATAAAATCAACATACTTTATGGAGGAACTAGTATCTATTTCTTTAACAACCTCTTAATGGCAGCTAAATGCTTTGATATCCAAGTGAGAAGTATCCTTCCTTTTTATCTCACTTCATCAATGGTTGTCAAAGATTCTGCTACTTTGATGATAACTCTTTCAATTTATGACTGTTTGATGTCTATGATATCTGGTTGTGATGCTTTCATCGTTCTTCCTGGTGGATATGGAACTTTAATGACTGCTTTTACCCTTGTTACTTGCAGAAGTGAAATTTCATACCAAACCCATTGGTTTGTTGAATTTCAATAACTTTTTCCACAACTTGCTTGGATTTCTAGATGAAGAAGTGTATCAAACTTTTATATCTCCTTTCCAAAGAAAAATATTCAAGTCTGCTGACACTTCCTCTGAACTTATCAAGAAGCTTCAAAACAGCATCTCAGCAGTTCAAGATTCTGTGGAA
The DNA here is from genome assembly GCA_008636005.1 of Striga asiatica. Classification (NCBI taxonomy): domain Eukaryota; kingdom Viridiplantae; phylum Streptophyta; class Magnoliopsida; order Lamiales; family Orobanchaceae; genus Striga; species Striga asiatica. The sequence goes on along the minus strand of BKCP01006071.1, from coordinate 3,869,182 downwards.
ACTCCAGGATTCAAACGCAAGCGAGCATTTGATTCTTTAGATTTATCTTTGTGAAACTACAACCATGATGGGTGGCAATGTTATGGAGTCTTGTGCTCTTGAGACGCACCCTCCCTTTATGCAATATAACTTTGTACTAGTTGAGAATTCCTTTATGCTTATCTGTATCTCCTTTTTCTCATATTTCTGTACTAGCTTCTTAGAAATAAGGAAATTCTCAACAGTGTGCTCGAATCTTTGTTTTGATTTTTAACTTTCAATGATATTAGAATTTCCATCTGTCAAGTAGATTGATTGTGCAAAATTTACTCTTCTTGTATATACTTGATTCACACATCAATACTACTTGTTTCTGGACTGAGATAACTTTTTGATTCAGTCAAGATTCTATGCTTCTTAAACTTTACTCCATTGTGGTCTTGAAACTTTGCCTCGCGGCATTCTAAAACCACTAACTATATGACTTGTACAGTATAACCATTAATAAATAGCTATACTAAACTTTAAGGAAATTGTTAATTTTTCGAAAACACCTAGCTTGTGCTAGAGTTCCGGTTAATCTATCTTTTTCTTCCTTCTTCTCACCATTTCTTACTTATGGCTTTAAACTCATCATTTATCTTTGAGGACAAATACTTTCTCCCAAGAGATAAAAACATATTAGTCTTTACTTATTAAACAAACTATCTTTAACTTTCACATATCCAGATTACTCTTGCTTAACTTTAAAAATTCTTTTGAGAAGTTTAAATAATTATCTCGGTATTTGGAATGTAATATCTATTAACTGATATCTTTTAAGGTTCGATTTCAAGTCCCCAGGTAACTCGGACTAATAACCCTTATTTCAGGTTTCCATAATTTTCCCGGCTACGTGACTATTATATTCGATACCTTAAACTTATACTCATTGATTTCTGGAAAGTACTTTGTATAGTTGTACTGTTACTAACAAGTACTAATACAAAATAACTTATAACTTAATCGAGAACTTTGCCAATTTTTAGCTAATGATATCTAACTGATAAGATATCAAAACTTCTGACTTATAAAGATTGACTATTTTCTGAAACATTATTTCTACGGTTCAGTTTGAAGCCTACAGGATCTTATCCGGCTTTTGGTTCTTATTTCAAACCCCCATGATTTATCCGTACTTTTTGGTTATTATATACTGAAATACCGTTACTTTTGATACTTGGCTCAAAACATAATCAACCTTTATAGTCAGATCTTAACTCAAATCTTAATCTGATGGCTTAACTTATAATGTTCGAGTCTCTTTCTTGATCTAGTTAACTTGACAAACAAGATTTCAAACTTTAATACTAATTTGAATATATAGACTGATTTCTAGAGTTCAGATATCTGAATTCTTATTGAGCATAGACCTAGTAAATTTGAATATATTTAAAACATTTATAAAAACTTTTAACAACACTTACCTGGTAGTCGGCGAGGTGTGAGCGTGGTGTGGTCGGTTTTCTTGAAATTCTCTGTAAAAACTTTGGCTTCTCTGAAAAACTTCCTCTTTCAGAAACATAAACTTTTAGTATACAGAGCATTTAAAACTCTAGCTCTGATACCACCTGTAACACCCCGCATATCAGAGTAACTTTTTCGTAACTTTTACTTCGAAAATACTTATAAATCTTTCGAAATCTTTTGCGACTAACTCGAGATGCTACTCAAACTCGTCTTCTTGAAAATCTATTTATCTTTAACCTTTTGTCTAATACTTCTTTAGACATAAAGAAAACAGATTTCCTTTAAACTTGCATTTAACTGTACCATATTCATACTTCTCGAAATGGTAACAACTTGAAATCTGAAATTTATTAAAAATGCAAGTTCAATACTTAATGTACATAGCGGAAATACTTGAAAACGTAATTAATTATACAGACTGTTATAAATGTCCATATAAAATCTTTGTCATAATCTGAGTCGACGATCCACATCAACACTGCTCCAATCACCCCTCCTCTTCGACCTGTTACCTGAAAATAAACTCATGGGGGTGAGTAACGAATAAAGATAATCATAAACCGATATCTGATCGGTAACCAGAAATCTGTTCTGGTACTGAAACTTAAACTTTTATCTTCTCTTCCGATATTTGATCGGATACGTGTGCACACTCTGATGGATATTTCTCAAAGCAACTCAAGCGGCCTCCATCAGAACTTAGGATATACTCTGAGACAACTGAATGCCTCCTCATCCCAAGCGTAAGAACTTAAACATTAGGATATACTCTAAGACAACTGATGGTCTCCTCATCCCATATGACATCAATATCGTACTCAATGTGATACCCATTCAGGGTCCCCACCTTTCTTCTTTTGAAAACTGTAAGTGTTGTTCTGTAGCTGTATCTGCAAGCTACATAAAAATATAAACATATATACTAAGTACTATGCTCTTATACTCAATAAGATTTAACTCTTACTTATCCGAATCTTAATGAAATTCAATAATCTTAATATGTCTCAAATAAATATAAGTCATCAAACATCTTAACTTTTTCTTAAACTTTTACTCAAGGTTAATTACATAACCTTATATAAATCATGTCTTCAAAATCATAAATATTAGTTTATACTCGCATGTCACTTAAATAACTGGAATGTGAAAATAACTAAAATTCTCATTAAACTTGATTGAATACATGAACTCAAAACATGCTTACCTTTTACCAACATCATATTCATGATTCATAAAACTTATCTTAAACTTACTTGGTACTAAATCTCAACTTAATACTCATATAATCATAACATTAAATTATGATTTGAATATGTCATACTTAATACAATCTTTATAAGATTATATACTCAACATATTAAACTAAAACTTTGCCAAATTTTTCATCACTTATATGAGAATTGATCATAATAATATCACTTTAATAACTTGATCACATCATGAATATTCTTGCATATATACTCATCTTTACGTATATGAGTTGTAACTATCATAACTCATTCATTTCTCATCTTCAAATCATGAAATTTAACAGTCATAATCTCAACTCATAATTCGACATGTCATAAAAATTTCATAATTTTATCATGCATATACATCAAGTTATTGGATTTTAAAATCATAGTGAACATAAACTTCATCTTGCATGCTCAACTTCAAAAATTCATAACTCAAGCTATACTTTGCCAAATCACTTAATTCTTGTTCTTATGTACTCCTCTTTTACATAAGAATCATTCATTTAAATCATACTCTTCTAGCTTATTCATATCGTTATCAACATCTCATTAAATCAAGCACATATATCATATAATTGATCTTGAACAACTTTAACTCTTTATATTCATAGAATCTATTATAAACTCAACTTCTACATCATGATATACATACTTATAAACATGTAAACTCATTATCAAAACATGAACATAAGCATGTAACTTTAAGATAAGTAAATTACCTTCTTCTTGCTAGAGTAAAACTTGATTCTTTACTTCAAATTCTTCACTTCTCCACAATTTCTACTATTTATCTCTCTTACGCTCTAATATAACTTTTGGTACTTATCTTTGGTGTAAGAACTCTGATTTTTAGGCCTCTATTTATAGGCATAAATTGGCAAGACATCATAATGGAGTGAAGAAATGAACAAAATAAACAATCTAAACTTATAAACTTAATTAATCATAAACTATTTTATGATTAACTTGTATACTTCTCAAAACATATTTAATCATCAAAAATGGCCTCTGATTGAGATCACAATCGGATTCTCAATGATCAAACTTTACTGTCGGTCAAACGACTCGTGTGGCTTGTCACACGACTCGTGTGGCTATGTCACACGACTCGTGTGACACCACACGACTCGTGTGGCTGTGTCACACGACTCGTGTAACTCTACACGACTCGTGTGGCTTGTCACACGACTCATGTGAAAAAGTCGAAGCTAACTTTCATTCTCATCTCCTCCCACACAACTCGTGTGCCTTGTCACACGACTCGTGTGGCTAGTTCCTTGATCAACTCTTAATTTCGAACCGATAACTGAATATCTTGGCCTCGAAATTACCTAAATCTTGGAACTAAAACTGTCACTTTCTTAATAACTGAGAGGGATATTACATTTATCATCATCTTACTGTTACTTTTGATTCCTTTATTTAATAATCGTTTTAACTTCTTTATTTTTTTGTTAATTAGATAATTAGGATTATAAATCAATTCTTCCCCATTTTAATCACATAGTTACAGTCATTTAATTAAGTTATTCCCCGTGGATACAATCCTTACTCACGCTACTACATAAAGGTTAATTTGAGTGCCTACGACAGCACAACCAAATTTTGGAACCGTTGCCGGGGAATTATTTTAGTTAAATCTTTGACTTTGTGATATTATTATTTTTATTATTATTATTATTATTATTATTATTATTATTATTATTATTATAATAATATTATTATTATTATTATTATTATTATTATTATTTTCTCTTTTCCTATCCTTTGTCTGCTATCTTTTACTTGTCTAACAGTCGTGGTTAGTTTGATTTATTTTCTTGGCAGTTGATGATCGGGACGCATTCCAGTATTCCCGAAGATATTCAATTCGACCCAGAAATTGAGAAAACAACCAGAAGGTTGAGAAAAGAAACAAGGTAGAGGGCAGATCTTATAGACGAAGGGACACTTACCAAATTATTCGAGAATAGCGGTGATTTGGAAGAGGAATTAGAAGAAAAGGACTTGGACGTGGTGCAGATGGCGAATGCGAATAGAACATTAACGGAGCTGGCAGCTCCTAATTTGGATATTTAGCCTCTTTGCATTTCTTTCCCTCCTATAGATGATAACATTACTTTTTGAACTTAAATCTGGGCTAATTTATTATTTACCTTCATTTTATGGTCATGCAGGTGAGGACCCATACAAACACTTGAAGGAGCTTCACTTGGTTTGCACGAGTATGAAACCGATGGGTATCACAGAAGAACGAATCAGGTTGCAAGCATTCTCTTTTTCGTTGAAGGATGCCGCTAAGAATTGGCTTTACTACTTTCCGTCGGGATCGATTGTAACATGGGTGGTCATGGAACGACTTTTTCTGAAGCGGTACTTTCCAGCATCCCGAGTTGCCAACATACGTAAGGAGATATGCGGGGTGCGACAATTGCATGGAGAGAACTTGTACGAGTATTGGGAGCGTTTCAAGAAATTGTGCGTGAGCTGCCCGTAACATCAAATTAGTGAGCAACTACTGATCCAATATTTCTACGAGGGTCTGGCATGGATGGATATGAACATGGCCGATGCTGCAAGTGGCGGAGCTCTTGTCGATAAGACACCGGCCGAAGCAAGTCGTATAATTGCCACCATTGCGGCGAATTCACAACAATTTGGTACCCGTAACGATGTGACACTTAAAGCGGGGACAGGAGCAAATAACTTTGTTGTAGAGGAAAAGTTGATGGAATTAACAACTTTGGTGGAACAATTAGCTATTGGAGGAACCAAGCCAGTGAAGCCTTGCCGAATATGTGCTACCACTGATCATGATACCGACTCTTGGACTTAGCTGTTCTAGAGTTATGTCTAGAGTTCTTGGTCTTAGCTCAACTTTCTAGAGTTCTTCATCTAGAGTTCTCTTTCTTACAGGAGGATAGTTATCTAGACCCCGTACTTGAACTTGAATAAACACTTGCAAAACTTACAACTTGGCTTAGGTGACTTACCTCAGAGTCGGCGCGGAGTGAGCGTGGCGTGGTCATGTTTTTCTTAAAACTTTTAATGTATCCAGAACACTAAGTGCTCTGATACCAAGCTGTAACACCCCGCCTTGACTAGCTTTGACTTTTGAAAAATCAGAGTAAATTTTTCGCTTTTATTTTCGAAATGTTGTGCGAGTTTATTTTCGAAAATACTTACTTAATTGCGGGATGCTACTTAAACTTACTTAACTTACTTAGTCGGACAAAAATATAACCTACAGTCCATCTGCCACGGCGGCGACGGTGAATACATACGTACACACATACAGTCCGAAAGTCTCGCACTACATAGTCTAGCGGAAGCTTTAAACTGAAACATACATAACACACGCATACTTATAAATACATGTTCATGAATTTATGACATAAATGCGTATAAAAATGTCCTCTGCTCATGACCACGAATGCCACGTCTGCTCACTCGGCACGCTGGACTCCGACACCTGAAATAAGAAAGACTGTGGGAGTGTGAGCACATCTGCATGCTCGTGGGAAAACTGGAACTGAAATAATCTTAATAACTATAAACATAAACTTAATAGCTGTAACAATGGACTTAATAACTGTAAACATGAACTGAACATCAACATATAAATAAACAAGCTGTACTGTAAACTTTACTTAAACTTTAACTTTTCTTAAACTTTAACTTTGGTCCGTCGACCCTCGGCCCTCGGCCGCTCGTGTGCACAACCCGATCTGCGGGTACCAGGGGGAAGATTAAGGCCCTCGGCCGCCAAACCCTGGGAGAACTTAATCTCTCCAACATACCTCGGTCATGGTAAAATAATTATAGACGGTGTAGAACCCAGTATCTGACCCTTACTATGGCCAACAATGAATTAGACAACGTCAATAATAATATATCATGAACTTCGATATTTGAGAGTTGAACTTAATCTTTCTTTTCTTTTCTTTTCTGAATCTTTGGTCCGTCGACCCTCGGCCCTCGGCCGCTCGTGTGCACAACCCGATCTGCAGGTACCAGGGGGAAGATTAAGGCCCTCGGCTGCCAAACCCTGGGAGAAACTTAATCTGGACAACAAACGGGATAATTCGACCGTTCGGGTAAATAACTTACTCGCGTACCTTATAAAGGATAACTGAAATGCGCAATGTAATGCTCTGTAAAGGCTCGCACCTGGTAACTGAAAATATCTGGACTGACGCAAGTGCTCGAAGTAAGGTAGCGGTCGGAGGCTCGACTCTCCTTAGGCTACATAAACATATAAGTAAAAATATGCAAAGTATTGTGCTCAATTTTATTATCTTATATGCTTGACTTAGATGCTTGACCCGGACGAATTTAGACTGTTATGGGGTTTTTCTTAAAAATATTTTAAGTTCGGATAATTTAACTGTTATTCTTGAACTGACTGATTAGGCTCGGAAAAATATTTAAAGTCCGAAATAAAACTCGGATCAAAATTTACGAAACAAAAATCGAGGCTCGAACCACCGGTCGAACCGGACGGTTCGCGGACTGGCCGGACCGCCGGCTCGGCTGGGCCGGGCGGTCGGGCGCTGATCGGGCTGACCGGGCTTGGGATATTTTTAGAAAAATCCCTTAGCAGTCTAAATTCGTCCGGGTCAAGCATCTAAGTCAAGCATATAAAATAATTATTTTTGAGCACAATACTTAACATATTTTTTTTACTTATACGTTTATGTAGCCTAAGGAGAGTCGAGCCTCCGACCACTACCTCAGTTCGGGCGCCCTGGAAGGGTGCTGGGCACTGGCGGCGTGCTGGGACTGGCGCGGGTCGGCACTGCACGTGCTGCGTGCGCGGCTAGTGATCGGGTCCGACCTTTGCCGATTATTTTCCAACTTTTTTAGGGACAAGCCACATGTATGAACATAATATGACTTAATATTCATAAAAATTCTTAAAAGACCTAAGGGTGGCTTGGGCTTGCGGGGATTGGTTCAGTAGGGCCTATATGGCACCCTCGAACCCTAGGTCACCGAACGAACATGCACAACTTGTAAAATCACTTATGTCCGAGTTATTTACATGTAAAAGGATGGCAATAGAGGCTTGAACTTGGGTCATAACTTGTAAGTATGCGGGAGATGGTTCGGGGGTCAAAATAACATGAAATCATGTGAGACTTGACCGAACCAACTATTAAATCTTGCACAAAATACTATGGCCGAGTACTAAGTGATATATTTCATGATTTTTTAGACTAAAATGATAGGCCAAACATGCATGTACATTGAGGATAGCTCGGGGGCTAAAATCGGGTACTTTCTGAGGCTTAGTTGACCTAGCAAATGAACTCCAAAAATTCTCAAACTTTCACATCTTATTTCTTACAATTTTTAGGTTACATTAAGCTATCAATCTCGGGTTTTACATGCTTGTGGTGAAAATCCGAATTTAAGGTAATAAACTCGTAAAATTCGAAACTCATGCTAAATGGCTTATGTGACTTGATTTCTTTACATGATAAATCATCTTTTATCATATAATAACTATTGAAAGAGGTTTGGGCCGAACTTACCTTAAGAAAATCGAAAATGGCGAAAGTAGGCTTGGGCTAGGGCTTGTGCGGTCTTGGGGTACTAGCTTGACTCGAGTGGCTTTGGGCTGCAAGGATGAACTCACAAGTCTTATAAAAATCCAAGAGATGTTTGGATAGTGATAATACTCGAGAGAGATGGCTTGGACCTTGATGGAGCTCGCCTTTGCTTCTCCCTTTTCTCTCGCGCGTGTGCTATGTGTTTGTTGACGGGCGTTTCCGGTCAACGGTTAAAAAGTTAAGTAATGAAAAGATAATAGGAAAGAGACAAGGAATTATGATTTAATTACGATTTTATTAAGAGATCACGAGGTCGGCCTCTCGTACGAGGTCGGCACTTGCGATATACTTATAGTTTCTTACACGAGTTTCTTACACGTCTAGAGAGAGAAAGTATAGAAAGAGCTTTTACAGTTGAGGTCCAACCACCCAAAAATAAATGTGGGGGTTGCTATTTATAGTGGTCTTTAATGCGGTATTGTTCAGGTACTGTTCTCCGGTCTTGTCGTACTGTAGTTCGGCGGGACAAGCCGACGTTTCCCTGACTGATTTGGAGTAATTTCGGGATCTCCCTATCATTACCTGCAATGCATTTAATGTTGATATAGACTGCATTTAATGCAGACATGCTCTTGGACCGGGCTACATGCTCTAGACCTGCTGGCTAGCTTGGGGTGTCCCATCGGTGATCATTGGTTGACAAGTGGTCCTATTTTATTATTTTATGAGCATGTAATTCCTTCGAGAACCGTCCTGGCGTAGTACCGGGCTGTACCAGGATGGCTCGTTCTTCGACGTTTGTGACTTTTAGCCGACTTCGGCATCAAACCGGGTCGGCACCGGGACGAGACGTAAGGGAGCCGACCCCTCTGAAAGGGGAGTGAGGTGCCGACCTCTCACGATAGGGAACGAGGTGCCGGCGTTGGTTTCAACCTTGTCGTCATTCTCGTTAACTGACATTCACTCGGATCGGCACCTACGGACAATTTCGGTGACCGGCTATTCCGATCCGACCAGTTACCGTCCGACTGCCGACCTCTCAGACCGGCCTTTTCTTAGGAGCCAAACTCGGATATCAACATACAGGCCCCCGGGCTCGGGTGAGGCCTGCTGTGCCTTTCCCGAGGCCGTCCTTTACTGGTTGGATCCGAGCCGGCCTCATGGGATTTTTATCTGTTCATTCATTGAGGTCGACACCTTCATTTTACTTGGTCAATTTCAACGGCTGCGGTTGAAAGGACACGCATTTAATACACCCATGCATGTGCGACACGTGGCAGCTCCCTGGCCAAGCGTTTCGAAAGGATGTGACTGTTGGCTTCCTTCGAACGTTTCGGTTTCTTCCGTTTCGAATTTTGAATTTCAAAAGGCCTGCACACGTGTCAGCGCCTGATTAGTCCAGCGACCTTATATATATCTCTTCCTTGGGACATTCATAGTTTTCTCTACTTTTGATATCTTCGATTTTCGAGCATTCCAAGAGCTGTGCGAATTTCGAGTTTATCCCAAGGATTTTCCGGCGACGATCTTCGACTATTTTTCGGTAATCCTAACTCCGCTTCTCTCTTTACTTTTCTTTCTCGTCTTTTTGGTCGCGATGTCTTCTTCTCTGAGATCTACGGGTAACGACGGCGACTTCACCGGTGAGGGCGGCGATCTTTCCCGGCAGGCGGATGTCATCCTCACCGCCGTCCCCCTTTCTGTGGTTCGGCCGGATTTTTCGGCGGTGGAGACCGCCTCTGGTGGCGGAGGTGGCGACCCCAGCGTCCCTTCACCGCCGCTGCGCGAGGGCGACGTTGACTCGGTTGACCTTGATTTTCTGGATCAGCCTGCCGCTGCCGACGTTGACTCGGTTGACCTTGATTTTCTGGATACCGACTCCGACGTCGATCCGGACCTGGTCGACGAGACTCTCCGGGGGGATACCAGCGGTCGAGAGCGCGTTCCTATGGGGGACGCGTCGATAGATGCCGCCCTCGAGGCGGTGACTACCGTTCCGCCCGGGTTTTGGCGCCAGCCCGAGCGAGTTTGGGCGACGCTGAGCCAGATGTCGGCGTGGATCACTGCTTTGGTATTGGATGATGCCGATCTGGCCCAACTGAGTGGGAAGTATAACTTTGGGCCCGGGGTCCAAATTTTTGCGCCTTACCCCGGGGAGCGAATCCACTATCCGCCGCCGGGCTGCATAGGAGTTTATCGGCACAGTATCCACCTGAACCTTCGCTTTCTCCTGCCCGGCGCGCTCAACGATATCCTCAGCGAGCTCGGGATCGGCATCAGTCAGTATGTGCCAACGGTATTCGCCCGGCTCGTGAGCTTGATCGTCATGTTCTGTCGCGAAGGCTGGCCCGATCCCACGGGTGCCGAGGTGAAAACGTTATTCTCTTTCCGGCGCTCCGGTGACACGGGCAATTATTACAGCTCGGTGTTGCCGGGCATCGATAAATCGTTGGTGGCCAACTTGCCGGAGACCCTCCACGGGTATATGCCGAAGTGGTTCTGGGTCGGAGGCGAGTGGAGGACCCAGGATGCGACTCCGCACGCGCCGACAAGTTTCATTTCCTACACTTGTAAGCTTTTTCCTTTTTCCTCTTTCATTCTATACTGATTTTTCTTTTTTGTTCTAACAGGTCATAATTTACGTTTTCAGTCCACAGCACGAGCCCGGCACCCAGTCCTAGTCTTGCTGCTCGGATCGACACTTTGCCGAGGCTCAACCCGGAGAGGCGACATTACTCATCGCTCACCAAGGAAGAGACCCTTCTCGACCACAATTTGAGTCCCGAGGTCATCGACAGGTCGTTCAAGCCAGGTATGACTTTATTCCTGTTCGGCACCTAAACGTTTCTCGGTAGCTAATTATTTTTCTGCACCTAGTTGGCATTGTCTGACTGTCACTCCTTTGCAGTCTATTACCATCTCTTCAGACTCAAAGGGTTTGAATCGGCGAAGGCTGCGAATAAATATCGTCGCAAACACCCGAATCCTTTGAAGGCCCGAACAACTGCCGCTATGTCTCGGCGATTGAACTTGGCAAAGAAAAGGGTGGCTCTGAACAAGGGGTCCCAGGATGCCGAGGTGACTGTGGTGGCGGCACCTGAAGCTAACCCGGCCACCTCCCAGGCCCCGCGCGCAACCGTACCGGAGCCACGCCTGACGAGGCGCCGAGCCAGGGAGGAGCCGAGACCGACCAGCGGCGAGGCCCCAGGCGTGGCCGCCGGGGAGCAGGCCACTGCCAAAAAGAGGAAGGGTGCCGAGGCGGAGGGCTCGGGACTCGCCAAAGAGAAGGCGACACATATCCACCAAGACGGGGCGAGCACCTTCGTCCCAGTCGATGCCGAGCGGAGGGCCCGCTTGGCTAAGTCTCTCCCCGGCTTTCCAGATGACTGGTATCTGGACCTTCGTGCCGCAGATGGGGTTTCCGTCCCCAACCACTTCGGTGTCCCTGACGAGATGATTCGGGCGGCTCGGCTCCCACTTGTCGCTTGGACCCCGGCGGCCCAAGCCGCCGTCACCCAGCTCTCCACCCCGTCGCTCATACAACATGCGGCGGGGACCATCTCTCGTGCGCTGGTCGAGCTGGTCCAGGCTGCCGATAGGTCCCAAAAGGCCCTGGCCGACCACCAAAAGTTGGAGGCCGACCACGAGCTCTGCCAGGGGAAGATCGCCTCCCTGCATACCCAGGCAAAGTGGGCCTCCGAACTGGAGAATCGTCTCGTGCTGGCCGAGGCTGAGGCGGCGAAGGCCAGGGAGAGAGTGTTGGAGGCTGCTGTTGGGGTCTGTGAGGATCTCGTTATGTACAAATCACGAATTCATTAGCAAACGTCAACCTATGCGCAGCGGATCTAAAGGTTTGACGTAGAGAACTTACGGCTTAAAATTTATGTAGATTTGGCTGACCACGAACGGTTGACCACAATTGATTGACCGCAACACGCGTCTTGGGTTGCAGGAAAAAGATCAGATCAAAATCGGATCAAACGGATGCAAACAGCTCAAAACGAAACTTGCAGCCTGGGAGCTTCCGGTGGCGCGTGAGGGTGCGTCTGGGGTCGGATTCCGGCGATCTCGGCGGCGATGGAAAGCTCTCGTCAAGACGGTCGTCTGGGTATACTGTACGTCTCAATCGGACTTCCGGTTAGTTCTGTAGGTCAAAATATATTTCGTCTCGGTTTACCTACAGATCTTCTACTGTATTACTCAATACACCCTTCTTCAACTTGTACCAGTGGAGCAACAAGAAGAAGATAAAGCTCGAATGAGATCTAGAGAGAGAGAGATGGGCGGCGTTATTCACGTGTGAATAGGATTGGGATTCTCTTCTCATGAGCTTAATGATGTATATATAGAGCTACAGTAGGGACCCTAAGGAGATTAGGAAAAGGGCTCTTTAATTAATTAGACTAACTGTGGGCCAAACCCACTCCTCTAATTAATTAAATAATATTAATGGGCCACCAACATTATATTATTGCACTCCCTAGTCCAAATTACATTTGAGACTCCAATAATAATTACTCGATTTACCTCCACAAGTTTAAGATATAATGTCCATTAATTAACGCACTCCGGGGACATCATCAAACTAACGCACATGGTGACCGTAAATATCCTAACAACACATCCTATATATAATAATATTACCCAAAACAGTAGGAATATTAATCCAGCGAACTGAACCTCACCCATGTGAATCAAAGTAATATATATTATATATATCTGCCTGTTTAATATCTTACGGGTTAAGAGAACGCAGTAATTAACCGAGGCCTAGTTCATTTACGACGATCAGTATAAAATGAACTTCTCCTCTCTGGGATCCTGTTCAATACATAAATGTACTAGTGCAACTAATCAGTCAAGACAAACTGTACAATTGACACTACAACCGTTCGAAAGGGGTGTTCATGTCCATCTAGGTTGTGAACAACTATTCTTGTTCGCAAGTAACTGATAGAGTGATCTTCGGTTCGCCCGATGACGACCCACACTATCTAAGTGCAGAACAACAGTACGTAGAACTTGTTTAATCTAACATGATTCTCATTCATAAAGGGTAAATGTGTAATATCATGCAAAGCCAAGATTTCAGTTTATAACACTAACAATCTCCCACTTATACTTAAAGCTTTCGCTTTTACAGTATAGTCCTATCAATCCGTTATTCTAAAAGACCTATGTCGATCCTATTGCCATGCTCATGACTCCCATTCCTTCCACGTGTTTGACGAAGATCTTCCCTGGCAAACTCTTCGTGAAAGGATCAGCTAGGTTGTCCTCTTACGCAATCTTGGCAACATCAACGTCTCCTCTACCAACGATATCCCGAATCAGATGGTATTTGCGCTCTATGTGTTTGCTTGCCCTGTGGGCTCGAGGTTCTTTTGAGTTCGCTACTGCTCCACTGTTATCACAGTACACGGTGATACCACGTGGCAAACTCGGTATAACCTCTAAGTCCACTAAGAAGTTCCTGAGCCAAACTGCCTCTTTCGCTGCCTCTGAGGCTGCTATGTACTCGGCTTCCATGGTGGAGTCTGCCACGCATTTCTGCTTAGCACTCCTCCATGAAATGGCTCCACTTCCCAAGGTAAACACATAACCTGAGGTTAACTTACTTTCATCCTTATCTGACTGGTAATCGGAATCACTGTAACCCAGAGGTAACAAGCTGCCTGCACGGTAAACTAACATGTACTCCTTAGTCCTTCTCAGGTACTTAAGTATATGCTTCACCGCAGACCAATGTTCCCGTCCTGGATTACTTTGATATCTAGCTACCATGCCAACGGCGTAGCTAATATCTGGCCTAGTGCATAGCATAACATACATGAGACTTCCTACTGCGGAAGCATAAGGAACTGTCTTCATCTCCTCTATCTCTTTAGACGTCTTAGGAGACATCTCCTTAGATAGAGGTATTCCATGTTTGAAAGGTAACATACCTTTCTTGGAATCCTGCATGCTGAATCTGGCCAAGACAGTATCTATGTATGAAGACTGGGATAAGCACAACATTCTCTTCTTACGATCTCTAATGAGCCTAATACCAAGAATGTGTCCTGCTTCACCTAATTCCTTCATATCAAACTGCTTAGACAACCACACCTTTACGTCTGATAACTCCTTCTTATTGTTTCCAATAAGCAGTATGTCATCTACGTAAAGCACAAGAAACACACCACGCTCCCACTGATTTTCTTGTAAACACAGTGCTCATCCGGACATTGAGTGAACCCGTACGACTGGATCACCTCATCAAAACGGATGTTCCAAGATCTCGAAGCTTGCTTCAGTCTATAAATAGACCGATTATGCTTACCCACTAGAAGCTCACGACCTTCAGCAATGAATCCCTCTGGTTGCTGTATATAGATGTCTTCTTGCAGGTTCCCATTAAGGAAAGCTGTCTTGACATCCATCTGCCAGACCTCATAGTCCATATGAGCGGCTACAGCCAAGAGAATCCGAATGGACTTAAGCATAGCTACTGGCGAAAAGGTCTCATCATAATCAATACCCTCGATCTGGGTATAACCTTTCGCAACAAGCCTAGCTTTAAAGGTTTGCACCTTCCCATCCAATCCTCTCTTTCTCTTATAGATCCACTTACATCCAATGGGTCGTACCCCATCGGGTGGTTCTACAAGATCCCAGACCTGATTAGAGTCCATTGACCCCATTTCAGCTTTCATTGCAACATTCCATGAATCTGCATCTTTATCTTGGAGTGCCTCATCGTAAGTTCTTGGGTCCGATTCTAGGCCTCCTGGAACTGAGTCTGACGACTCTCCAAGACCTATACATCGGTCAGGTAAATGAGAAACCCTCCACTGCGACGAGGCACTGTCTGCACTGGTACACTCTCAGTGTGTCGTGTTGCAGTATTATGTGATGTTTCTACTTGCGCACTCGGTGGGGAACCATCGATTTCACCCCTTAACTCCTCTAAGACTAGTCTACTCGCGGGCTTATGATTCATAATATAGTCTTCTTCCAAGAATCTAGCGTTCGTCGAAACGATCACCTTCTGATCCTCAGGACTATAAAATAATCCACCTTTCGTTCCCTTAGGATAGCCTACGAAAACTCGTGCTTCCGAACGTTTCTCCAACTTGCCAGGTTCCTGCACTAACACGTGTGCAGGACTACCCCAAACTCGAAGCTGTGGGAAACTGGGCTTGCGCCCTTTCCACATCTCATAAGGGGTAGTGTCAACTGACTTCGACGGAACCATGTTCAGAATATACGATGCCGTTTTCAATGCCAAACCCCAGAACGAATCTGGTAACCTCGAATAACTCATCATAGACCTAACCATCTCCATAAGAGTCCTATTTCTTCGCTCTGCAACCCCATTCTGCTGGGGCGTGCCGGGTGCAGTCAGTTGGGATTCAATCCCAGCTTCCGATAAGTATGTCCTGAACTCTCCAAAAAGGTATTCGCCACCTCGATCAGAACGAAGTGACTTGATACATTTACCATGAAGCTTCTCCACAACTGCCCGATACTCCTTGAATTTCTCAAAGCATTCGGACTTGCGGTGCAACAGATAAACGTACCCATATCTCGAGTAATCATCTATAAAAGACACATAGTACTCGAAACCTCTTCTAGCCTGGATCGACATAGGACCACACAAATCAGAATGAATCAATCCTAGCACTTCTTGGCTCCTATACCCCTTTTCCGTAAACGGCCTCTTGGCCATCTTACCTTCCAGGCATGATTCGCAAGTTGGATAGTGCTCTTCCAATGGACCGAGATGTCCACTGGCCACTAACTTTTGAATCCTCCTAAGGTTGATGTGTCCAAGTCTAAGGTGCCACAGATATGCTTGATTCATCTGCGAAGACTCCTTCCTCTTATTAGATGTAGTTATGACATTATTCAATTCATTATGTTGCACTGTGGGAGAGTTCGGTTTGAGAACATATAAATTGCCAACTAATGAACCACAACATATGAAACGATTTTCAAAACGAATAATAACCATGTCATCAAACGAAACTGAAAAACCATCCATAACGAGTTTAGAAACTGAAACAAGGTTCTTTCTAAAACTAGGAACATAAAGGCAATTTCTCAAAACCAAACTACTACTATCGAACTGTTAGTACCTAATTTTGGCCTAGCTTATTAAAATATTACACGTGGATATGTATTATATCAATTATTTTATTATTGGGATATTTTTTGGGCCTTAAATAAAATTGCTTGTAATATTATCAGGCCCATTAGAAATATATATAAATACCCCAATGATTGACCTGAATAGATAAGTCTGAGGGGCAATATTATTATTTTCTCTTCACGACTACTGAGGCATCACCTCACGATTGCTCTCAATTTCTTTCTTCTAATCTTTCTTTGATCTTTTCAACAATACAGAAAAAATAATGTACAGGAAAAATCCTGAGAAATTCCTGACAGAAGAAAAGATATACAAAAATTCCTGAGAAATTCATACAACAATCACACGAAAATTCACCAAAAAATCCAATACAAATAAATACAAAATAAATTCCTCTGAACCCCCCATGTTGATCAATTTTTGGTACCAACAGTTTGGCGCTAGAAGGAGGGCCTCGTGAATTATTCGAGGTAATTTTCCGGCCTAACAACACATACGCCATCAATCATTGCTACAAATCGAGTATAATCTCCACTAGCCAATTCCCTTTGTTCTTCCTCAAGAATACTATCCAGAAAAATTCATCCCTCGTTATATATTTTCCCCTCATCACAAAAGAAAAAAGAGGAAGAAGAACTCTGCAAAGTCATAGTTGCAGAAGAAAAAAAAAAAAAATTATCGACAAGAGACTTGGAGAACCAGAGGTCTCCATGGCAGAACGAGTTCAAAAAATAGATTTTGATTCGAAGTGTACTCAATCGACGAAGTTGTGACGATCCACAGTGACGACCAGTTCCTGTACCAACGTCTACCGCCATCAACAAATCTCAACGTCAACGGCCGGTGGCAGAACAAAGAAGAAGACGGTGGCAGAACAAAGAAGAAGCAGCAGCAAAGTTGTTCCCACTGCTTGCAAATGGCCGGTGGCCTTATCAACAAGGAATAGTCAACAAAAACTGCATATTGAAGTTACCACAAAAGGACACGTATATTGGTGATAATACCACTTGACATCATGGGCCCCACGTCATCTTTATCTATCCTGAACATCTCGAGTGTTGACGGAGACCGACCTTGGCCGCAACTGGCTTCAGACACTCGGCAACAACTGACTTTATGAGGCCCAACTTCACAAACGGGCCGACATGGATACTTCGGTTCAGCCGCTGGGACGTCGGTACCATTGACCTCAAAACGCGAACTCGGCCACCGAGGCCAAACTTTTTATAATTCGGCCGACTTCTTTCAAGCTATTACCGACTTCACAACCGGGTCTCCGACCTCACAGTTGTCGGCCACCGAGGGCTGAATTTCTTCTTCTTCTCTTAATACCGAGCTATAAGACTCGGCTATACCGACTTCACAGCTACCGAGGTCTGACTACCGTCCACCAACAAGATTCCGCCACATATCCACAGTCGTGGGACCGAGTTCATTTACTAACGCTGGGGCCGAATTTATTTATCAACACCAGCAATGAAGTTTTTATTTCTTGACGTCTCATTATTGCTCGCCGTGAGCCACGACTCCGGCTGAGCCGACGTCTCATTATTGCTCGCCGTTGAGCCTCGACTCCGGCTGAGCCTACATTTATATTTGCTCGCCGTTGAGCCTCGACTCCGGCTGAGCCTACATTTATATTTGCTCGCCGTTGAGCCTCGACTCCGGCTGAGCTTACATTTATATTTGCTCGCCGTTGAGCCTCGACTCCGGCTACGTTGACATATACATTACCTCGTCGTTGAGCTCTTGCTTCGACTGAGAAAGTTTCTATATTTACTCGCCGTTGAGCCTCGATTCCGGCAGAGCTGATATTTATATTTACCTCGCCGTTGAGCTTCTGCTCCGGCTGAGCCCACACTGGTTAGGCAAAGTCAATAAGACCTTTCCGGCTGGGAAACATAAAAATTTTTATACCGAGTTCTTCAACTCGGTAAAATAAGATAAAAAATAAGTCTGCTAACTGACGACGGCACTATAAAAAAGCCGACTCTCGAAAAATAATTCGGCTAGCCGACGTCGGTACAATAAAAAGGCAGATTCTCAAAATATAATTCGGCTAACCAACGACGGCACAGTAAAAAAAGCCGAATCTCGAAAAATAATTCGGCTCGCCGACGTTGGTACAGTGAAAAAGTCGAATCTTAAAAAATCAAGTCGGCAAGGCACAGAACCTACCGGCAGACGGAACATTCTAGTCGGCAACTCAATATAAATAGCCGACGTTCCTTTAGAAATTCAGCGAGTAAAATAAATGCTGAATATTTTAGTCGGCAACTCAATAAAAATGGCTGACGACCCTTCATATATGATATCCCGGCAAGGCACAGAACCTACCGGCAAACAAAGTCAGACTCGACAAAATATCGAGGTAACATTATTTTTCGTGTGTTAATCATTTATTGCACGAAATCATCACATGTTCACACATTCATACATACATTCATATATACATGCATCTTGACATAAACATTAAACGTCAAGGATCCACACTGGTTAGGCAAAATCAATAAGACCTTTCCGGCTGGGTAAAATAAAAATAAAAATAAAAACCCACACTGGTTAGGCAAAGTCAATAAGACCTTTCCAGCTGGGAAATAAAAATAATTTCCACCGGGTTCTTCAGCTCGGTAAAATAAAAATAATTTACACCGAGTTCTTCAGCTCGGTAAAATAAAAATAATTTAACCGAATCTCGAAAAAATCATTCGGTTAACCGATGTCGGCACAGTGAAAAAAGCCGAATCTAAACAAAAATAATAATAAGACATTCTTAACCGAACCCTCAAGTTGGTTTGGCAAGGTTAACGCCTTAAGAATCAGGAACATACTACCCGACTGGGAAATAATTCAACAGAAATAAATGACCGAGGACCGGATACTAAATTATCCGACCAGGTCCACATAATAAAGAAAAACAATTACATATCAAACAAAAAAATCACGTTGTCTCAATACGACAGAATCGCGAGTCCGGTAACAATTCCGGGGGCCCGAGTGCCCGCATAATCCCATATCATCATTACTACATCAAACGTTTCGCATCCCACGCAAAAAACGCGAAAGACGGGTACCAAATTGCCCGACTAGGCCATCCAGGCTCCATTCAAAATTCCAGAAAAATCGATTATCCGCGTCATTGGCTCCACGGGTCCCAAAGTACCCGGCCAACATTGATTACGGCCAAAATTGATTATACATGCGATTTCAGAACAGTTCAAAACATGCCCTAAAATCGAGGGCCTACTGTTAGTACCTAATTTTGGCCTAGCTTATTAAAATATTACACGTGGATATGTATTATATCAATTATTTTATTATTGGGATATTTTTTGGGCCTTAAATAAAATTGCTTGTAATATTATCAGGCCCATTAGAAATATATATAAATACCCCAATGATGGACCTGAATAGATAAGTCTGAGGGGCAATATTATTATTTTCTCTTCACGACTACTGAGGCATCACCTCACGATTGCTCTCAATTTCTTTCTTCTAATCTTTCTTTGATCTTTTCAACAATACAGAAAAAATAATGTACAGGAAAAATCCTGAGAAATTCCTGACAGAAGAAAAGATATACAAAAATTCCTGAGAAATTCATACAACAATCACACGAAAATTCACCAAAAAATCCAATACAAATAAATACAAAATAAATTCCTCTGAACCCCCCATGTTGATCAATTTTTGGTACCAACACGAACGATAAAGTAACGTCTCCCACTGCAACAGCCGCCACTTTCGTAGCATTGCCCATGTAGACGGTGATCTCTCCCTCCCTAAGTCGCTTGGTTTCCTGGAACCCCTGCAAAGAATTGCAGACATGATCAGTGGCTCCAGTATCTACACACCAGGTTCTGGTAGATACAACCGCTAAACATGTTTCCACGACATTAACGAGAGAATTACCTTTCTTGAGGAGAGGGCAATCGACCTTCCAGTGTCCTGACTTATTGCACTTGTGGCATCTTCCTTTCGGTTTCTTTGCCACAGCCTGAGGGGTCGGTCGTGGGTATACCGGAGCATCCTGTGCCTTCGCCTTTCCTGCAGACTTCTTTCTCTTCCTGCCCTTATGAGGCCTGGAAGGTCCAGCCTGCTCGGCGACTAGCACCTGAGGTGCTTGAGTGAATAAGGCCTCCGCTGACTGAAGCTCTGCAAGCAGTTCTGGAAGAGCCATATGCATCTTGTGCATGTTGTAGTTCAACCGGAACTGATCAAAGCTCTTCGGCAGAGATTGGAGCATAATATCAACCTGGGTTTCCCCGTCAATATAACCTCCCATAACCTCAAGCTCATTGAGCTGCGCCATAACCCTGAGAGCGTGCTCCCTTACGGGTGTGCCCTCGGCCATGCGCGTACTCATCAGAGCACTCAAAGCCTCTTGCCTAGCAGCCCTAGACTGATGTCCGAACAGATCCCTGAGATTGAGAAGTATATCTGCTGCAGTGTCCTTAGACTGATGCTGATGTTGAAGAACATTCGACATAGAAGCCAGAATGTAACACTTCGCCATCTCATCAGCCTTCTTCCACCGAGCATACTCCTCTTTCTCCTGCTCAGGAGCATCAGCCGCCGGCACCGCCGGGCAAGCATCAGTGATAGCAAACTTATAACCCTCAGCAGTCAACACTATGTCTAAGTTCCTCTTCCAATCAATGTAATTAGGACCAGTAAGCTGATTTTCTTTTAGAATGACAGACAACGGATTGAACGACATGATGAATATCCTGAGAATCATGCAAATAAATTTTACAGATTAAACACTTTTGAATTTAACTGTCAATATTGAGATCCTCAAAACAATATTAACTTAAATTCACCGACATCTATTACACCTCGTGAGAATGTATGCTACGTGGGTCGCCCTACAAACTCGCATTTTGTAAGAGAAGGACTTTTCAAGGGCCCATTAATTTCCATAAGTCAAAACCACATTCATGACTAACGAAATTAATAGTCGGTCTCCATTTGGCCATGCAATAAATCCAGGGACCCCGTGGGGAGTTTATAGATAAGTCGCATTCTAAGTGAATCCCATTTCTCGATTCTGAGGTTGTCAAAATTGATTACACGTCCCCCGTGGGGAGGCCCGTGCGTTCTCTTAAGATTCCCTCTAACCGTCTAATTTTAGAAATTTGTCCTGGTAATTTCCTACAACCAATTTTAGCAATGTCACCCGTGGGGGAGCCCATTGCCGCAATTAATTGATTTACCGACAAATTAGAAATGGAGGCCTTAGGAATTTTACAATTAACTTTAATTTAAAATCCCTTCTCAAACTTAGTATAATTTAATGAGGATTTTTAACTATTTATACAATTCCAAATTAATCTATGTTAATGCAATAATTAATTAACATGCATATTAATTCATGCAATTCTAAATTAATCTATGTCAATGCAATAATTAATTAACATGTTCAATAATTTATGCAATTCTAAATTAATCCATGCCAGAACATAATTAATTACATGCATAATTTATTGACACAATTCTAAATTAATCCTATGCATCACATAATTAATTAACATGCATAATTAATCTTGCAATACTAAATTAATCCCATGCAAGAACATAATTAATTAACATGCATAAATAATAATTTAATGGCATAATAAATTTAATTAAATAAATAAATAAATCCACTATTATGGCCATTAAATATTGAGTCTCCTTAAACAAGGAAACTGTGACAGTTCTTTTCCCTGTTCAACTGGAACTCCTTTAAGCAGTAGAATCCTGGTTGATCTTGTACTGCTTGGACAACAAGGCAAAAACACCAGCTACCAGCCGCCACCTGCCGCCGCCACCAGCCACCGCCGGTTCGCCGGCCGCCGCCACCAGTTCGCCAGAAAAACGCCTTTTTTTTTTTTTTTTTTTAATTCTTCGAGGCTCGTTGATCTCTTGTGATCTCCCGGTTATCAACACACGATCACAACACGAAAAATATAATTTACAAAATTACATAATTCGATCCTAGATCCAACAAATGGATGTACATGTTTTCTAAACAAATAATTAAATCTATCCGGTCAACCCCCGGGCGAATAATTATTACAAACATTCATCCATAAATTCCTCGACATGCCCGAGGCTTTAAAAACAAATTTAAAACCATACATCACATTCGACAACATTCATCAAACACATAATCGGCCACAATAGTGGATTAACTATTTTCCTGCAAAACCGAGTTATGCAAATATAATCCAATATATGGCTGCGTTTGAACACATCTTGTCAAATAAAGCCGTAAAAATTCGAACTTTGTACAAAACAAATTAACCAAGTGCTCTGATACCACTTGTTGGGATCTGTGAGGATGTCGTTATGTACAAATCACGAATTCAATAGCAAACGTAAACCTATGCGCAGCGGATCTAAAGGTTTGACGTAGAGAACTTACGGCTTAAAATTTATGTAGATCTGGCTGACCACGAACGGTTGACCGCAATTGATTGACCGCAACACGCGTCTTGGGTTGGAGGAACAAGATCAGATCAAAATCGGATCAAACGGATGCAAACAGATCAAAACGAAACTTGCAACCTGGGAGCTTCCGGCGGCGCGTGAGGGCGCGTCCGGCGTCGAATTCCGGCGATCTCGGCGGCGATGGAAAGCACTCGTCGAGTCGGTCGTCTGGGTATACTGTACGTCTCAATCGGACTTCCGGTTAGTTCTGTAGGTCAAAATATATTTCGTCTCGGTTTACCTACAGATCTTCTACTGTATTACTTAATACACCCTTCTTCAACTTGTACCAGTGGAGCAACAAGAAGAAGATAAAGCTCGAATGAGATCTAGAGAGAGAGAGATGGGCGGCGTTATTCACGTGTGAATAGGATTGGGATTCTCTTCTCATGAGCTTAATGATGTATATATAGAGCTACAGTAGGGACCCTAAGGAGATTAGGAAAAGGGCTCCTTAATTAATTAGACTAACTGTGGGCCAAACCCACTCCTTTAATTAATTAAATAATATTAATGGGCCACCAACATTATATTATTGCACTCCCTAGCCCAAATTACATTTGAGACTCCAATAATAATTACTCGATTTACCTCCCCACGTTTAAGATATAATGTCCATTAATTAATTCGGTTACTGACAATCAAGAATTAATTAATTTATTATTATTTCACCGAAGCTAGCGCTCGTTCATCACATTCTTATTATGCCGGAATTTAATCCACCTGCAGGGTTTAGCATAACAATCACTCCGGGGACATCATCAAACTAACGCACATGGTGACCGTAAATATCCTAACAACACATCCTATATATAATAATATTACCCAAAACAGTAGGAATATTAATCCAGCGAACTGAACCTCACCCATGTGAATCAAAGTAATATATATTATATATATCTGCCTGTTTAATATCTTACGGGTTAAGCGAACGCAGTAATTAACCGAGGCCTAGTTCATTTACGACGATCAGTATAAAATGAACTTCTCCTCTCTGGGATCCTGTTCAATACATAAATGTACTAGTGCAACTAATCAGTCAAGACAAACTGTACAATTGACACTACAACCGTTCGGATGGGGTGTTCATGTCCATCTAGGTTGTGAACAACTATTCTTGTTCGCAAGTAACTGATAGAGTGATCTTCGGTTCGCCCGATGAAGACCCACACTATCTAAGTGCAGAACAACAGAACGTAGAACTTGTTTAATCTAACATGATTCTCAGTCATAAAGGGTAAATGTGTAATATCATGCAAAGCCAAGCTTTCAGTATATAACACTAACAGCTGCTCGGTCGCAGGCCAGGATGGCCGAGGAGCTGAGGAAGGAGAGGGCGGCTTGGGCTGCTCGGGAGTTCGAGCTCGGTGAGCAGCATGCCAAGGCGATGACTGAGGAGTTTGACCGGCATGTGTCTGAGCTTGACAAGCTTCAGGCCCGCGTCGTCAGCCTTCAGAAGCAGCTGGAGGCGCACACTGCCGAGCTGGAGAAACACGTCGTCCAGGACGCCTCGGAGGATTGCCGCCCCCGCATCTCGCTTCGTCTGCCGACGTACCCGGAGGTCCAGGAGCTGTTTAGCAAGGATATTATGGCCGACATGGACTCCGGGGTTGGCTACAACCTCTACTGGCTTTTCCAGCGGCTCGACGTCGACCTGCTAACCTTGGAGGATTTTCGCGAGATCATGCGGGCGAAGATCTCTAAGCACGGGCTGGGTGCCGAGTTCGAGGGACTCGTTTGTGAGGTTGACGAGGAGTAGGCGGCTCTGGTCCGCCGGCAGAGGGGTTGGACTGAGGACGAGATCGTCGGCTTCGCCAACTTCGGCGCGACGCCTCCCGACGAGATGCGCCTGAAGCCGGGTGAGGCCCTCTCCGACTATACATCCTTCCTGTTGCCGAGCCGGGACTTTACTGACGATGCCGACCCCTCTCGGATACTGCGGGGGACACACGACCACGAGGCCGGGTCCTCGAGGGCGGCCGAGGGCGAGGGCAGGGCCGAACCGAACGCGGGCGGGGAGGCCGACAAAGATGCCGAGGCGGAGGTGGAACCCTCGGGCACAGCCGTGGTGGACCTGTCCTCCGATCCTTCTCCTGAGAAGTAGCTTATTTTCGGCCTGCGAGCCGCTTTTGTTGACCGCTTGTGGTCTTTTTTATGAAAAACTTGATTTGCGAATACTTGTTTATTTTGAATGAATGTTGTTTATGAATGAATGGGTTTTTTAATGCTTCTTATGAATGGATGGATGTTATTACTTATGAATGGGTGTTATTTTCGATTTTGATCAAGTGTGGGCTTGGTGCCGAGGTAGGTACTTACTTATATATACATGGCCGAGCCCGAGATTGGGCTCGGCATTCCTTCCTTTTAATTTGCTCGGCCGAGCCCGATATTGGGCTCGGCACTTTTTATTTACTTGGTACTTTTCATTCCTTACATTGGCGCAGTGGCCTTACCGCGCTACTTTGCCGAGCCCGGCTCGCGCCGGCCAAGCCATCGTACTGGCCCGACCTGCACATAATTATGTGGCAGCTTACCTGACCGGTCTCGCGTTCGGACTCGGAAGTGTTATTGGCCTGACTGGGCTTCCTAGTTGAGCCCAGCTAGTGCCGACTAGGTCATCGTACTGATCCCGGCCGACACTTCGTTCCTTACGTTAATTACGCCGCTTCGACTCAATCTTTACTTATTAAAGGCAAAAGTAAAATTACAAAGTGAAGAATAGAAAACATACATCTTTACAAGGTTCGTTCATCTTTTACAAAGAAAAATTATAAAAAGTGAAAATACAAGGTTGTCCTAGACCTATTGGTAGAACTTTTTAAAAAACGCCGCATTCCACGGGTTTTGTGGGGTTGCCGTCCAGGTGTTCGAGACGGTAGGCCCCGTGTGTGAGGACCTCGCTGATCTTGTAGGGACCTTCCCACTTCGGCTTCAGCGGTCCGGGGTCCGGCCCCGTTACCCTTTTTAATACCAGGTCGCCGACCTAATATGAGCGTGATTTGACTTGGGAATTGATGTATCTCTCGCTCCGCCTTTTGTATGCTGCATTTTTGAGCTCGGCTTGTGACCGGTGCTCGTCTATCAGGTCGAGGTTCACTCTTAACGACTCCGAGTTGGATTCTTCTTCGAAGTGAATCACCCGGAAGGTTGGGGCGCCGAGTTCGACGGGTACCATCGCCTCGGTCCCGTATGCCAGGGAGAACGGCGTCTCTCCCGTAGATGACCTGGTTGTGGTGCAATACGACCATAGTACGTTGGGGAGCTCCTCCGGCCATGCCCCTTTCGCAGCTTCGAGTCGGACCTTGAGCCCTTGTTTGATAATTTTATTTACAGCTTCAACCTGGCCGTTGAATTGGGGATGGTAGGGTGTCGAAAAGAAGTGTTTGATGTCGTGCTCTTCGCAAAATGCTTCCAGCTTCTTCCCCTCGAACTGTCTTCCGTTCTCAGTGATTATAGAGTTTGGCACCCCGAAGCGACATATGATGGATTTCCATAGGAAGTCGATCATTTTCTGCTCGGTGATAGTGGCAAGCGGTTCGGCTTCTGCCCACTTCGTGAAGTAGTCTACGGCGACGACCGCGTACTTTACTCCGCCCTTTCCGGTAGGTAGGGGGCCGATCAGGTCGACACCCCATTTGGCGAACGGCCATGGGCTGAATATGGACTTCAGGGGCTGTGAAGGTTGGATGATGTTCGGCACGAATGTCTGGCATTTTGCGCATCTTCGAGCCATGTCCAGGGCGTCCTTTTTTAGGCTAGGCCAGTAGTATCCTTGCCTGAGAACTTTGTGGGCGAGGGCGTAACCGCCGGAGTGGTTCCCGCATACGCCTTCGTGGACTTCCTTGAGAATGTACTCGGCGTTCTTCTCGTCTACGCATTTAAGCAAAGGGGCCGAGTATCTTCTCTTGAACAATTCGTCGGCCACAATCGTAAACCGAGCTGCCCGGGTGCGGAGCTGTCTGGCCTCTTTTGGGTCAGACGGCAATGCGCCGGTCTCGAGGTACGACCGGATCGGGATCATCCAGCTCGGTTCCTCGCATGTGGAGGCCTGGTCGGCGCTCATCACAGAGATGCCGAGCACAGAGGGTTGTTCCTTGTGAGCGACTTGCACGTACTCGACGCTCTCCACCCCGGCACTTGAGGCGAGATGGGCCAGGGCGTCGGCCTGCACGTTCTCCGTCCGTGGAATGTGCTCTATTCGGGTCCAGAGTTTGGCTAATTTTTTCTTCACTAGTCTCAAATAGGGGACTAGTCTCGGCTCTTTGACCTCGAATTCTCTGGAAACTTGTTTAACCATCAGCATGGAGTCGGAGTATATGGTGAGGTCGGTCAGACTCATGGCTTCGACCAAAGCGAGCCCGGATAGCAATGACTCGTATTCGGCCTCATTGTTGGTAGCCGGGAAGAGGTATTGAATCGAATGACCGAATAGCCTTTTTTGGGGATCCACGAGAACGACCCCCCCGCCTGCTCGTCCGACAGTGGAGGACCCGTCTACGTACATCACCCAAGGTTCTTCGCCTTTCGTTTCCTCGACTCCCGTCGTGAACTCGGCTATGAAGTCCGATAGTACCTGCCCCTTCATTGCTGTTCGGGGTCGGTACTGGATATCGTATTGCCCCAGCTCCACCGCCCACTTGACCATTCGGCCCGAAGTGTCGGGTCGATGTAGGATTTGTCTTAGCGGGTAGGCCGTGAGGACGGTGATCGAGTACTCCAGGAAGTACGGTCTGAGTTTTCGAGCTGCAGTCACCAAGGCGAAGGCAAGTTTCTCCATCGGCGGGTACTTCAGCTCGGCATCGTGGGGAGCCTAGCTCACGTAGTAGATCGGGAACTGGCCTGAGTCATCCTCCCGAATCAGGGCGGCACTTACGGCCACCTCGAAAATCCCCAGGTATAGATATAGCATTTCACCTGGGCGGGGCTTTTGCATCGTTGGAGCCTGGCTAAGGGTTTCCTTGATAGCTTCCAACGCCTTTTGGCAGGCCGGCGTCCACTCAAACTTGTGATTTTTCTTGATAGCATCGAAGAAAGGTTTGCAGCGGTCGGTGGACTTTGAGATGAATCTGCTCAGGGCTGCGAGTTTGCCGGTCAGGCTCTGAACTCCCTCGATCGACGTCGGCGGTCGAAGGTCCTAGACTGCCTTGATCTTCTCGGGGTTGGCGTTGATGCCGCGCTAGCTGACGATGTACCCCAAGAATTTTCCCGAACCGATGCCAAAAATACACTTCTTTGGATTTAACTTCATCGAATAGTCACGCAAAATAGAAAACATTTTATTAAGATCGTTTACATGATTGGACGCGTACACGGATTTGACTAACATGTCATCTACATACACTTCCATACATTCACCTATCAAACTAGCAAACATTTTATTCACTAAGCGTTGGTAGGTGGACCCGGCATTCTTCAGCCTAAACGGCGTCATCGTATAGCAATAGAGCCCACGTGCGGAGTAGAAGGAGGTATGTTCTTCGTCATCCGGATGCATGGGGATCTGATTGTAGCCGGAGTATGCGTCCATGAAGCTCATCAGCTCGTGCCCCGAGGTCGCGTCAACCATGTAATCGATGTGAGGGAGTGGGTAGCTGTCTTTGGGGCATGCCTTGTTTAAGTCGGAGAAGTCGATGAACAAGCGCCATGCTCCGCTGCTTTTCTTCAAGAGTACCGGATTGGCTATCCAGGTCGGGTACCGGACCTCGCGAATGTATTCGTTATCTTTGAGCTTGGTCACTTCTTCTTCCAAGGCTTGCTGTCGATCCAGGCCGAGCTTCCTCCGCTTTTGCACGACCGGCTTGACCGTGGGGTCGACCTGCAACCGGTGACAGGCGACCCGAGGGTCGATGCCGACCATGTCTTCATGGGTCCAGGCGAAGACGTCTGTATTTTGTCGGAGGAATTCGGTCAGCTCGGCCTTCATAGGCCCCGGCAATTTACTTCCAATCCGAAGTTGTTTCTGGCAAGTCTCTTCATCAATGAAGATGACTTCGACTTCGTCCATAGGCTCGGCCCTCTTTGTTCTCCGTTTTTCCTCGTATTGGGTTCGGGGGTCGAGCTCGTCCTCCTCTATGATTGGCCTTTTGCCGGCCCTTCTCCCCCTGTACCTGTCGAAGTCGGCTTTGGTACCGCCTTTGGTTTGGCCGGCTGTTTCGCTTTCCGGGCAGTGGTTCGTCAGCTCGGCACCGGGGGCCTGGTTGTCTGCCCCCTTGTTGGGTTCCATGTTTTCGGGGTCGGTACTCGATGGGGTCAAGGGGTGCGAACCTGTCTGGTTTCCCAGCATGCGGTTTCCCCTAAGACCGTTGCGTGCCGACCCGGCGTCTGTCACCTCAGCGTCCGCCCGAAGGTCTGCCATATTTATCTCGGTGCGCGGGATGGTCAGAATGCATTCCCGCGCCTCTCTCTGATCCCCTCGGTGGGTCCCCTCCCCATCGGAAGTTGGGAATTTGAGGGAGTAGTGAAATATGGAGACGCGGCCTTTAGTTTGTAGAGGGCCGTCCTCCCCAGGATGGCGTTGTACTCGCTAAGGTAGTCCACGATTTTGAAAGTTTCTAGGATTGTCTTCGTGGGCTGCCCCTCCTCCCCGAACCGGATTGGCAACGTGACTTGACCGACTAGGGAGATGGTCTGCCCGTTGAAGCCCTGGATCCGTTCCCGGCAGGGCTGTACTTCCTTCCTATCGATCCCCATCTTCTTGAAGGTCTCGTAGTAGAGGATGCTTGCGTAGGCCCCGGTGTCGACCATGATGCGATGGATCTTTATCGCCATGATCGGCGCCGTGATCACCAAGGCGTCAGAGTGGGGGTGATCAAACAGGAAGGCGTCCTCATCGCTGAAGGTGATGGTGTTTGGGACCGGCTCCGATGCCGGTCTGCTGTCGGCGTGCATCACCCTTTGCCCGGCATGATAGGCCTGACGGGCGTAGGCCTTGGTTTGCCTCCTGGAGAGGAGGGACTCGCTCCGGCTCGTGTTGACGCGCCGGGTTGGATAGTTGGCCGGGTCGGCCCCGGTTCGAGGGGACCGATCTCTCTTCCTGCCCCTAGAGGTGCCGGCCTCATCTTGGTGGGTGGGGCAGAAAGTCATGATTTCGTCGGGGCCGCCCTACTGCGGCTTCTTTCTTCGAGGATTCACGTCGGCATCCTCTTCGCTGTCTGGGCCTTCCTCGAAGCGGCCTCCCTTTTTCCTCTTTTCTCCGGAGTGGGTGAACCTCCGGAGTTGGGGATCGTCGATGAGTTTAAGCAGTGCCGAGATCAGGTTTCGGCACTGGTCAGTGTTGTGCCCGTGTGCCTTATGGTAAGAGCAGTAGCGGGTCTTATCCACCTTGTCTTTGTCGGTGAACATCAGTTTGGGGTCCGGTAGCAACCCCTTGGCCTTGATCTCCTCGTAGACCGCCGCGGCTCCTACCGAGAAGACGCCTTGGTAGCTTTCTTTCACCTCCTTGGCCCTTTGTCTCCGCTGAGCCCGGATTTCACCGAACGACTTGCTCGGCTTCCCCGATTTTTCTTCCTTCGACTTCGCTTTCGTTGGTGCCGGCGCGGCGTCGAATGTGGGGATGGAAGAGGATTCCTCCGCCATTATGTAATCTTGGGCGCGGGCGAGGAACTCCTGGTAGGTGGTCGGCTTATTCTGGCACAGGGACCACCTAAACAGCGTCTTCCGCCTCAAGCCGCCCTGAGCGGTGATCAGCTGGGCGTCGGGATGGCACCGCTCCATGTTTTGGACTCGGTCATTAAACCGAGCAATGTAGTCCTTGAGGCTCTCGTACCTCGCCCCGAACGATATTGGAGATGGACTCTTTGGGGGCGAGGTTGACCTGCGATCCGATAAAGTGCGATCGGAACGCCGACCTGAGCTGGGCCCAGGTGGAGATGGAATGGGGGTAAAGAGTATGATACCACCTCTGCGCCTTTGGCCCCAATGTCAAGGAGAACATGCGGCAGCGCAGGGCGTCAGAGGCGCCGTGCAGGTCCATCCATGAAGTGTACAGGCCGATGTGGGAGTCAGGGTCCGAACTCCTATCATAGAGGCCGAGCTGGGGGACTTGGATCTGCTTCGGGACGGCCTCTTGTAGGATGTCGGGGGAAAGAGGTGAGGCGTGGTCCACGACCCGGGGAGTGGGTCGCGTGCGAGTCTGTGGATGAGCTGGGAGTGAAAACTCACTCCCGTTGGGCTGTCGACCTTCCAACTCGGCAATTCTGCGTTTGAGGGCCGCGACTTCTTCAGTGTCGTGCCCGATGGCTTTGCCCCGCCTGATCACCTCCCGGAGATCATGGTTGGCTTGACCCTTGTCGCCCAAGCGTTGGTGGACAGAGCGGCGAATGACCTGGAGGCTTCGCTCCGGCCGGCTCTCCCCCGTCTGTTCGGTAAGAGCCGGTCTGGTGCTTTTGTCACGGCGGTTCTGAGCCTCGCAGTTCGGTGACTGAGCTGTGGTTTTGGATTTCGTCGGGTTCCTTTGCCCCCCGGTCTCCTTCTCGGGAGTGTGGAGCAAGGTGTTGCCGGGGTTCTCCCTGGGCACCACGGTGTTTGCCCCGGCGGTTTGACTGGCGAGGGCCTTGGCGAAGACCCCCTCGAGGGCTTTGAGGACATCAGGGTGCTGCAGGGCCACAACAAAGGTAGGGACTGGTGGAACTGGGACTATGGGTCCCTGTTGAGCGCGACGGGAGGTTTCCCCGCCGTTACGGCCACGAGGCTGGGAGCCGGACTGCTGGGTGGAGTCGTCACGACCAGATGAAGGCATTTTGAGAAGTTTTTTGGAAGTGGAAAGAGCGGGAAAAAGATGAGTGCGAAGTGGAGCTTCACAAGATCGAAAAATTGACACCAAGTAACTTATGGTGCCCTCCTTCTAGCGCCAAACTGTTGACGGGCATTTCCGGTCAACGGTTAAAAAGTTAAGTAATGAAAAGATAATAGGAAAGAGACAAGGAATTATGATTTAATCACGATTTTATTAAGAGATCACGAGGTCGGCCTCTCGTACGAGGTCGGCACTTGCGATATACTTATAGTTTCTTACACGAGTTTCTTACACGTCTAGAGAGAGAAAGTATAGAAAGAGCTTTTACAGTTGAGGTCCAACCACCCAAAAATAAATGTGGGGGTTGCTATTTATAGTGGTCTTTAATGCGGTACTGTTCTCCGGTCTTGTCATATAGTAGTTCGGCGGGACAAGCCGACGTTTCCTGACTGATTTGGAGTAATTTCGGGATCTCCCTATCATTACCTGCAATGCATTTAATGTTCATATAGACTGCATTTAATGCAGACATGCTCTTGGACCGGGCTACATGCTCTAGACCTGCTGGCTAGCTTGGGGTGTCCCATCGGTGATCATTGGTTGACAAGTGGTCCTATTTTATTATTTTATGAGCATGTAATTCCTTCAAGAACCGTCCTGGCGTAGTACCGGGCTGTACCAGGATGGCTCGTTCTTCGACGTCTGTGACTTTTAGCCGACTTCGGCATCAAACCGGGTCGGTACCGGGACGGGGCGTAAGGGAGCCGACCCCTCTGACAGGGGAGTGAGGTGCCAACCTCTCACGGTAGGGGACGAGGTGCCGGCGCCGGTTTCACCCTTGTCGTCATTCTCGTTAACTGACATTCACTCGGATCGGCACCTATGGACAATTTTGGTGACCGGCTCTTCCGATCCGACCGGTTACCGTCTGACTGCCGACATCTCAGACCGGCCTTTTCTTAGGAGCCGAACTCGGGTATCAACAGTGTGCTAGAAGGGATGACCTTGATTTTTCTCTTCACTCTTTATGTATCTCGAATTTTTGAAGTGTTAAAAGGGTTATAATGACTGAAGGAGAAGGTCTTTTATGGTAGGTGGGTCAAAGTCCCAAAACCGTGGTCAATGGAGGCAAAGTGGAGGGGACATCTCTTTAATTCATGCTCATAGGATTTGGAGAGATGGGGGACATGTTTAGCTCGGTTTTTGGGTGGTCTTTCTTGGTGCTTGATGAGCTCAATTACTTAGGAGGATGTCTTGGTCTTGGGTATAGGTAATGGGGGACATTTTGGCAACCTAGGTAAATAAAATATTACTTGGTCTGTCATTCACTTCGTCTTGAGTTTGGAGGATCTTTGACTTGGACTTGACCAGGGCTTCTTGGACCCAAAATGTCCCTTAGTGAGCTGACTTCAATCACCAAAATTTGGGCTCGGTGAAAGTGGGCTGGAGGTAGGATTTTTGGGATCGGGAAGTTGGGCCGTCGCTGCTGGGCGCTGGGCTGGGCGCTGTCCTCGGGCGCGGCCTTCCGCTGGCTGCGGGGAATGGTGCGGGCGGCCTGCGAGGAATTCTGCGGGCTGGGCTGCTGGCGCGGGACTCGTGGGCTGTGGGTCTTGGTCCGTTTGCAAGGTTCTAAAGCCACTTCCAACACTTAGAAAAATTCTCCCAACACTTAGAAAATATTTCCCACACTTAGGTATGGTTCAAGAACAACTTGATGCCTCGGGTGGGGTATGGCTCGGTGCACGTGACTCGTGTGAAAGGCTCGACTTATGGACTTGGGTTTATGGCTTGAACTTGAACTTCTCAACACTTAGAAAATTCTAAGTGTGATACTACTTCTGATGATCTATTCTTAAGGCTCGTTAACTAGTGTTCGGAACGAACTAATCATTCGAATTAAATATCCGAATAATTAAAATGGACTTAATATTATTTGAGCACTTAACATATACTTAATAAATAGATCTTGGATTTTACTACTTAACCCTTAGGAAAATTATTCTATGAGATCACTTATATGCTAGGCTATGACTTAGGGAAATTTATTCGGATCTCGGTTCAAAATCTCGAGTCGGCTAAATTTCGCCTATTAACCCAATTCATTGGGTCGATCTTGGTCTTAACATATCTTAGAAAATTCTTGTTGATGACCAACTTAGTCTTACGTAATTTAGCCTCAGAGATTATGTTTATTTTATTGCTCTTTCCCTGATAGCTTGTGAAATACGACACTGTGCTCAAGTCGGTAAAAAAGGGGGGGATAAATACCGACTTCTCAACAGCTTGGCTATCTGCGGAATAACCGACATATCCCAGAGCCAGAGATACCGACTTCAATCTTGGCGTCGTCAACCGATTTGAATTCTTATTGAGCATAGACTTAGTAAAATTGAATATATTTAAAACATTTATAAAAACTTTTAACAACACTTACCTGGTAGTCGGCGAGGTGTGAGCGTGGTATGGTCGGTTTTCTTGAAATTCTTTGTAAAAACTTTGGCTTCTCTGAAAAACTTCCTCTTTCAGAAACATAAACTTTTAGTATACAGAGCATTTAAAACTCTAGCTTTGATACCACCTGTAACACCCCGCATATCAGAGTAACTTTTTCGCAACTTTTACTTCGAAAATGCTTATAAATCTTTCGAAATCTTTTGCGACTAACTCGAGATGCTACTCAAACTCGTCTTCTTGAAAATCTATTTATCTTTAACCTTTTGTCTAATACTTCTTTAGACATAAAGAAAATAGATTTCCTTTAAACTTGCATTTAACTGTACCATATTCATACTTCTCGAAATGGTAACATCTTGAAATATGAAATTTATTAAAAATGCAAGTTCAATACTTAATGTGCATAGCGGAAATACTTGAAAACGTAATTAATTATACAGACTGTTATAAATGTCCATATAAAAGCTTTGTCATAATCTGAGTCGACGATCCACACCAACACTGCTCCAATCACACCTCCTCTTCGACCTGTTACCTGAAAATAAACTCATGGGGGTGAGTAACGAATAAAGATAATCATAAACCGATATCTGATCGGTAACCAGAAAGCTGTTCAGGTACTGAAACTTAAACTTTTATCTTCTCTTCTGATATCTGATCGGATACGTGTGCACACTCTGATGGATATTTCTCAAGGCAACTCAAGCGGCCTCCATCAGAACTTAGGATATATTTTGAGACAACTGAATGCCTCCTCATCCCAAGCGTAAAAACTTAAACATTAGGATATACTCTAAGACAACTGATGGTCTCCTCATCCCATATGACATCAATATCGTACTCAATGTGATACCCATTCAGGGTCCCCACCTTTCTTCTTTTGAAAACTGTAAGTGTTGTTCTGTAGCTGTATCTGCAAGCTACATAAAAATATAAACAAATATACTAAGTACTATGCTCTTATACTCAATAAGATTTAACTCTTACTTATCTGAATCTTAAAGATATTCAATAATCTTAATATGTCTCAAATAAATATAAGTCATCAAACATCTTAACTTTTTCTTAAACTTTTACTCAAGGTTAATTACTTAACCTTATATAAATCATGTCTTCAAAATCATAGATATTAGTTTATACTCGCATGTCACTTAAATAACTGGAATGTGAAAATAACTAAATTTCACATTAAACTTGATTGAATACATGAACTCAAAACATGCTTACCTTTTACCAACATCATATTCATGATTCATAAAACTTATCTTAAACTTACTTGGTACTAAATCTCAACTTAATACTCATATAATCATAACATTAAATTATGATTTGAATATGTCATACTTAATACAATCTTTATAAGATTATATACTCAACATATTAAACTAAAACTTTGCCAAATTGTTCATCACTTATATGAGAATTGATCATAATAATATCACTTTAATAACTTGATCACATCATGAATATTCTTGCATATATACTCATCTTTACATATATGACTTGTAACTATCATAACTCATTCATTTCTCATCTTCAAATCATGAAATTTAACAGTCATAATCTCAACTCATAATTCGACATGTCATACAAATTTCATAATTTTATCATGCATATAAATCAAGTTATTGGATTTTAAAATCATAGTGAACATAAACTTCATCTTGCATGCTCAACTTAAAAAATTCATAACTCAAGCTATACTTTGCCAAATCACTTAATTCTTGTTCTCATGTACTCCTCTTTTACATAAGAATCATTCATTTAAAACTCTTCTAGCTTATTCATATCGTTATCAACATCTCATCAAATCAAGCACATATATCAGATAATTGATCTTGAACGACTTTAACTCTTTATATTCATAGAATCTATTATAAACTCAACTTCTACATCATGATATACATACTTATAAACATGTAAACTCATTATCAAAACACGACTCGTGTGGCTATGTCACACGACTCACACGACTCGTGTGGCTGTGTCACACGACTCGTGTGGCTTGTCACACGACTCATGTGAAAAAGTCGAAGCTAACTTTCATTCTCATCTCCTCCCACACAACTCGTGTGCCTTGTCACACGACTCGTGTGGCTAGTTCCTTGATCAACTCTTTATTTCGAACCGATAACTGAATATCTTGGTCTCGAAATTACCTAAATCTTGGAACTAAAACTGTCACTTTCTTAATAACTGAGAGGGATATTACATTTATCATCATCTTACTGTTACTTTTGATTCCTTTATTTAATAATCGTTTTACCTTCTTTATTTTTTTGTTAATTAGATAATTAGGATTATAAATCAATTCTTCCCCATTTTAATCACATAGTTACAGTCATTTAATTAAGTTATTCCCCGTGGATACAATCCTTACTCATGCTACTACATAAAGGTTAATTTGGGTGCCTACGACAGCACAACCAAATTTTGGCACCGTTGCCGGGGAATTATTTTGGTTAAATCTTTGACTTTGTGATATTATTATTATTATTATTATTATTATTATTATTATTATTATTATTATTATTATTATTTTCTCTTTTCCTATCCTTTGTCTGCTATCTTTTACTTGTCTAACAGTCGTGGTTAGTTTGATTTATTTTCTTGCCAGTTGATGATCGGGACGCATTCCAGTGTTCCCGAAGATATTCAATTCGACCCAGAAATTGAGAAAACAACCAGAAGGTTGAGAAAAGAAACAAGGTAGAGGGCAGATCTTATAGACGAAGGGACACTTACCAAATTATTGGAGAATAGCGGTGATCTGGAAGAGGAATTAGAAGAAAAGGACTTGGACGTGGTGCAGATGGCGAATGCGAATAGAACATTAACGGAGCTGGCAGCTCCTAATTTGGATATTTAGCCTCTTTGCATTTCTTTCCCTCCTATAGATGATAACATTACTTTTCAACTTAAATCTGGGCTAATTCATTATTTACCTTCATTTTATGGTCATGCAGGTGAGGACCCATACAAACACTTGAAGGAGCTTCACTTAGTTTGCACGAGTATGAAACCGACGGGTATCACAGAAGAACAAATCAAGTTGCAAGCATTCTCTTTTTCGTTGAAGGATGTAGCTAAGAATTGGCTTTACTACTTTCCGTCGGGATCGATTGAAACATGGGAGGTCATGGAATGACTTTTTCTGAAGCGGTACTTTCCGGCATCCCGAGTTGCCAACATATGTAAGGAGATATGCGGGGTGCGACAATTACATGGAGAGAACTTGTACGAGCATTGGGAGCGTTTCAAGAAATTGTGCGTGAGCTGCCCGTAACATCAAATTAGTGAGCAACTACTGATCCAATATTTCTACGAGGGTCCAGCATGTATGGATATGAACATGGTCGATGCTGCAAGTGGCAGAGCTCTTGTCGATAAGACACCGGCCGAAGCAAGTCGTATAATTGCCACCATTGCGGTGAATTCACAACAATTTGGTACCCGTAACGATGTGACACTTAAAGCGGGGACAGGAGCAAATAACTTTGTTGTAGAGGAAAAGTTGATGGAATTAACAACTTTGGTGGAACAATTAGCTATTGGAGGAACCAAGCCAGTGAAGCCTTGCCGAATATGTGCTACCACTGATCATGATACCGACTCTTGTCCCGTGATAGAAAATGAAATCGAGGCACATGCGAATGCGGTCGGTACAAATGGGAACTTTCCCAAGAAGCAGCAATATGATCCATTCTCAAGTACATATAATCCGGGTTGGCGTGATCACCCAAACTTGAGGTTCCGTTGTACTTAACTCTTCTGAGTTCTGGCTAGAGTTCTGACTTAGTCTAGAGTTCTGATTCAAACTGGAGTTCTGACTTAGGCTAGAGTCCTTGGACTTAGCTGTTCTAGAGTTATGTCTAGAGTTCTTGGTCTTAGCTCAACTTTCTAGAGTTCTTCATCTAGAGTTCTCCTTCTTACAGGAGGATAGTTATCTAGACACTGTACTTGAACTTTAATAAACACTTGCAAAACTTAAAACTTGGCTTACGTGACTTACCTCGGAGTCGGCGCGGAGTGAGCGTGGCGTGGTCATGTTTTTCTTAAAACTTTCAATGTATCCAGAACACTAAGTGCTCTGATACCAAGCTGTAACACCCTGCCTTGACTAGCTTTGACTTTTGAAAAATCAGAGTAAATTTTTCGCTTTTATTTTCGAAATGTTGTGCGAGTTCATTTTCGAAAATACTTACTTAATTGTGGGATGCTACTTAAACTTACTTAACTTACTTAGTCGGACAAAAATATAACCTACAGTCCATCTGCCACGGCGGCGACGATGAATACATACGTACATACATACAGTCCGAAAGTCTCGCACTACATAGTCTAGCGGAAGCTTTAAACTGAAACATACATAACACACGCATACTTATAAATACATGTTCATGAATTTAAGACATAAATGCGTATAAAAATGTCCTCTGCTCATGACCACGAATGCCACGTCTGCTCACTCGACACGCTGGACTCCGACACCTGAAATAAGAAAGACCGTGGGAGTGTGAGCACATCTGCATGCTCGTGGGAAAACTGGAACTAAAATAATCTTAATAACTATAAACATAAACTTAATAGCTGTAACCATGGACTTAATAACTGTAAACATGAACTTAACAGCAACATATAAATAAACAAGCTGTACTATAAACTTTACTTAAACTTTAACTTTTCTTAAACTTTAACTTTGGTCCGTCGACCCTCGGCCCTCGGCCGCTCGTGTGCACAACCCGATCTGCGGGTACCAGGGGGAAGATTAAGGCCCTCGGCCGCCAAACCCTGGGAGAACTTAATCTCTCGAACATACCTCGGTCATGGTAAAATAATTATAGACGGTGTAGAACCCAGTATCTGACCCTTACTCTGGCCAACAATGAATTAGACAACGTCAATAATAATATATCATGAACTTCGATATTTGAGAGCTTAACTTAATCTTTCTTTTCTTTTCTTTTCTGAATCTTTGGTCCGTCGACCCTCGGCCCTCGGCCGCTCGTGTGCACAACCCGATCTACGGGTACCAGGGGGAAGATTAAGGCCCTCGGCCGCCAAACCCTGGGAGAAACTTAATCTGGACAACAAACGGGATAATTCGACCGTTCGGGTAAATAACTTACTCGCGTACCTTATAAAGGATAACTGAAATGCGCAATGTAATGCTCTGTAAAGGCTCGCACCTGGTAACTGAAAATATATGGACTGACGCAAGTGCTCGAAGTAAGGTAGCGGTCGGAAGCTCGACTCTCCTTAGGCTACATAAACATATAAGTAAAAATATGCTAAGTATTGCGCTCAATTTAATTATCTTATATGCTTGACTTAGATGCTTGACCCGGACGAATTTAGACTGTTATGGGGTTTTTCTTAAAAATATTTTAAGTTCGGATAATTTAACTGTTATTCTTGAACTGACTGATTAGGCTCGAAAAAATATTTAAAGTCCGAAATAAAACTCGGATCAAAATTTACGAAACAAAAATCGAGGCTCGAACCACCGGTCGAACCGGACGGTTCGCGGACTGGCCGGACCGCCGGCTCGGCTGGGCCGGGCGGTCGGCTGAGGGTCGCTGGGCACTGGCTGAGGCTCGCTGTATGCGGCTAAGGGTCACTGGGGGCACTGGGCGTGCGCTGGGCACGCCACTGGCACGGTTGGTGTGCTGGGCGCATGGCCAGAGGGTACTGGCATGGCCCTGGCGTGAACTGGCGCCCCTCGCGGTCAGGGTCACTGGGGTGATGGGCGTGCGCTGGGGCGAACGAACATGCACAACTTGTAAAATCACTTATGTCCGAGTTATTTACATGTAAAAAGGATGGCAATAGAGGCTTGAACATGGGTCATAACTTGTAAGTATGCGGGAGATGGTTCGGGGGTCAAAATAACATGAAATCATGTGAGACTTGACCGAACCAACTATTAAATCTTGCACAAAATACTACGGCCGAGTACTAAGTGATATATTTCATGATTTTTGAGACTAAAATGATAGGCCAAACATGCATGTACATTGAGGATAGCTCGGGGGCTAAAATCGGGTACTTTCTGAGGCTTAGTTGACCTAGCAAATGAACTCCAAAAATTCTCAAACTTTCACATCTTATTTCTTACAATTTTTAGGTCACATTACGCTATCAATCTCGGTTTTTACATGCTTGTGGTGAAAAATCCGAATTTAAGGTAATAAACTCATAAAATTCGAAACTCATGCTAAATGGCTTATGTGACTTGATTTCTTTACATGATAAATCATCTTTTATCATATAATAACTATTGAAAGAGGTTTGGGCCGAACTTACCTTAAGAAAATCGAAAATGGCGAAAGTAGGCTTGGGCTAGGGCTTGTGCGGTCTTGGGGTACTAGCTTGACTCGAGTGGCTTTGGGCAACAAGGATGAACTCACAAGTCTTATAAAAATCCAAGAGATGTTTGGATAGTGATAATACTCGAGAGAGATGGCTTGGACCTTGATGGAGCTCGCCTTTGCTTCTCCCTTTTCTCTCGCGCGTGTGCTAAGTGTGTGTTGACGGGCGTTTCCGGTCAACGGTTAAAAAGTTAAGTAATGAAAAGATAATAGGAAAGAGACAAGGAATTATGATTTAATCACGATTTTATTAAGAGATCACGAGGTCGGCCTCTCGTACGAGGTCGGCACTTGCGATATACTTATAGTTTCTTACACGTCTAGAGAGAGAAAGTATAGAAAGAGCTTTTACAGTTGAGGTCCAACCACCCAAAAATAAATGTGGGGGTTGCTATTTATAGTGGTCTTTAATGCGGTACTGTTCAGGTACTGTTCTCCGGTCTTGTCGTACAGTAGTTCGGCGGGACAAGCCGACGTTTCCCTGACTGATTTGGAGTAATTTCGGGATCTCCCTATCATTACCTGCAATGCATTTAATGTTGATATAGACTGCATTTAATGCAGACATGCTCTTGGACCGGGCTACATGCTCTAGACCTGCTGGCTAGCTTGGGGTGTCCCATCGGTGATCATTGGTTGACAAGTGGTCCTATTTTATTATTTTATGAGCATGTAATTTCTTCGAGAACCGTCCTGGCGTAGTACCGGGCTGTACCAGGATGGCTCGTTCTTCGACGTCTGTGACTTTTAGCCGACTTCGGCATCAAACCGGGTCGGCACCGGGACGGGGCGTAAGGGAGCCGACCCCTCTGACAGGGGAGTGAGGTGCCGACCTCTCACGGTAAGGGACGAGGTTCCGGCGCCGGTTTCACCCTTGTCGTCATTCTCGTTAACTGACATTCACACGGATCGGCACCTACGGACAATTTCGGTGACCGGCTCTTCCGATCCGACCGATTACCGTCTGACTGCCGACCTCTCAGACCGGCCTTTTCTTAGGAGCCGAACTCGGATATCAACATACAGGCCCCCGGGCTCAGGTGAGGCCTGCTGTGCCTTTCCCGAGGCCGTCCTTTACTGGT
The DNA here is from genome assembly GCA_008636005.1 of Striga asiatica. Classification (NCBI taxonomy): domain Eukaryota; kingdom Viridiplantae; phylum Streptophyta; class Magnoliopsida; order Lamiales; family Orobanchaceae; genus Striga; species Striga asiatica. Next base: position 3,827,649 of record BKCP01006071.1, on the reverse strand, counting down.
TGGATCCGAGCCGGCCTCATGGGATTTGTATTTGTTCATTCATTGAGGTCAACACCTTCATTTTACTTGGGCAATTTAAACGGCTGCGGTTGAAAGGGCATGCATTTAATGCACCCATGCATGTACGACACGTAGCAGCTCCCTGGCCAAGCGTTTCGAAAGGATGTGACTGTTGGCTTCCTTCGGACGTTTCGGTTTCTTCTGTTTCGAATTTTGAATTTCAAAAGGCCTGCACACGTGTCAGCGCCTGATTAGTCCAGCGACCTTATATATATATCTCTTCCTTGGGACATTCATAGTTTTCTCTACTTTTGATATCTTCGATTTTCGAGCATTCCAAGAGCTGTGCGAATTTCGAGCTTATCCCAAGGATTTTCCGGCGACGATCTTCGGCTATTTTTCGGTAATCCTTACTCCGCTTCTCTCTTTACTTTTCTTTCTCGTCTTTTTGGTCGCGATGTCTTCTTCTCCGAGATCTACGGGTAACGACGGCGACTTCACCGGCGAGGGCGGCGATCTTTCCCGGCAGGAGGATGTCATCCTCACCGCCGTCCCCCTTTCTGTGGTTCGGCCAGATTCTTTGGCGGTGGAGACCGCCTCTGGTGGCGGAGGTGGCGACCCTAGCGTCCCTTCACCGCCGCTGCGCGAGGGCGACGTTGACTCGGTTGACCTTGATTTTCTGGATCAGCCTGCCGCTGCCGACGTTGACTCGGTTGACCTTGATTTTCTGGATACCGACTCCGACGTCGATCCGGACCTGGTCGACGAGACTCTCCGGGGGGATACCAGCGGTCGAGAGCGCGTTCCTATGGGGACACGTCGATAGATGCCGCCCTCGAGGCGGTGACTACCGTTCCGCCCGGGTTTTGGCGCCGGCCCGAGTGAGTTTGGGCGACGCCGAGCCAGATGTCGGCGTGGAACACTGCTTCGGTATTGGATGATGCCGATCTGGCCCAACTGAGGGGGAAGTATAACTTTGGGCCCGGGGTCCAAATTTTTGCGCCTTACCCCGGGGAGTGAATCCACTATCCGCCGCCGGGCTGCATAGGAGTTTATCGGCACAGTATCCACCTGGGCCTTTGCTTTCCCCTGCTCGGCGCGCTCAACGATATCCTCAGCGAGCTCGGGATCGGCATCAGTCAGTATGTGCCGACGGTATTCGCCCGGCTCGTGAGCTTGATTGTCATGTTCCGTCGCGAAGGCTGGTCCGATCCCACGGGTGCCGAGGTGAAAACATTATTCTCTTTCCGGTGCTCCGGTGACACGGGCAATTATTACAGCTCGGTGTTGCCGGGCATCGATAAGTCGTTGGTGGCCAAGTTGCCGGAGACCCTCCATGGGTATATGCCGAAGTGGTTCTGGGTCGGAGGCGAGTGGAGGACCCAGGATGCGACTCGGCACGCGCCGATAAGTTTCATTTCCCACACTCGTAAGCTCTTTCATTTTTCCTCTTTCATCCTATACTGATTTTTCTTTTTTGTTCTAACAGGTCATAATTTACGTTTTCAGTCCACAGCACGAGCCCGGCACCTAGTCCTAGTCTTGCTGCTCGGATCGACAGGTCGTTCAAGCCAGGTATGACTTTATTCCTGTTCGGCACCTAAACGTTTCTCGGTACCTAATTATTTTTCTGCACCTAGTTGGCATTGTCTGACTGTCACTCCTTTGCAGTCTATTACCCTCTCTTCAAACTCAAAGGGTTTGAATCGGCGAAGGCCGCGAATAAATATCGTCGCAAACACCCGAATCCATTGAAGGCCCGAACAACTGCCGCTATGTCTGGGCGATTGAACTTGGCAAAGAAAAGGGCGGCTCTGAACAAGGGGTCCCAGGATGCCAAGGTGACTGTGGCGGCGGCACCTGAAGCTAACCCGGCCACCTCCCAGGCCCCGCGCACAACCGTACCGGAGCCACGCCTGACGAGGCACCGAGCCAGGGAGGAGCCGAGACCGACCAGCGGCGAGGCCCCAGGCGTGGCCGCCGGGGAGCAGGCCACTGCCAAAAAGAGGAAGGGTGCCGAGGCGGAGGGCTCTTTACTCTTTGAAGTGTAGAGGGGATGACCTTGATTTTTCTCCACTCTTTATGTATCTCGAATTTTTGAAGTGTTAAAAGGGTTATAATGACTGAAGGAGAAGGTCTTTTATGCTAGGTGGGTCAAAGTCCCAAAACCGTGGTCAATGGAGGCGACATCTCTTTAATTCATGCTCATAGGATTTGGAGAGATGGGGGACATGTTTAGCTCGGTTTTTGGGTGGTCTTTCTTGGTGTTTGCTGAGCTCAATTACTTAGGAGGATGTCTTGGTCTTGGGTATAGGTAATGGGGGACATTTAGGCAACCTAGGTAAATAAAATATTACTTGGTCTCCCATTCACTTTGTCTTGAGTTTGGAGGATCTTTGACTTGGACCCAAAATGTCCCTTAGTGAGCTGACTTCAATCACCAAAATTTGGTCGGTGAAAGTGGGCTGGAGGTAGGAGTTTTGGGCTCGGGAAGTTGGGCCGTCGCTGCTGGGCGCTGTCCTCGGGCGCGGCCTTTCGCTGGCTGCGGGGAATGGTGCGGGCGGCCTACGAGGAATGGTGCGGGCTGGGCTGCTGGCGCGGGAGTCGTGGGCTGCGGGTCTTGGTCCGTTTGCAAGGCTCTAAAGCCACTTCCAACACTTAGAAAAATTCTCCCAACACTTTGAAAATATTTCCCACACTTAGGTATGGTTCAAGAACAACTTGATGCCTCGGGTGGGGTATGGCTCGGTGCACGTGACTCGTGTGAAAGGCTCGACTTATAAACTTGGGTTTATGGCTTGAACTTGAACTTCTCAACACTTAGAAAATTCTAAGTGTGATACTACTTATGATGATCTATTCTTAAGGCTCGTTAACTAGTGTTCGGAACGAACTAATCATTCGAATTAAATATCCGAATAATTAAAATGGACTTAATATTATTTGAGCACTTAACATATACTTAATAAATAGATATTGGATTTTACTACTTAACACTTAGGAAAATTATTCTATGAGATCACTTATATGCTAGGCTATGACTTAGGGAAATTTATTCGGATCTCGGTTCAAAATCTCGAGTCGGCTAAATTTCGCTTATTAACCCAATTCATTGGGTCGATCTTGGTCTTAACATATCTTAGAAAATTCTTGTTGATGACCAACTTGGTCTTACGTAATTTAGCCTCAGAGATTATGTTTATTTTATTGCTCTTTCCCTGATAGCTTGTGAAATACGACACTGTGCTCAAGTCGGTAAAAAAGGGGGGGATAAATACCGACTTCTTCAAATACCGACTTCTCAACAGCTTGGCTATCTGCGGAACAACCGATATATCCCAGAGCCAGAGATACCGACTTCAATCTTGGCGTCGTCAACCGACATGTTGAAAGTGATTTCTTATCCGATATATATATCAAAAGAAGATTGAATTTCCAACTAGGAGGTGTCACATATTTCCAATTGGACCAACACATCAAACAACAATCATTGATGTTCCCCAAAACCATTACACACTGCTTTAGTGAAGCTACTCAACATGAAAAACGATCTTATCCAACTTGGACAAAAGGACAGAATAAGACCGTACTATAGATAGCAGAATTCATAACTGTACGAGGGTCTTTTTTTTTTCGCACATTGTACACAGACTTGAAATGATCTCGGTCAAGAACAAAAAACCGACTTCTTGTACTATTGCGAAATCATCAATAATATACACTTTTATGTTTATTTTCGCTTAAACACACCTTGCTGTCTGTTATTTTTGAGTTGTTAATTTCATACAACAACAGTTTGGCGCTAGAAGGAGGGCCATACAATATTTGAGGTTAATCTTCGATTCAATTGCTAAAACCACTTGCTATGTGTGTTCAACGCGTTTCACTAAGTGGATCCAATATGTCAAGTTCTGGGCGCCACGAGCGAAATCCAGAGGCAGGGACCAGTCGTAATCCTCTCCCAATTACGGGAGAAACGACTGCGCCTTCCATTACAATTGATTATTCTGTGTTATTCAACGACCCAGAATTTCTTCGAAATCTTTCGAATTTTGTAACACAAACAAGAACAGGACCAGCAATAATTGTTCCTAGCTAAACTCATGTTCCACATCCACATGTGCGTCAACAAACGCCGCTGCTTCAACAGCACAATAATAATCCTACAACGTCTCATGCAACATCACAACCGCGAACACATGAATCTCACCGGAATGTGGTTGCTCCCAGCCGTGGCGTAATTCCTGCCAATACACATCCTTGTGAAGGTGACCTGCCTCCTGACTTGACTGCTGAAAGTCATTCAGGACGTCGTCGCCAACAACCGGCGCCTTCGCCGCCGGCGACTTCACAGCGTGTTCGACCAGCTGACTTACGTCACACCATTGAAAGAAACCGAGTTAGGCGTGAGAATAACGAATTACGCCATACTCTTGAGCAAAATCGAGCGTGACGTGAGTCAGATGAGCTTGAAACGCTGAAGAAGGGAATTGCCGAGTTAGAAACTCGGTATGATGATCCTGACGAGCCTCCTAGTAGGGGGACCATTTCAAGTAACGTTCATATAGAAGCAAACACTCCACTCGCCCCTTACTTGACCATGGAGCCTCTCTCGGGGAAAGTTAAAGTGCCACAAATCGGCTTGTATGATGGCACCTCGGATCCTGACGCACATCTTGGTTAATACACTTCGTGGATAGACCTACACGGGGCAACCGACACTCTTAGATGTCGGATGTTCTCACTAACTCTGGGACCTCGTGCCCAGAAATGGTATCACTCTTTGCCTCGGTGCTCTATTTTTAAATGGCAGCAATTGAGAACTGCTTTTCGGTCTCATTTTATTGGGGCCCGAGTATCTTTAATCCCTAAGGAGTCCATTGCCAATATTGTGCAAAAGGAGAATGAAAGTGTTAAAGACTACATCACTCGGTTTAATGAACGAGTGCAGAACATGGAGCCTTGTCACCCGGAGACATTGTAGATCACAGCAACAGCCGGATTGAGGCCAAATTCTCTGTTCCGTTGGAGCATATATCAGAATAAACCGACTTCTTTTCAGGACTTTTTGGCTCGAGCTCAACAACATATTATTGCCGAGGAATCAATGTCGGTTCCCACTCTTGATTTTGCCCCAATCAAGTCAGGAGTAGAGCCAGAGTCGAAAAAAAAAGAAAAATAAGGTGTTTAAGCCCAACAAGTCACGGTTTGGTAATGCTAATGATCCCGAAGTCAAAGAAGCACGGGTTAAGTATCTTAATGAAATGAAGTCAAGTTATCAAACAGTGTTTTCCACGGGAGCTGCAACCATATTTGAAGAATTAAAGGGGAAAGGGATCCCAGATCCCCGACCTGTGAGGACTCCCGAAGATAAACCTGACAAAACGAAGTATTGTTCATACCATAAGTCGGCCGGGCATGACACCGACGAATGCCTTGGTCTGCTTTCTGCACTATTGAGGCTCATCGGGCACCCACCGGTCCAGCGATTTGCCAGGGCACGAGACTATAAACGTAAGGGTCGGATCCCTGAACTTCCTGATGATGAAGAAGATGATGATCGTCCTGTCAATCCCAAGCGTATAAGACAGGGTGACAAGGAGGTATTTATGGTGAATTCGGAAGAGAATGATCCATCGCCCTCTTCAAAACATGAAAGGTTAGGGCAACATGGTTATTCTAATCCTCCGGGTTTACATAGTTTCCCTCGAGTTAATAATAGTAGTAGCAAAACCTTAGAATCACGACGACAAAGGAAGGCTTATGCCCGACAAGCTTATAACTCGGGTAAAACGGTCTTAGCGACCGACCTCCGAGATAAGATTAATGCTCGAAATAATTGTCTGATCACCTTTAATGTGGATGACGTGTGTTATTTTGCTCACCCTCATTCGGATCCATTGGTAATTACGGCCCCAATTTGCGGAATACCAGTACACCGGATCATGGTGGATACTGGTGCATATTCGAGTATTCTCATGCTCCGAACATTTGAGCAACTCGGAATTGACCCTGCTGAGCTAAAGCCGTGTAAAGACCAAGTGCAAGGTTTTAATGGCCCTATTACCCCAACACTTGGTGAGATCACTATGCCTATTCGGTTTGGGGCCCCCGGACCAGCTTCGAAAGTAATTATGGAAACGTTTAAGGTCATGGATCTCCAAAATGATTACAATGCCATTGTGGGAAGAACTGCTCTTTATAAACTTCGTGCTGCAGTTTCTATTTTCCATTATGCATTAAAGTTTCCCACCAATAACGGAGAAGGAACCCATTATGGAGACCAATACGAGGCTCGTGGAATGGTATGGGTAAAACCTCGGCATGAACCGCCTTCTCCAATTCATATGGCGGAAAAAGTCCCAGAAGAATATGAAAAAACTCAAACATACGAGAACTCGGTATCCGGTGTTACCGAGATGGACGTTGGAGAATTCGAGGTGTCGGATAATGTGAACACATTGTGTCCCGATGATTTGACTCGAGATCGTGGGAGACGTCCCGGGAAAGAACCAATGAATGAAGAAGATGAACTTGATCCCCGGGCTCAGTTCAAAGAGAAGAACAAAACAGACCGAGCCGAACCATGTGAAGACATTGAAATAATCTTCATGGATGATCCTAGTGGCGAGAAGTCTCTCCGAATTGGGGCCAATCTCCAAGAACCGATCCGAACTCAACTTAATCAATTTCTCCAAGCGAACACAAATGTTTTTGCTTGGAAACATGAAGACATGAAAGGGATTGACCCCAAAGAGGCTTCTCATCGGTTAAATTTGGACCCGGCGATAAAACCAGTGGTGCAAAAGCGACGTAAACTCGGTCCTGATCGACAGAAAGCTTTGGAAGAAGAAGTCAGGAAATTGATTGATAATAAATTCATTCAAGAAACCAAATACCCGACTTGGGTATCTAATCCTGTGCTAGTCAAAAAGAGCACGGGGGCATGGCGACTTTGTATTGTCTTCTCCGACCTGAATAAAGCTTGCCCAAAAGACAGTTATCCGCTACCACATATTGATTATATGGTAGATGCTACTTCAGGACATGAATTGAAGAGTTTCATGGATGCATATTCGGGTTACAATCAGATCCCAATGGATCCTGAGGAAGCGGAGCATACGTCATTTTATTCTGCCTGAGGTTTATATTGCTATACGATGATGCCGTTTGGTCTCAAAAATGTTGGGGCCACATATTAAAGGCTGGTGAACAAGATGTTTGCTCAACTTATCGGATTCACCATGGAGGTTTATGTTGATGATATGCTAGTCAAGTCGGTTCACGCCGTTGATCATATCGGTCATTTACAAGAGATGTTTAACATCCTTAGAGCTTATTCTATGGTGTTAAACCCAAAGAATGCACTTTTGGCGTCGAATCTGGTAAATTCCTGGGCTATATGGTGACCCGCGCGGTATTGAAGCAAACCCTCTCAAAATAAAAGCCATTTTGGACCTAACACCCCCCACGTTGGTAAAAGGTATTCAAGCACTTACTGGCCGACTTGCTGCTTTGAATAGATTCATTTCTAAATTAACAGATCGCTGTAAACCTTTCTTTGAATCTATAAAGAAAGGAAAACGCTGTGAATGGACTCAAGAATGTCAACAAGCCTTGAGTAAGATTAAAGAAACGCTACTGCAAAGGTCGGTGCCTGAAGAAATGATGTATCTATATCTAGGAGAAAGTGACACAACAATCAGTGATGTCCTCATCAGAGAAGAAGAGTCACGACAGCATCCGGTTTACTATATAAGTAAAGCGCTACATGAAGCTGAGCTACGATATCCGCCCATGGAGAAATTAGCATACGCGCTTGTAACTTCAGCTCGGAAATTACGTCCCTATTTTCAGGAACATTCCATCATAGTGCTAACTTCTTATCCTTTAAAGTCGATTCTCCATCGACTCGATACCTCGGGAAGACTAGTTAAATGGGCAATTGAACTCGGTCAGTATGATGTTCTTTACAAGCCCAGAACTGCTATCAAAGCTCAAGTCCTTTCTGACTTTATTGCCGAGTTCACTCCTGCCATTGAAGCTGTTAATGAAGACCAGTTCTGGACTTTATACGTTGATGGTTCATTAACTCAGCATCGAGCTGGTGGAGGTATCGTTTTGATTGATCCCTGCAATCGAATCTTTTGTCACTCTGTCAAGTTCCTTTTTCCCGCAACAAATAATGAAGTTTAATATGAAGCCTTACTTTCTGGGCTAAGTCTTGCGGAATCCATGAACGTCAGCAAACTTAAGGTGTTCTCCGACTCTCAATTGTTAGTGAATCAAATCCTTGGAGAATTTGAAGTCAAAGAACCTCGGCTGGCGCCATATCTGAAGCTTGTGAAATAGAGGATGTCCCGGTTTAATTTGGAAATCGAACACATTCCTCGTTCCCAGAATATCCCAGTTGACGCACTTTCAAAGTTGGCATCGAGTACTGGGATCGAGGGTCTCGAGTATGTTCAAGTCGGTTATCAGGAGTTACCATCTGCGTCGGTTATTGAAGTAATGAATACCGACTTCCAGAAAATTCCGGCTTGGATGACACCGATTATCGCATACCTAGAAACAGGGGCCTTACCGCAAGACCCAAAAGCAGCGCGATCACTCCGAATACGAGCAGCTCGATTCATGTTGGACAATGGTATTCTCTATAAAAGAGGATACTCTGTTCCCCTCTTGAAATGCTTAACCGAGCAAGAATCAAAGTATGTCCTTGCAGAAGTTCATGAAGGAGTCTGTGGAAATCATAATGGTGCATGAACATTGATGTATAAGATACTTCGACAAGGATACTATTGGCCAACCCTGAAGATGGACGCCATGAATTGGGTTCGAAGATGCCCGAAATGCCAAATATTTGCGCCTAACGTTAATCAATTCCCAGAATCACTTAAATCAATGTACAGCCCATGGCCATTTGCTCGCTGGGGAATTGATTTAATAGGCCCACTCCGAACTGGCAAAGGAAGCGTGAAATTTGCTATTGTTGTTGTTGACTATTTCACAAAGTGGGCTGAAGCTGAACCGTTAGCTACAATTACCGAACAGAAAGTTATTGATTTTATTTGGAAATCAATTGTCTGCCGATTTGGTATACCGAGTTCTATTATTACCGATAATGGTCGACAATTTGAAGGAAAAAGACTGGAGGCCTTCTGTGAAGAATATCAAATCAAACATTTCTTCTCTTCTCCATATCATCCTCAGTCCAATGGACAAGTCGAAGCGATCAACAAGCTAATCAAAGATGGCCTCAAAACCCGACTTGATGCTGCGAAAGGCGTTTGGCCTGAAGAATTACCAACTGTATTATGGGCCTATAGAACCACAGTTTGTCATGCAACCGGGGAAACACCCTTTTCCCTCACTTATGGGTCAGAAGCCATTGTAACCGTTGAACTCGGATCTCCGACATACGAGTAACACATTTTCATGACAAAACTAACTCGGATAATCTCAGAAACAATCTGGATCTCATAGATGAAATTCGTTTGCAAGCCGATCTCAAGAATGCTGCCTATAAACAGAGAAGTGAAAGGTATATCAATTCGCGAGTGAAGCCTCGTTCATTCCGAATTGGTGATCTTGTACTTAAAAGGATAACTGGACCCGATCCGGGGCCTTTGAAACCGAAATGGGAAGGACCATTCAAGATAATTCAAGTACTCCCTAAAGGTACTTATCGACTTGCAAACTCAGAAGGAAACGTTCTTCAGTACCCCTGGAATGTTGTGTACTTGAAAAAATATTTCCAGTAGTTGTTGATATTGTACATATGGCTCTGTACACTCTTTTGATGAACATAAGAAAAATTGTGTGCTTTTGAGTCTCTTAAAATCTTTACCGACCGAGTGCTATAAACTTGGTATGATGTTAGTCTTTATATAGCCAAGCTTGCCTACTTGGACAAGACTAATATCGGTACTTAAAATATAACGGATAGTCTTGATCTTAACCGAGCTGAATAACTCGGCAAGATATTCCTCTTTAACCTACTAATCTTCATCTAACTAAGCTTGATAGCTTAGGAAGGTTAAAGGTACAATATAAAAGAAGGAAATTATGCCTTTAAATTCAAAGCCATGAAGTCGATTTGAATAAGGTATAATTCCATGTTTCCTCAACTTCAATAAAGTAGTTGATGAAACTGTCTCAATAAATCGACTTTCCGATATGTCAATACTTAGAAAAATTCCGCAGAACTCGAATAACGTGCTGAATATTGCCTTCGGAGGTAAGTCACATCGATAAACTTGTAAACCTGGAAGTTTTTATAGAGCTTTTAAGGTACGCATGATCTCGGGTACATCTTGTAAGGTAAGACCGACATCTTTACAATTCAAAGTCGGATACAATTAGAGAATCCGAGTTCAAAGTTAATGTAATATCCCATTCAGTAATTAATAAAAGTAATTATTCTAAGTATGAACTAATTACTTTTATTAATGCTCGTTCCTAGTTTCGAGCCAGTTATTAAGTTATTCAGTTAAAAATTCGACTTTAAGTCGAAAGTATTCTCGGTTCAATATTATTCAGTAATCGAGCCAGTTCAGCAATTAATTAATTCCGGTCTGTTTATTTTTATAAATGGATTTATAAGACGGGATTAATTAATATAAGATGACGAATAATCGAAATTGAGTATATTTTGATTAATCGTTTAAGATAAGTAGTGAACTGAAACCAAGTATGTTCGGTCATGAGTTGAACTTAATTAAGAAATAGCTGAACCTTAGTACTAAATACTTAGAATTTTTCTAAGTGTTTAAGTTATCAAGATAAGATCATAATATTGAGTTTTAGCATAAGTTGATACAAGTTAAGTCTTGAACTAATGATAAGTATCCATGAACATTTAAGTGATAAATTTTCAAAGAAGTGAGAAAATTTATAGTCTATTTAAATTATTTTAATAGAAATCGAAATTTTTAGAATTTTTGGTTTTACGGTAATTGTTCGGTTTAAGTCTGAATGTGGTTCCGTAAATGTAGAATATTTCAAGATGATTATATTAGATCCTAAGAAGCAATATGTTCATTAAATTGAAGAAAAAAAAAATGTGAGTAAAGATTTAAATTTTAGAATTTTCAGTTTTACGGTAAACGTTTGTTTTAAGTCCGAATAGAGCTCCGTAAATTTTATTATTCTTGTTTTTATTAGCATGATCCAAGACCATATATGAGCATTACTTTTGATTAAAAGACTTTTAAAAGTCAGCCATTTTGAAAGAAAATGCATAAGTTATAAAAAGGATGATTTTTATTATTTTTATTATTTTATTTTTCCTAAAGATTTTTATATGATGAATGGGACATTTTTTAAATAATATATGGAATCAATTCCATCACATTAAGCACGAAATTTTGGTTTTCAATTGGTGAGAATGAGATGAGAAAATCACAACAAAGTTTTGCTAAGTCTTTAAGTTAGCATTTCTTTTTCAACAATTGATGAGAATTTTATTTAACTTGGTGGACTAAGTTTTATCTACCAAAAAGCTCATTCATGGCTATAACTAGAGGCCATTTTTGATGATTAATTATGTTTGGATAAGAATACAAGTTAATCATAAAATAGTTTATGATTAAATAAGTTTATAAGTTTAAATTGTTTATTTTGTTCATTTCTTCACTCCATTATGATGTTTTGCCAATTTGTGCCTATAAATAGAGGCCTAAAAATCAGAGTTCTCACACCAAAGTTAAGTACCAAAAGTTATATAAGAGTGTAAGAGAGAATGAGTAGTAGAAACTTTGGAGAAGTGAAGAATTTAGAAGTAAAGAATCAAGTTTTTACTCTAGCAAGAAGGAGGTAATTTATTTATCTTAAAGTTACATGCTTATGTTCATGTTTTGATAATGAGTTTACATGTTTAGTAGATGATATTAAGTGTTTAATAATGTTTTTAATATGACTTAGATACTAAAGTTTTATATGAATATAAGTATGCTAGAAAATAAGTTATTTCCAGCTTATATATATGTCATATGTGTTCAGTTATGATGAGATTTTTACCTAGCTATGAAAAATCTGGAAATCTATGCTTCCTATGGTTATTTTTTGTGTAAAAGAGGAGTACATAGGATCAAGAATCAAGTCATTTAGTTTAGTATAACTCAAGATATGAATTTTTAAAGTTTATCATGCAAGCTGAATTTTATGTACTTGTTTCCAGCAGCAACTTTAAACTTGAATAAGTCGAGATATATGCATGATAAAATTATGAAATTTTTATGACATGTCTAAATATAAGTTTAAATTATGACTGTTAAGTTTCACAATTTAAAGATGAGAAATGAATAAGTTATGAATATAAGAAAGCATATATGTAAAGATAAGTATATATGCAAAAATATTCATGAAATGTTTAAGTTGTTAAAATTAGATGATCATGAGTAATTATCATATAAGTGATGAGTAATTTGACGAAGTTTTGGTATAATATGTTGAGTATACAATTTTATAAAGATTGTATTAAGTATGACATATTAACATCATGATTAAATGTTATGAGTACAAGATGATTATGGCTTGAGATTATTTTCACTTTCAAGTTAATTAAGTGAAAATTTAGTATAAGCCAATATCTAAAAATTGGGAGATATGATGTATGATGAATTAAGTATTTGATCAAGTTAAATTAAGATAAGTTATAAATCATGTTGATGATGTTGGTAAAAGTAAGCATGTTTTAAATTTAAATACTCAATCAAGTATAATGTGAAATATAGTTATTTTCACATTTGAGTTATGCCGTGCTAAGTATAATACCATATTGATGTTTATGAAGACATGATTTATATAAGGTTAAGTAATTGACCTTAAGTAAAAGTAAAAAGAGAAGTTAAGTATAAACTTGAGAAAAAGCAAGTTTAATGAATTTCTATAAAATTTGGATAAGTTAATAATTCTAAAAATCTTATTGAGTATACGAGCATAGTACTTAGTATATTTATTTATATTTTTATGTAGCTTGCAGATATAGCTACCCAAGAGCAACACTTACATTTTTCAAAAGTTTTCAAAAGAAGAAAGGTGGGGACCCAGACTGGGTATTACATTGAGTATAATATTGATATCATGTTCGAGGTATGTATACAGTTTAAGTTTATACGCTTGGTTTGAAGGCTCCTAGTTGCCTTATCAGTACATCCTAAGTTCTGATGGAGGCCATTAGTTGCCTTAGAAATATCCATCAGATTATGCACAAGTATCCGATTAGATATCGGCCAGATTCAGTTACTGGAACAGATTTCCAGTCCAGATATATACCAAAGATCATGATATTGTATTATTATTGTTGTTTACTTTAGTATGGGTGTTTTTCGGGGTACAAGAGGATCAGTACTCACCCCCATTGTGTTTTTCAGGTAACAGGGTCGGGACGGAGGTGTGAGCTGAACAGTGGTGGTGGTGATCGTGCACTTATTTCAAGTGGACATTTATAAAGTATTTGATATGTCTGTATAATAAACCACGTTTTAAGTATTTCCGCTATGCACATTAAGTATTGAACTTGCATAAATTTCAGATTTCAAGTTTTACCATTTCGAGAAGTATGAATATGGTACAGTTAAATGCAAGTTTAAAGGAAATCTGTTTTAATTATGTCTAAAGAAGTATTAGACAAAAGTTTAAAGGTAAACGGATTTTCAAGATGATGAGTTTGAGTAGCATTCCGAGTTAGTCGCAAAATATTTCGAAAGAGTTAAAGTATTTTCAAAGTAAAAGTTGCGAAAAATTTACTCTGATGAGCGGGGTGTTACAGTTAACCTTGTGCTATGCTTAATCTGAGTTCAGAATACTTTAAAATAACTTTCATTCAAATACAAATATTGTTTATAGCTATTACAACTACTTGCAAACATATAAAACTAAGTGCCTCGACATGCCGAGAACACTTCAAAATAAAAGCAAAAAATAGGAAAGCTGGAAAAACAAAAAGAACTAAGGGGACGCCCCATCATCAGCATCTCTTCCCGAAGGAATTGCCTCAGTCCCCTTCGAGGCTTCTGCATCCTTATTGATCTCGGTGTCCTCAATCCTCTTGGTCTCCGAGAGCTCTTCAACTTCATCACCGGTGAGCCGCTCATACATGATTCTACTAATAATTTCAAAAACCCAGTCCTCTTTGGCCTTGGCAGCTAGCTCGACCTCTGTAAGAGAAACCGGAATGTGCTCATCCAGGATGGGAACTTGTTCATGGGTCCCGCGCTCCTCGGTAACCGATGGATGTTCATCCTTTTGAGACAACTCTGAAATCTTCCTCTCCAGAAAAGTCAAAACTGCCTTTCGAAGTTGCTCCGGACTCATCTTCTCAATCTCCTCCATGATATTTACTTCAGCCAAAGTCTTCACGTAGATGTTTGCCAGCTCCGCCCTTTTCTCTTTCTCTGTCTCCAGTAGCATGTCCACAAAAGAACGCCGGAGGCGAGCCTCTTTGTCTTTGTTCAGAGGAGGAATGTCGGTATAACCTAACTCGGTACCAGCCGATATAAGGAGCTGCTCGCAGAACTCCTTCTCGTCTTCATCGGCGTCAATGTGGTCGGTGGCAATGGCAGGGTTGAACTGGTGCTTTTGGATCTTGTGAAGGAGATACTGGCGCAATTCTGCAATATCATACAACCCTGCATCAAACCGCTCAATTACCCAGCGAAGTCTGCTCAAGTCGGCACGATGAGCCTCCCGACTTTTCAGCAGCAGTTCTTCAACTTCAGAACGACTTGCCCGAGTGAGTTCATGGGCTTCTTGCTCTTTCTTCAGCAGCAGTTGGCATCGGGCAAGTTGCTCCTCGAGACTTTTAACACGCTGTTCGGAGGTGATGACCTGACTTGTCAACTTCATCACATCAGAATCAAGACCAGCTTTCTCGATCTTCAAGGTCTCGATTTCTCCTTGAGCTATCACCAACTGTTGATCCTGCTCGGCATGTTTTTCCTTCAAAAAGGCTTCTTTCTTCGCTGCCTCTTCCCTTAAGGACGCAATTGCTCCATCTCTAAGGGCCAGAGTATGTTTCTTCTCATCCACTTGAGCAGCATTAAGTCGGAAATCACCCTTTGCCATCACCAGGCTAACGAGTGCGTGACCCAGGCAAGCCTTGGCGTATTTGAACTTATAAGCACTCGGAAGGGACGACACCCCAATCTCAGACCTCGGGTCCCATACCATCATGGGCACCCGACTAGCATCAACAACATGACTCAGCAGCTCCACTTTACTCGGGATCTCGGAGATTTCAACCGACTCAAAAGTCGAGAACCATTTCTCGACCGACTCCCGAGGCTGCCGGAAGGTCAGAGCTCTTTCTTCATCAATGGGTAAAAAGGAACGATCCACTATCGGTTCCTTTTTCCTCTTCTTCTTTTCCTGCTGATGAACATCGTGCCTCTGCTTGGTACGCTCTTCTTCCAGTGGCGCATTCTCGGCATGTCTCTTGCTTCTCTGAGTTACCAGCAGCGACTGTTCCTCAACTGTTTCTAGCTCACCCTCAGGCTCATCTGTCGTGACGTCAATGATGGGCGATATATCAGAATTGGGGGTTTCTTGAACCGGTTCGGTCCTTGCTGTACCCGAAACTGCCGCAGCAATAGCTGCAATCGGACCAGAAGCAGCCACTACCAACGGGTCCGGTTGCACAACTCCATTCGCCGCACCCGACGTCGCACCGTCACCGACGTTGGCGCCCTTCAGGTTCATGATGGGGTTATCCAAGTAAGCCTTCATGAGTTTCTTGCGACCCATGTCTGTTAAGCGTTGTTCTCTACTCTTACCGACTTTGGTCCGAAGCTCAAGATTAGGACTTCTTTGGCGAAATTGCTTGGCGTCTCGGATATTGTCAAAACCGCCCCGAGAAGTGGGTAATACACTGCATTATAAACCGAGTTAAGACATATGTAATTTCCTAATTTTCTGAAATATAAGAAGTGCTTTCAGTCTAAACATACCTGGTTGAAAGGATAAATCCGACTCGTCGGGACAAAGCCTCGCTGCTTCTAATCGAGGGTTCTTCAACACCAACTCGAAGTTGCGCTGTCCCTTTTTTAGCTTGAATAGCTCTATAATCCTGCCCTTTAACTCCGCACTGAGAGTCGGTTCCTTGGATCGTCAGGCTGCAAACAAAAGGGCGGACCTGTTAGTACAGAAAAAGTAACAGTTAGAACAACTCGGTATGAATTAATATCGAAGCACTTACTATATGCAGAAGTAACTTCAATGGGTATAGACATCCCATCGATTAAAGGTTTCGAAAAATTCAGAGTTTGCCACTCTCCACCGACCCACAACCATTCTTCTTGAAAGCCATGAAGGGATTCAGGAATCTCGGTGATTAAATCACCGACTTTCAAGCCACCTTACAGCTTCCCAACACACGCGAAACAGATCAAAGGGTCAGCCACCTGCCTATCAGCACACCTCCTGAAGGTGAACAAGCTTCTCATGTCCTCCACCGTCAGCATATCCCATTCTTTCTCGCTCAATAACACCATTAAGCCGATTATCCTCTTCCATGTATTTGGTGCTATTTGACATAAGCCTAAGCCCCAATCCCTTAGATAACCAGTGATCAGGGCCGGAAGAGGAAATCGCAGCCCTGATCTCAAGGAGTCGGCAAAAACTCCCACGCAACCAGGTGCAGGACATGTGATTCTCTCTCCCGGGTAAGGTGCAAACAACCGTACCGAGGAGGGAACCCGGACCTTTTCACGCAAGATAACAATATCTGTGTCTGTTAATATACTCGGTTCCCCCCTATGTTCGTCGATCGGTTCAGGCCATCTCCGAGCCGGGCGTCTCCAATATTCTTGTAATGTCATCGCACTCGCCTCCACCTTCTTATCCTCTTCGGTAATATTCTTATTTAAATTAAGGCTGGAGACAAGGAGGGGATCCCATCGGTAAAATTCGAGGAGTAACTCTAAGTCCTCGTCATAAAAAATTCTCTCCTCTGAGAGCGTACGGCTACTACTAACTTCCGTTTAGGAGGCCATTGATTTGGGAAGCGGACCAAAGAAATAAACGCAGAATCGAAAGCAACGAACACAAATAAAATAAAGAATTGGGGAAAATTCTTACCACAAATCTCAAGACGTTCGATCGGGAAAAGATGAAGAAATGATTTCAAAGGATAAGAATAGCAGACAAATCTAAAGAGGTGGAAGATGAAGATTGCAGAAGACAGTAGAAATTTCAGAAATTAAAGGTAGAAACGTTTCGCAATCAAAACCGACTCTTATATATAGGTTTTGATTTATGACCGTTGGATACATCCTGAATTGGCGCGTGTAACGGACGTATTCTGAAACAGCGTGACATTACAGTAATCATTAATACGTATGGGCCTCAAACCGCCATGTTGCTCTACTATTTTATCCGTTATACCTATTAAATGCAGACACGTCTTTTAAGAACGACCACGTCATTTGGAGGATATACCGCTATTACAAGAAAAAGTGGTGACAAGACTTAAGTGTCCTTATGTCGGTACTTGAATACCAGCGAAATCGGTAAATTACCAAGTTGGAATTACGAAACAGTCTTAACGACATCAGTAGCCATCTCATCAAATTCAAATATCTACTAATGTCGGGGGCCTCTCTTTTGATGACCAACTTGGTCTTACGTAATTTAGCCTCAGAGATTATGTTTATTTTATTGCTCTTTCCCTGGTAGCTTGTGAAATACGACACTGTGCTCAAGTCGGTAAAAAAGGGGGGGATAAATACCGACTTCTTCAAATACCGACTTCTCAACAGCTTGGCTATATGCGGAACAACCGACATATCCCAGAGCCAGAGATACCGACTTCAATCTTGGCGTCGTCAACCGACATGTTCAAAGTGATTTCTTATCCGATATATATATCAAAAGAAGATCGAATTTCCAAGCAGGAGGTGTCGCATATTTCCAATTGGACCAACACATCAAACAACAATCATTGATAATCCCCAAAACCATTACACGCCACTTTAGTGAAGCTACTCAACATGAAAAACGATCTTATCCAACTTGGACAAAAGGACAGAATAAGATGGTACTATAGATAGCAGAATTCATAACTGTACGAGGGTCTTTTTTTTCGCACATTGTACACGGACTTGAAATGATCTCGGTCAAGAACAAAAAACCGACTTCCTGTACTATTGCGAAATCATCAATAATATACACTTTTATGTTTATTTTCGCTTAAACACACCTTGCTGTCTGTTATTTTTGAGTTGTTAATTTCATACAACAACAATTCTTAAGAATAATCTAACTTAATTGAGCATTTTCTTATAATGTAAATAAATCTTGAATTTCTTAAATTACGAATTTCACTTAAAAGTTGAGCAGTGAAAATCGTCTTAATAATATAATAATATTCGGGGTGTTACATTACGTCTCTCAGCACGGTCGTTCGTGCTCGGCCACCACTTCGCGTGGTTACACCCAGCTAGGGTCGGAGTTTGGTCTAGGTTTTCACAAGGAGTTACAATTTAAGGCTACCAAAAAGGAATGGTTTTACCAAATTTCAAAAATTTTGGGGTCAATAAAACAACATATATTTCAGGTATTCCACAATTTCAAAGTTCAAGGGTTTCTGAAAATAGAAAGGTATAAGTCTGAGTTCCAAGTCCACTTCCTTTCCCAACGACACATTCTAATACGCGAAGAGATCAACGATTGAGATAGACGAGAATTCTCAATGAAATTCTAATACAGTGATTCAGTCGGGAATAATCTCCAATCAGCAGCTCCTGCCGAGAGATACAATAACTAGCTCGCCTCGACTCTTCCAACTAACAGCGTCGGCCGACACATCAGCTCTTCATCGGGTAGCTAATCGTGTCAGCAGTCCTAAACAAGTGCAACTCACTTCTCACTCTTCACACTTAGGAATTTGAACGCGGAGTGCCGGGGTTCCGAAAGGAGGAAAAGAACAAAAATTTTTACGATGAACAAGATTTAGAATAAGGACGGGTCTGCACCACGCGATGTGCCTGTTTCTGTCTCGTCTATCCTCCTTATGGCTTCTGCCTAATCTTTCAAGGTAGAAAAACACTCCATCTTCTTATCAAACCAAATTGTGCTGGCTTCAGTTCCTGTGCATTTTGTTTCGATGCCGAGCGCGAACAATTATTGTCCCCCTCGAGGTTAGGTTATTTACAAAAGTGGCGATAGAAAAATTTTTCCTTCGAGTCTCCGTGATATTTTAGCGATGACATTCGAACGAAACTTTCATACTTCGCAAGAGAATAAAGATAAGCAGAAACAAAGAGATGCTTAATCTCACTTGAAACCAGGTTTCCAAAACAAAGTCAGTTCCCAACCTAGGATAAACCAGAATTAGCTAAACTTCAAGAGAAGCGAGTTTTAAAGTTGGGAAGTTTAAAATAGTTTACACAACGAATTAAAAGTAAGGGGAGATCAAGCGAAATCCTCAAATTACGAAATTTGTTTAACAAAAAGAAGCCTCAATCACACTTCAAAATTGTTGCCGTGTGGATGGGAAAAAGGTTTGCAAGAGTATACAAGAAGACAAGAATTTAAGAAAGGCAGCACGACTGCTTTGTCTTCACGAGTCCACGATTCACTGTTTTCATCATCGGTTCAAGCTGCTCCCTTTGTTTAAGCCTTCTCCTCTCGAGATGGCTCGCGAATGGTCCTCATCCGAAGACACCAAAAATACATCGAGAGGACTGTTATACACAGAACTTAGCTCGACAACATAATATCGAATTTCTAAACAAACAAAACCTCAAGTTAGAACTTAACTCTAATGCTAGAGTTCCAGAACGTTTAAAAGTAGGAGGATAAATTCTTAAGCCCTGATTTACATATCATATCATTTCATTTCAATAATCAGGCAATCATAATCCATTCACACTCATTCATTAATCTCATGCCTGAGCTGGCTAGGCACGACGGAAGCGAGTGGTCATATACTACATCATAGTATGCCAGTATTTCACAGAGTTCACATTATTCAAGTATACCAGTCTACAGAAACGCAGACTGGCTCTGATACCAAACTGTAACGCCCCACTTTTATTTACCAAAAATCAGAATAAATTTTTCAAAATTTATTTCAAAATACTCATTTAAGGCGCTACTCACTTTCGAACATCAATACTTATCCAACTTTCCAATATTCAATCAATTATCAAACTCAATCATCATTCAATAATACTAACTCCCAAACGGGTTTTCCAAAAATCCATAAATCACCCAAACCGGGTTCCAACATTATTCATGTCATAAAATCCCAAAATATTCCAAGTTCATAGTCATAAAATCCAGAATTCATTAATGCGGAAGCATAACATATAACATGACCGGTCTTACAGACCGACCACCACTCTCTCTACTCCGCCATCGTGCCTGCCTCGCTTAACCTGAAACGTGAATTTCAGGTGGGATGAGCACAGTTGGAAAAAGTAGTGCTCACCACTATGCAATAAACATTTTCATAACATATCAGAAATTATGATCACAGCATGTATAAGAATCAATCAAGTATCCCCAAAACTTTCATCATAAATTCACAGTGTTCATACTCATGTGCACATCTATATCAATAGACTACTGCCGGTAGATGCATCGAATGCTCCACGGGCTTCTATCGAACGCCCTATGGGCTTTACGTCTCTGCCCTCCAGTCTTACACATCGAATGCCCCATGGGCTTCTATCGATGCCCAGTCAGTAGGAGTAACCCCTCGGGTTTTCATTTCATAAATACGGGACAACCATTCGACGGCCGACACAGCTCACATCGAAGGTTACATGATTCGTAAGCAGACATTGATCATGCACAAGTAAAGCAAACAATTTATTGCATAGACAATTTTAAATAAAACCCACCTGGATATAGCAAGAGGTATAGCCAAACACAGTGTTGAAGGAATTATGGCACAAGTTCAGCTCGATGAACCTACAACAATTATAATAGCCTATCACTGACTATCTAATATACAATACCACACAAGACACATATACTTAGTCGAAATCATATCGACTAAGCGACTCGTGGATTCCTTGACCGCGTTAAGTAATTTGGAGTTACTACTAGACCTGGACACAACTCATATACCTCAAATATTTCACATAAAACATGCCAACATTAAATAAATCCTATCCGAACCTAACCAACCGATAACCGAACATTAAGACTCCAAAATAAACAAAATTCAGAATCAGGAGTTAGGCTCAGCCATTCAACTTGAAACTTTACCACATTATAAGTCATAAAAAACACATAAACTCACCAAGTTTCAGCCCTAAATTCATCCGAGAGCATTTTTAAATATTTTTTAAGCAAAACAGCATCAAAACCGACATTTAATAGTTCGCATAGCTACACTTCGAGTTTCAGTTTGAATTTTTTACACAACCTAAAACATCATAAAATAACAGGTTCATGAAAGTTTCAGCTCAAAACTCCAAGTGTACGATGTTTTAATGAATTTTACAAGTTTCTGCTCAGAAACCGTTTTAAGCATTTGAGCTCGAAAATTTCAGAAATAAATTCAGGGGCTTGGCACACACATTAAACATAATCAGTGGCACAACATATCAAAATTTCAGCTCAAATGGATAACAAGTCGATTTACGGTGAGTTTATTACGGTTCGGTAGCATGCTCGGTTTAGAAAAATCATAACTCCCAAAATACAACTCGAAACGACTTCAAACCAAAACTAATAGATCAAGGACAACTCCAAGTACCTATAACTCCAGGATTTCCACGAAAAAAACCACATAAATTCAGTTCGACAATTATTCAAAGTGACGGCAATCACTTTGATATCCAATTCGCACATATTCAATAATATCCTCACAATACTTATTCAATAATAACTCATTAGCATATATTAATACATATGGTTCGCAATAACATGTTAAACAAACACATTCACATATTCGAGCACATAAAATATCACGTAAAAATAAACGAGACGGGTCGAGCCTTGTACCATTCTCGGGAATAAACGTTCGAACGAAAACGGAAGTAAATGAATGGCACTTGAAGATGGCCCGAGGCTTGACGGCAAGCTTCGTCTCGCAGAAAAAAGGAGCAGCGGTGGCTCGATTGAAGGGCTATGCGCTCGAGGTTCGCCGGAGAAGGCTGGCTTACGTACTTGCGTGGACGTCTACGGGTGGGAAGAAGTCGGCAGCGACGAGCCTGTTCTCGTTGGCAGTGGGTCGCAGCGGAGCTTCACGGCATCCGGTAGTTCGAGGCAGAGCAGGACTGCAATAGGTCGCCGGCGGTTAAAGTTGCAGCGGCGAAATCTCGCGTGAAAGGAGTCGCTGGAAGGTTTGCTCACGTTGCGAACAGAGGGGAAGGCGACGGCTTGACTCGTCAGGGGGACTGCTGTTCGCCGGAAAAGGCCTGCGGTCTGGTCGCGAATGGCCTGTAGAGGTGCTCGCTGGACTTGGAGTCGATGGTCGGCTCGCCGGCGAAGGACGCAATTCGCGGCAGAGGTGATGGTGCGAAGATGCTGCGAAGATGATGGTGATCGCGCGCTGGTGCTAGATGACGACTGGTTGGAGGCGATGGCGATGATGGGGATGAGGACGATCGATCAAAAAATTTCAGAGTGCAAGGGTGGAGATGATGAGGGAAATCGATCGTGACAGAAGAAAGAAAAACATAAGGGCTGCGGGATTTTGGGATTCTCAATTCTGATCGAGAAAAGAAAAGGCACAATTTATATAAATACTTTTACATATAGGTTTACGGTCTTGCACAAAAAGAAGCTCACTCAGCACACACGGGCCGAATTGGTTGGGCTCGGATTTTTGGCCGAATTAACGGGCTCGCGGGTTCGGTTCAATGAAACGTATCGGCTCCCGGGCCCGACTACGTAGAAGTAATACAAATTTCTCGGGCTCGATAAATAAATTCGCACAATTAAATAAACAATCCAAATATATAATATATATTGATAATACACAATTTAAATTTTTAAGAAAATAATAATAATATTAGTAAAAATACAAATACATATTTTAATTAATTATAACATTTAGACAATTAGGCAATTAATTCAATACTTAGACAATTAAGAAATTTTACAAATAAATCATATTAGACAATTAATAATTTAGCATTCACCAAATAATAATAACCACAAATAAGATAAATAATAATGATAATAAGAATAACTAATTCTCCAAAATTCCATAATTCAAACGGGGGATTACAAATGGTAAAGGTGAGTTTATTGGTATTAGCTCTTTCGATACTAACGAAAAATATTCACCTTCTATTTTGCAGACATCCGTCAAGGCATTAAAGCCTTTGCCCAACCGCGTCAAGTACGTATTCCAGGGAGAAGAGAACACATTTCCAGTGGTCATTTCGAGTAAGCTTTCCAAAACTCAAGATTACGAGCTCGTGAAAGTTCTCTAGTCACACAAGCAAGCGTTGGGTTGGATTATCTCGGACATAAAGGGAATAAGCCCCTCAATTTGCATGCATCGCATTTTATGGGAAATAGAAGCTGAACTTGTTCATCAACCCCAATGCTGCTTGAATCCGGTGGTGTTGGATGTCGTGAAAGCTGCGGTCCTGAACCTTCTGGACATGAGTGCAAGCGGGGAGCATCGGAAAGTACAAATTCAAGAATTCGAAGAGATGAGAAAGGAAGCCTATGGGAGCACCAAGATCTACAAAGAGAAGACAAAGGCTTTTCATGATAAGATGTGTTGTTAAACGGATTTAACAAACGTAATTAAGATGTAAAACGCAGTAAAATTTGTAGTAAATAGGGGGTTTATTGAATTTGCCGAGGTCGGTTGCAGAATATGGTAAGTCGGTAGTAGAATACAGGAGGTCGGCAACAGAAGAAACCGAGGTAATAAATGCTCGAATTTAATGTGTTTTTCGTGGATCCTCGTATCGATTTTAATGCTGCTATTTGTAGTTATATCCGGCACACCTTCCAAGAGAATTCGACCGCATTTAATGTGGACATGACAGCTAAGAGGCGGCTATGATGCCTGCAGGCTTTTTAGGCAATGATGACAATATGGGCACCCCTATCACTGAATGACCGACATCACTTCTGTCGGAGTGAGGTCGGATCTTTGTGACATCGGTCGTTCTACAGGGTTTAGCATACTATGTCCTTCCAAAAAACTCTTTTCTGACCGATGTGACGATCCCGAGGTGCTCGACAATGCTAAGACAATCTTGGGGTCTGCTATTTGCTTCTTGGAAATCGAGGTGTTAACACCGAGATGTCGATTCGATATTGAGATGGTGCCGAAGACCTTTATTGTAGCTCGGACTTCTATTAATTAACCCTAAGATTCTCCTAAATCAACTCGGAATATCTTTAATCTGTGAGACTTCGGCTTTGATGTCAACACAGAGGCCCCTGTCATTAAGGAATACGCAGATAAGCGTGCTTCTTAATGACACTTTCTTCTTGACCGACGTTCGCTTTGGAGTCATTCGCAAATTGTTAAGAGTATACCGAGGTGATTTCCTTAGACAAGAATTACACATTTTCTCAATCAATAGACTTGTATAAGATCAAGAGGCAGTTACAAGGCGTTTTGCAGAGGTTGCGAGCGTGTCTTTCCCACTACTCTTCCCAACAGACACGTACCATAAATTACGGCTGTGAGTTCTGGCAGTTTTGGGACATGCGTACGTCTGTGATTAAGTTTCGAACATTTATGACGGGATTAAGGAGATTTTTTTCCAAAAACACAACGGTTACACAGGCTTCTTCATCCCAACGGTCGAAAAACGTCACGTATATATATATTGTCGCAGTCCCGATTCACAAAATCTTCATCTAAACAACTTATTCACCTTTTTCAATTTCTTGAGTATTTCTGTTGTCAGTCTCTTTCGTTTGTTCACTCTTCCTTCTACGACCTGCGATACTTCTTGAGAGCTCACCCAAAATTTCGGTAAGCCCTAATCTTATTCTTTCAATTTCTTAATTTCTTTCTATTTTTCCTGGTCGTGGTACTGACGACAAGCGGTGAGCAAGTGGAACCAAGCAGCAGTCGGACTGTGTCTGATGCAGAATTGGATGAGGAGTTAATAGAGTTAATGGGGGATTATTACCAATGAGACCCAGTTTTCGTCGAGCGTTTAGATATTCTGAAGAACAATAATGAAGGAGATGCCGAAGTGGAGCGAGATATCCCCATCAAGTCAGGGTACTGGAGTCGCCCTGCTCGGCGTTGGCCCGACGACAATGTATTATTCCCAGGGGAGCCCAGCATCATGACTGATGCCGACGTGGTTTTGCTGCGCGAGTCGGTGCGGATTCCCTCCTCGATTAGAATCTTCGCTCCTTATCCAGGAAAAAGAATTCATTGTCCTCATCCGGGTTGTGTGGGGATTTTTGCCGAGAGCCTGAGGTCGGGTTTGAGGTTTCCCTTTGATAACGTAATCACCTACTATTAGGGCGATTGGGGTCTTAGCCTTAGCCAAATATCTCCAAATAGTTGGAAGAAGATCATAGGGATTATGGTCCTTCTGGCACACAAAGAATTGCCATTTCCGACGATCGACCAGTTGAGAAGCATATTTCTCTTTAAGAGGAGTAGGAAGCGTTAGGGTGTCCCACCAACTGGTTGTTTTTTCTGCGCGGCGAGGCTACTGTAACGCCCCACTTTTATTTGCCGAAAAGCAGAATAAATTTTTCAAATTTATTTCAATATACTTAAGGCGCTACTCATCTTTCAAAACAAACTTCAATACTTATCCAATTTTTTCAATACCCAATCAATCATCAATATCAATCATCAGTCATCAATAATGCAATAATCAATAATGCAATATTCAATATTACCCAAACCGGGTTCCAAACAGTATTCATAAGTCCTAAGGAACATCTCCTTATCATTTTCCAATCATAAAATCTGGAAATTCATAAAAACAATAGTATTCCAAATTCATAAATGCGGAAGCATAAACAATAATAGGGCCAGTCTTATAGACCGACCAACACTCGCTTGACTCCGCCGTCGCACCTGCCTTGTTTAACCTGAAACGTGAATTTCAGGTGGGGATGACCACAAGAGGAAAAAGTAGTGTTCACCACTATGCAGTAAACATTATTCACAATAATAAAACAGTGATCAATAATCAATAAGGTATGGTCGCAGCATGTATACGAAACAATCAATCATCCCAATCTCCCATCAATCATATCAATAATAGACTCATGTGCACACCTATAGCAATAGACTACTGCCGAATTATATACCGAACGCCTTATCTAAGGCCTTACAATGAGTGTCCGGCCAGTAGGAGTATCCCGTCGGCCAAGGCCTCACCTTGGTCTTACCAACGGGGTTGTCCAGCACAGGGACCTTTAACCCAGGTCTTACGGCTCAAAATGTTTCCAGCACAAGGACCTTTAACCCAGGTCTTACGGCTCAAAATGTGTCCAGCACAGGCACCTTTAACCCAGGTCTTACGGCTCACAATAATAAGGAGACTACCCAACGGGTACGTTCTATAGCTACGGGGATAACCGTTCGACGGCCGGTACAGCTCACATCGAAGGCTACATGATTCACATGCATACATTGATCATACCGCAATTTAAACAGTAATAACATTTACAGCATAGACGATTTTTAATAAAACCCACCTGGATAGTCGAAACAGACGACAAACACAATATTCAGACGAGGGTAGGCAGAGGGATCGACTCCTCAAATACCTACAATTTTATTATTACATCTTATTACTATGGTTTTGACTGAAAATGCGGAACAACCCATTAAAACATGTAAGACACAATTCAAATAAGAGCACATAATTCAGACATGATTTGCAGATAAAATATCAAATAAAACTTTCAAATTTTTTTTTTTTTTCACATTTTCTCAATTAGGACCAAACTTAGATCATGTAGTAACAATAATTTGAACTCACAAATAAACGCATATAGCAGAAATTAAATCTCATAAAATCACATCATATAGGAAATAAAAATAAATAAATAAACACACAGAATACATAAAGTTTAGCCTTCTTATATTTTCTACCTTTCCTCAATATTTAACCAACGCATATAAAGCTTTAAAACTGATAGTAAGGCCTCGATAATACACACTTCAACATGCTTCTCAATTCACTAAGCAACTAACCAAGCGGCACTTTAATATCTAAAACATGTAGCACCTGAACAAGACTTCTAAATTTTCTCAAACACTAAACCACTCATGCCAAGCTTTAAAAATTGATATGAAATGTATATAATACTTCACTGTAAGCATGGTAAACTTACATATAACAGAGATTCAGTGATATAACAAACTGAGGCCACATAACACACCAAAAATCCTTCAAAACTTTCTCATTTTCTCATTTCTTGTCTCTCTTAAACTCAAAAGGCCTTAAAAATTAAACCAACAAAAATCTGAATTTAAAACAAGTTCACAGCTTACATTAAGCGTAACACGAAGCCTCAAAAATTAATGCAACAAGCAGGTCAAAAGGCAAAGCATCACAACCTTCTTCTTCTCTATTTTTTTTTAGCTAACACTTAAGCATGAAATTCTAACCTTTGAAACTGAAACTCAGCTCATCTATCAGTTTAGATTAGCACATAATTCAGCTAGAAAACAATTAAAACATCAACCAACATATAATAACATCACAGAAGCACATACATATGACGACAATATCCAAAATCATCAATTTCAATACACACACACACGTATATATATATATATATATATTGCCAAATTCCAATATAAGAATCATCACATAGAACACCACAAGAACCAGTTCGCAAGAATAAATTAAGCGAAAATGGGGTTCACCTCTTTTTCGAGCTAACCTCACAAGAAAGCGGATGATCGAACGAGAGGACCAAAGTCACGACGAGCATCAGTCGGCGGCTGCCCGTTCAAAACACCGGCTAAGGGTTCAAGTGGACGGTGGGCTCGCGAGCAGGTTGTTGCGGGGAGGAACCAGCTGCAATTCTCGACAACGGCGAACCCCGAGGCGGCTCACGTGGTGGCTGAACGAACACGAACGTGGACTCGTCTCAGCTCGCGGCTGCTGTCCGAGGTGGCTCGAACGACGGCGGCTGAACGGAAGGTCGCTGGTGGAAGAGGGGTCGTCGGGCGGTGTAGGTGCAGAGGTCGCGGCCCGTCGATGGTCGTATCCGCCAGAAAATCGGGTGGCCCTTGGTCGCCATCTTTACCTGCCTCTGCCGCAAGGTCGCTATCAGTGGCTTCTTCAATCGAAGAACGGAACTCGCCTTGCCGGGATCTTGCCAATCGCACCAAAAATTCGCCGGAACTTGGTGGTGAACAGGCCGGCCCTCGTCGCCCGAAATCGCCGCTCAACATCACCGGGGATCTCTCAGCCACGTACAATTGAGCCGTCGATTGATTCCAGCCGCGAACATAACTCGTCTCGCCAGAGGAACTGCTCGCGGTGATGGACGGGATTGCAGGGACGCCGACGATAAGGGCTCTCCTCGACGGGGGTGCGAGGATGGCCGGCGATGGTGGCTAATGGGCACGTCCTCGAGCCCTTTCTCGCCTAACCTCTCGCCATCTCTCGAGGCCATCATGGACATCGTCCTCGGGCTCGCCAGGGTCAATGACCACATCTTCATCACACAGGCACGGCACGCGCGACTGGCCTGGTGACCCTAGCCGGTCCTTTGCCGAACTTCCGGCAACTTTTTCGGTGACTACTGAAGCAACCCAACATAATATGACATAATACACTCAAAAATGTCAAAAGTCACTGAGGGACCTCGGTTGGACTTGGAGATGGGCTTATAGGACCGATTAGGCACGAGGCCACACTAGGTCACCAAAATGAACACGCTTAACATGCAAATTGACTTAGGGCCGAATAATCTACATCAAAAATCAAAGCTATTGAGGCTAGGACATTGGCTATAACATGCATGCATATAGACTTGGGTTTGGAGGTGAAAATGGCTCGATTTCACTTAACAAATTGATTGAACATATGAACTTAAAGCATGCCAATCTTTTAACAATGTCATATCCATGATTTTTGAGGATTTTTAAGCTACTAATCTCGGCCATAACATGCATGTACATAAACTTACGAAATTAGAGCTCAAATGTTAAAAAATTCGGAACTCTATAATATGAACATGCATGGCATCATTTTTCAACATGATAATTCTTATTTTATCATGAATAAGCTGGAAAAAATGATAAACACGAGCTAACCTTGCTCGAACTCGCGAATGGTGCTAATGGCCTTAGCTCGGGTCTACTCGTGACACTCGCGGCTTGTGGTCCTTGTGCTCGGTTGAGGAGCTTAATGGCTGAAGAAATGAACTCAATACACTTAGAAAAATCCAAACAACATTTGGAAGATGCTAAGCACTGAGAGTTCACGGCTGGAACAAGCTGAGGTGCGGACTACCTTCTCCACGGCCTTGCTCGAGCTCGCTAAGGGAGCTGGACACTTAGGCTCGGTTTTTCTCACTTAGCTCTCAATATACTAAAGATAATAAAGTCTCCAAGAGATGGTACAATGCTGAGGTCGTCCCTTATATGGAGAGAGAGGCGGAGGCCACGAGGTGAGCAAGTGGGGGACAAAGTCCACACATGCGTGCATGGGACAAGGGTGATGGGGCTTGGGCTGACTTGCACGAACTTGGAGGAGTGGCAGAGCATCTTGACTGACCAAGGCATTAAAATATGGTGGAGATGCTGCTCCTGGTCGGGCTTGAGGTAGTGGGGGACATATCCAAACTCACAACAATATAAAAAATGTCCCACTCACATTACATAATCCCTAGTGACCCTTAGTCTTTCCCTTAATCCTTGCTTAGGGCTTCATGGGCTTAATTAGCTCCCTTAATCCTCTTGATAACTCGCATGAATATGGGCCATAGGATTGGACTCGGAATACTCAAGCATTGGGCCAAGAATTGGACTCGCGTGCTGGGCTAGCGCTAGGGCCGGGCGCGGGACACTTGTGCACGGGCTGAAGAAAATGCCACTCTTGGGCCGAGTAATGATGCCATGCTGGGCTGAATAATGGCTGACCTAATGAGCCACCATACTTAGAAAAATCCTTGGAAAACATGGCCAAGGCTTGAGCTCATGCAAGCACACGCGCGAGGGGCTAAGGCGCGGGTACTAGGGCGCGACTCATGGCTTAGGCTCGGCACGCTAGGACCGAGGACTTCACTTTCTAGGGCTGAATCTATGCCTGAGGATACTTAGAAAAATATTCTCCACAACCTCGGTTATAACTCAGTGCGGACTTGGCACGGCTTTGGCCAAACTCACGAACCCTAGGCGCCAGTAATCTCGGGGCCACGCACGAGCTAGGTGCGGTTATACTTGGCCGAGGGAAACGATGACTCGGGCTTGATAAAATGATCTCATACTTAGAAAATATTCTAAGTAAGGCTATGAGAACGACTGGGCTCGAACAAGACTCGAGACTACTAGGGCTCGAGAATTGGCTAGGCGCGAACTAGGCGCGATACTCGTGACCGAACGACTCGGTTCTGGACACGGCTAGACTTGGAAGATTTATCAAAACATACTCGGTTTCGATTATTCGTCAACTGAAATAATTAATTCTGACTGAATAAAATCCATTGCTAAAATAAATGGACCGGAATTAATAACTGAGAATGAATAGCTGATAACTGGGCTCGGAACTCAAGACAAGCAGTATTAATAAAAAGAAATAGTTCAACTTGGAACTAAAAACTGTCATTTTATTAATACAGAACTGGGCTATTACAATCTATCCCCCTTAAAATATTTCCACCCTCGGAAATGCTAAAACTGGGAAAAAAAAAACATACAACTAGGTACAATCAGAACTGAAAATCTGGGAAAAGATTTGATGTCTGCCTCGCGCTCCCAAGTGGCATCTGAATCTCTGTGGCGATTCCATCTGATACGAACGAGGGGAACATCTCAGTTCCTGAGCTGAAGGACTTTTCGATCCAGTACTGCTACCGGCTGCTCCTCGTAAGTCAAATCTAGCTGAAGCTGAATCTCGCTATGCTGAGCACATGCTCAGGATCGCACACGTATGGGCGTAACATCGAAACGTGGAACACGTTATGTACGCTAGCCAACTCGGGAGGCAGGGCTACTCGATAAGCAACTTCGCCCACTCGCTCGAGAATCTCGAACGGGCCTATATAGCGAGGATGCAGCTTCCCTCTCTTCCCGAAGCGAACGACACCTCTCATCGGTCGAACCTTCAGGAATACATGATCTCCGGGCTCAAAATACATCTCTCGTCTATGCTTGTCGGCAAGGGCCCTGGCACGAATGGTGCCACTAGGTGCTGCTGGGCACGGTTAAGGGTGGCTGGGTGCTCTAGTGCGCTGCTGGAGCGAGCACGGGCACGACTGGTGCTACTCGAGTGCCACTGGGCACAGCCGAGGGTTACTGGGAGTGTTGGCACGCTGCTGGGCACGACCGAACATGAGGGACGCCGGACTGACGCGTACCCGGGCTGACTAGGCACTGGGCGTGCGGCTGGAACGACCCGAGTACGACTGGCGCGAGGACTGACACGGCCAGACACTACTCGCGCGGCTCAGGCGCGGCTAGGGCTGTTATGGCGCTTCCGGGCGACCCTGGGCACGCGGGCGTGCTGTTGGGCACGTCCCGGGCCAACTGACTGCTCGGGCATGCTGCTGGGCACGTCCCGAGGCCTCTGAACACGTCTCGGGTTCACTAAGGTGCGGCACTGAACACTCGGGTGCGCTGCTGGCACGACCCGAGGTCAACTCCGCATGGCACGAGTGACTGGCTCGAGGTCACGCGTGCACCAACGCTGGGACAACGCTGTCGGGCGCTGTCGGAGGTGCTCTGGCGCGACTGGCGCTGAGACCTCGCTGGCTGGCACGGACAGGCGCTGCTGGGCGCTGTCGGGTGCGCTGGGGGCTGCGGTGCCTTGCGAGCGCTAGGCGCGGGCAAGGACAGAGTCACTGCCTGGCCTCTGCGACGCGACACGGTGATGAGGATGTGGTCATCGACCCATCCGAGCCCGAGGGTGAAACGCGCATGAGCCACGGGAAGAAGCGCGCGAGGGCCCAGGACAACCACTGAGACCACACCAAGAGGGCCCGGAGAGGCTACGCGACGGGAGAAAAGCACACGGTTGCGCATTGGGGCGACGATGAGAGCGAGAGGATCGTGCCGGGGAAAGTGGGCGAATAGTGTAAGGCTTGCACGAGAGACCGGCGCAAGCAACGCATGCGCGCTAAGACGGAAGGTGTACGAGAGGCAGATGAAGGGTGTACAGCGTGCACATGGGGCAGATGCGATGACGCGGACGCGCTAAGGGAGGGGGTCGACAGGGTCGATGAGGCGAGCGAGCGCAGCACGCGCGTATGTGGCAGGGACGTGCTTGGGGTAAAGGGCGAGCGCGAAGGCGGCGCTAAGCGGGCAGGTGTGCGGGGCACTCGCCGGCTGGGAAATGCGCGAAGGAATGGGCGCGCGCGTGGTGCGAGGGAGCTCACGCGAGGCGCGGGCTGTAACGCGCGAGGCACGTGGGAGTTGGATGGCGCGAGTCCTCGAAGGACTAGGCATAGCGCGCCGACTGAAGAGAAACCGCGCGACATGGGGCGCAAGGCAAGAGACGCGTGTGACGCGTGGGATACGGGAAAAGACCGAGACCGCGGAGGAGAAGAACTAGCCAACGCGGCTAGGGTTTGGTCGAGGCGCGCGGCACATGAGAACGCGCGATCCTTCTAGAAGGCCTTGGGCCGATTTTCCCTAATAACTTAGGACTCATAGTTTGGTTAGGATATGGAATAAAAGGCATGTGCCTAAGTAGTTTCGGTAAGTCTATATTTACTAGGTATTTACTTTCCTTAGGACTTTATTTGTTTACTTGCATTAGGAGTTCTTTTTAGACTAGGATTAGATCTATTTGGTATCTATAAATACCACCCAATGTCATTCGAAAATAAGGATTAATAAGTAATAGAAAATCATTCGTGAGAACAAAACCGTGTGTTTAGAATTCGTGAGAGTTTTATCATGCAAATCGAGTGAGGCAAGGCTAAGACCCAAACCTACTAAAATTCGTGAGAAGATAAGGCTAATAACCGAGTCGTCCACACCTATCGTTGAGAACAAGCCATGGCAAAGCTTAATTCGAGACAAGCGAGTTGGGAAAACACATGATCCTTCATCATTGGTGCTTTCATTGAGAGGTGTTGATCGTGTGTTTTGTTTAACTTTTTCTATCTTCTTCTTTTTTCGATTTTTTCCCCTTTTTGTGTGAGGTTCGAGTGTTATCAAAAAAAAAAACAACAAATAGTGTGTGTGTGTTTGAAGGTTTAAAAAAAAATCTTAAGTCATGACAAACCGAGAGAGGTTCGAGATGTTGGAGGAGAGCATGAGATCCCTTGGTGATGGCCAACACGCGGCCAACGAGAATTTTGCGAAGTTGGAGCTCATGGTACATGACCTTGCAACACAACTTGCTCGAGCCACACGAAGACCGCGAGGGAGTCATAGGTCGTGTTCGACCACGGCTCGATCGAGCAGCTCCGAGTCCGACTGCGAAAACCAAGACCGTCGATTGAGAAGGATGCGAGCGTCTAGTCGACGCAAGGAGAGGAAGGTCGAGAAGCCGAGGTTGACCATGCCCACGTTCACGGGAACCGACCCGAACGCGTGGTTAAGCCGTGCCACGCAATATTTCGAGATCAATGACGTGCCCAAATCCGAACGAGTCAAAATCGTCGCCTACTATCTCGATGGTGAGGCGAACATATGGTGGCAATGGATCTCGCACGTCTACCAAGACAAGGGCATAAGAGTACACTAGAGGGATTTCGAGAAGGAGATCATTATGCGATTTGGTTCGAGCCAATACCACAACTATGACGAGGCACTCACTCGTATACGTCAAAGTGGTAGTCTCCGAGATTACCAAAAGGAGTTCGAGCGCCTAGCTAGTCACGTGCACAATTGGCCCGAGAGTGCATTGGTTGGTGCATTTGTGGCAGGGCTCAAACCCGATCTGGCCGCCGAGGTGCGATTGGAGCGACCAAGGTCGATGCGAGCTGCCATGGAGTCGGCAAGAATGCGCGAGGACCATCTGGTTGCGGTCCGCAAGACGAGCCGCGAAGACGGACGCGTGGAGACACGGCGCGCGAGCGTAGTCCCGGATCCACCACCGCAGGCCGAGAGCGTGAAGGTTACCGAGGTGGCACGACCACCGAATTACATGCGGCGTCTAAATCCCGAAGAGATGCAAAGGAGGCGCGAGAGGGGCCTATGCTTCTCGTGCAATGAGCCGTTCACGCCCGGGCACCGGTGCAAAGATAAAGAGGTTTACCTACTCGATACATGCGAGCCCGAGGAAGAACGCGAGGAAGGAGGGCACTTATATGTGAACCCACAAATGGAGATGCTTCACATGGTCAAAGCCGAAAAAGGACCTAAGATGATGAGGTTCGAGGCTAAGATTTTGGGACGAAAAGTCAATGTGTTGGTCGACAGTGGGTCAACCCTTAACTTCATCAACTTGGACTTCACCACAAAGCTAGAAGTCCCAATGACCGGAATCGTACCATTCGGAGTAAAGGTAGCAAATGGTGAAGAGTTGTGGAGTTCGGAGCTATACAAAAAGGTGCCTATACAAGTACAAGGAGAAGAGCTCAAGGCGGACTTATTCGCGTTGGAACTTGAGGGACCGGACGTGGTACTTGGGGTCCAATGGTTGGAAACGCTAGGGCCTGTAACTACAAATTTTAAGAAAGGCACTATGGAATTTAAACGGGCCAAGAAGTAAATCAAGCTATGCACAAGTGACGAAGGAACCGAGCCCGTGGAGTTGAAGAGCCTCCAATTCATAATCCTTGAGGACAAAGAAAGACTTAAAGGGGGCGGGAATGATGAGGATGTGGTCATCGACCCATCTGAGCTCGAGGGCGAGACGCGCATGAGTCACGGGAAGAAGCGCGCGAGGGCCCGGGACAACCACCGAGACCAAACCAAGAGGGCCCGGAGAGGCTACGCGACGGGAGAAATTGATGAGGAATCGCGTGTGCTCGCCCCTCGCGAGAGTGCCCTGCACGTCCACTCGCTTGGTCTCGCTTCCTCGATCGCTCATCGTACTGATCGCGTCCCAGCCACGTGCGCTTGTGTCGCGCACGACTACTTCGTCGCCCCACTCGACCAGCGTCTCGCGCGTGTCTTTGGTCGTCTCGCGCGTAGATCGCGCGTTGGTTCCCACCACTCGTTCGTAGCCGGTCGCGGCGTGCGCTTGCCACCCAACATCCTCCCCTCGCACACCACCCGTTTCCCTCATTTGCCCGCAGTTGATTCTCACACCAACCCCGTCTCGCTCACGGCTCCGCTGGTCGGGTTCTTCGCGCCCTCCTCCATTCTCGCGCTTGCGCCGCTTGTGAGCCTCCCACTGCGCACCTCTCGTCGCGTCGTTGTCGCGGCCTTGTCTCGCGCTTCCTGTTCCCGTGTGCGTGGCCACGCGACTCCCGCGTGCCGCATGCCTATGCCTCATGCGTGTTGCCCTCGCGCAGCCTTCGCGAGTCCACTTAGCACGGCCCGGGGGATCGTTCCGACCTTTATCGCGCCACTTCTCATGACTCGAGTGCGGCTCTTCCTCGGGCTTGGATGGGTCGATGACCACATCCGCATCATTCCTCCTCCCTTCGAGTTTATCCTTGTCCTCAAGGATAATGAATTGAAGACTCTTTAACTTGACCGGCTCGGATCCCTCGTCAATTGTGCACAACTTGATTCGCTTCTTGTCTCGTTCAAACTCCATCGTGCCCTTCTTGAAATTTGCGGTTATGGGCCCTAGCGTCTCCAACCATTGGGCCCCAAGCACCACCTCCGGTCCTTCTAGTTCTAGCGCATACAAGTCCACCCTTAGCTCTTCACCTTGTACACGTATTGGCACCTTTTGGTACAATTCCAAACTCCAAAGCTCCTCGCCATTTGCGACCTTAACCCCAAACGGTACAATTCCCGTCATGGGCACCTCAAGCTTTGCGGTGAAGTCTAGGTTGATGAAGTTAAGTGTTGACCCACTATCGATCATCACGTTGGCCCTTCGCCCCAAAATCTCGGCCTCAAACCTTAGCATCTTAGGCCCCTTCTTCGCCTTGACCATATGCATCAGTCGAGGGTTAAAATATAAGTTCCTCCCTTCATCGTGTTTTTCCTCGGGTTCGGGCTCGTTCGTCGTGGCCTCGTCATCCTCGGAATCGATCACTTGGATTAAGTAGACCTGTTTGCAACGGTGGCCCGGAGTAACCTCTCCTCGCACTTGAAGCAAAGACCTTTCTCTCGCCTTCTTTGTATCTCCTCATAGGTTAAATTCTTCACCTCGGTTGGTCGCGCCTTGAAGTTGCTAGGCGCTCCGCGACTCGCGTCTCGGTTGAAGTTGGTCTCGCTATGCGTTGCCCGCTGTGGCTTGGTGGGGCGGTTGTCATTGCGCCCGACCTTTCTCATCGCGACTAAGTGATCGTCGCGTCTACGCGCGACCTCCATGGCTTCGCGCATCGTCGCGGGCATCACTAACCGAACCTCCATGGCTAGCTCGAACTTCAGTCCCCCTACGAATGCCCCGACAAGTGCTCCCTCAGGCCATCCGCGAACGCGATAAGCTATACGCTCGAACTCCCGTTGGTACTCGTGCAAGCTCCCCGCCTGCTTGATATGCGCGAGCGCCTCATCGTAGTTGTGGTAGTCCGACGCACCAAACCTTATGATGAGCTCCCTCTCAAAATTTTCCCACCGGATTTGCTCATTGCGGTTGTGGTAGATACTCGTGAGCCACTGCCACCAAACATTAGCCTCGCCGTCCAGGTAGTATGCTGCATACCTTACCCATTCGGCTCGAGCAATCTCATTGAGATGGAAATATTGCACGGCTCGGTTCAACCATGCGTCCGGGTCAGATTCATTGAAGATTGACAGTACGATCTTCGGCTTCTCGACTCTAGGTCGCCCTGCATTGGTCGAGGCATGAGATCGACGATCGAAGTCGTCCTCTCTTTCCTCGTACTCCTGTCGCTCGTGTTCGTACTCCCGTGATCGCGCCCTTGGTCGACCCCGTGGCGGCGGTTGCCGCACGAAGCGCAGCACCTCATCGATCCTTTGGTTCATGGCGTCCATCATGGCTTGTTGTGAATTATGGATCGACCTTTCTAGGTGCGTGAGACTGTTGGCCATGGATGTGTTGGTGGCCTCCAATCCTTCGCCTAGGCTCGTCATCTTCGCCTCTAAATCCACGAGCTTCTCTTTTGTTTCCTTGGCCAATTTTTTTTTTTTATTTTTTTTTTATAAGATACGAAAATTAAAGAAAGGGATGGGATAAAGAACACGCGATTGGTTCTCTCAATGAAAGCACCAATGATGAGGAATCGCGTGTGCTCGCCCCTCGCGAGAGTGCCCTGCACGTCCACTCGCTTGGTCTCGCTTCCTCGATCGCTCATCGCACTGATCGCGTCCCAGCCACGTGCGCGTGTGTCGCGCACGACTACTTCGTCGCCCCACTCGACCAGCGTCTCGCGCGTGTCTTTGGTCGTCTCGCGCGTAGATCGCGCGTTGGTTCCCACCACTCGTTCGTAGCCGGTCGCGGCGTGTGCTAGCCACACAACATCCTCCCCTCGCACACCACCCGTTTCCCTCATTTGCCCGCGGTTGATTCTCACACCGACCCCGTCTCGCTCACGGCTCCGCTGGTCGGGTTCTTCGCGCCCTCCTCCATTCTCGCGCTTGCGCCGCTTGTGAGCCTCCCACTGCGCACCTCTCGTCGCGTCGTTGTCGCGGCCTTGTCTCGCGCTTCCTGTTCCCGTGTGCGTGGTCACGCGACTCCCGCAAGCCGCATGCCTATGCCTCGTGCGTGTTGCCCTCGCGCAGCCTTCGCGAGTCCACTTAGCACGGCCCGGGGGATCGTTCCGACCTTTATCTCG
This sequence comes from Striga asiatica, assembly GCA_008636005.1. Classification (NCBI taxonomy): domain Eukaryota; kingdom Viridiplantae; phylum Streptophyta; class Magnoliopsida; order Lamiales; family Orobanchaceae; genus Striga; species Striga asiatica. Next base: position 3,789,735 of record BKCP01006071.1, on the reverse strand, counting down.
CCACTTCTCATGACTCGAGTGCGGCTCTTCCTCGGGCTTGGATGAGTCGATGACCACATCCGCATAAGAAATGCACACGGTTGCGCATTGGGCCGACGATGAGAGCAAGAGGATCGTGCTGGGGAAAGTGGGCGAATGGTGTAGGGCTTGCGCAAGAGACCGATGCAAGCAACACATGCGCGCTAAGACGGAAGGTGCACGAGGGGCGCATGAAGGGTGGACTGCGTGCACATGGGGCGGATGCAATGGCGTGGACGCGGCCTTGCTCGGGCTCGCTAACGGAGCTGGACACTTAGGCTCGACTTTTCTCACTTAGCTCTCAATACTGAAGATAATGAAGCCTCTAAGAGTTGGGACAATGCTGAGGACGTCCCTTATATGGAGAGAGGGGCGGAGGCCACGAGGTGAGCAAGTGGGGGAAAAAGTCCACACATGCGTGCATGGGACAAGGGTGATGGGGCTTGGGCTGACTTGCACGAACTTGGAGGAGTGGCAGGGCATCTTGACTGACCAAGGCATTAAAATATGGTGGAGATGCTGCTCCTGGTCGAGCTTGAGGTAGTGGGGGACATATCCAAACACACAACAATATAAAAATGTCCCACTCACATTAAATAATCCCTAATGACCCTTAGTCTTTACCTTAATCCTTGCTTAGGGCTTCATGGGCTTAATTAGCTCCCTCAATCCCCTTGATAACTCGCATGAATATAGGCCATAGGATTGGACTCGGAATACTCAAGAATTGGACTTGCGCGCTGGGCTGGCGCTAGGGCCGGGCGCGGCCTGCTTGGCGCGGGACACTTGTGCGCGGGCTGAAAAAAATGCCACTCTTAGGCCGAGTAATGATGTCATGCTGGGCTGAATAATGGCTGACCTAATGAGCCACCATACTTAGAAAAATCCTTGGAAAACATGGCTAAGGCTTGAGCTCATGCAAGCACACGCGCGAGGGGCTAAGGTGCGGGTACTAGGGAGCGACTCATGGCTTAGGCTCGGCACGCTAGGACCGAGGACTCCACCTTCTAGGGATGAAACTATGCCCGAGGATACTTAGAAAAATTTTCTCCACAACCTCGGTTATAACTCGGTGCGGACTTGGCACGGCTTTGGCCCAAACTCGCGAACCCTAGGCGCGAGTAATATCGGGGCCACGCACGAGCTAGGTGCGGTTATACTTGGTCGAGGGAAACGATGACTCGGGCTTGATAAAATGATCTCATACTTAGAAAATATTCTAAGTAAGGCTATGAGCACGACTTGGCTCGAACAAGACTCGAGACTACTAGGGCTCGAGAATTGGCTAGGCGCGAACTAGGCGTGATACTCGTGACCGAACGACTCGGTTCCGGACACGGCTAGACTTGGACGATTTATCAAAACATACTCGGTTTCGATTATTCGTCAACTGAAATAATTAATTCCGACTGAATAAAATCCATTGCTAAAATAAATGGACCGGAATTAATAACTGAGATTGAATAGCTGATAACTGGGCTCGGAACTCAATACGAGCAGTATTAATAAAAAGAAATAGTTCAACTTAGAACTAAAAACTGTCATTTTATTAATACAGAACTGGGCTATTACATATTACACGTGGATACGATTCTTGCTCATGCTATTACATATTTTAAGCAAGGTTAATTTGGGTGCCTACGGCAGCACGACCAAGCACCCACGCGTCCGAACCAAGCCCTAACTTTCCATTTTTCGTGTTTTGTGTTTTCAAGTTGTAAAACCCTAGATCCCAACTCAATTGGCTTAGACAAAAATTTTAATTTATTTTAAAAATGCTAAACCAAGAAAAATGAGTTATTAAGTATTTATATAGATTTATTTGAATTAAAGGCATGAAAATCATATCTTTTTGTATTGATCTGATAAAATGGTGATTTTAATTTTATAAATCATGTTAAAATGTTTAGTTGAAGTGGTTAAAATTTTATAATTTTTGGGCATCAATTGCTTGGTGAACCGAAATAGTAGATCTAGGCTTTAAATGACTTATTTATGTTCTTTAAGTTGTAGATCTGATATGACTTAGATATTCTGACAAAAAATTACTTATATACAGTCGGTGTTGTTGTAAAAATTTCAAGATTTATGGAGATGGTTTAGTATGGTCTAAAAATCAAGATCCAGAGCTTGTTTTTGTGAAATTTTAGATATATTAAATGATTGAGATCTAGTTGAGGTTGATAGGTGTTAAATACTTATAAAATGTGGAGATTAAAGGGTAAAAGTTTCAGATTCAAATGAGTAGGTTTGCTCAGTGAAGTAGAAAATCCTAGATCGGCCTTTTTTAGCACCAAGTAATTTTACAATGGAAGCGAGATCTTCCGAGCCCTAAGTACCTATATGAACTCTAGACTTCATAAGAAATCTGTTAACCCGAGAGTTGCCGGAGAAGCTGCCGACCGGCCGGCGAGTCGCCGGTGAGGGCCACAGCCCAAGCTTCCGTACCACGCTCTACCAGTCGCGGCCCAAGCGCGCCTGTGCGCCAGCGGCCCGCGGCACCTCCTTGTCGAGCCATGGCCAAACCTTAAACGACATGCCGGTTCCGAGCGAGATGCCAGTCTAGTCCAGCCGAATCAGTCTGGGCCAACCCAAGCTGTTCTAGATTTTTGGTTCAGAATGTCCGGCTCCAGCGTGAACCGAGACTCAAGTATTTTTTCGAACTGAGTTAAACCAGATAGATTAGATCCGGACTTAGTATTTTTCGGAGCCTAGCCAGTGCAGATAAAACCAGATAACCAGTTCCAGACATAGAAATTCTCTCGAGAACTCTAGACAGCTTCAGATAGAAATTATATGCCTTAGCTCGTGATCTTTCACTAAATTAGTATACCGCTAAACTCAGATTAGAAATGAGCATTAAATGTTTTAGAAACCAACCAAGTGAACTATTAAATAAGATCAGTAATTATATAATCGGGTTTTTGCAGTCAAGCTAAATACTTAGAATATTCTGCTTAAATATTTTGTAGCTTAAGGAGAGTCGAGCCTCCGACAGTTACCATTCATCCAGCACTTGCCTAGCAGTCTATCAGGTGGGGTTCACGTACTGAGTACCACATCGTCTTTAATTACTTTATCATGTCCGAGGTATATATGAAAAAGTTATATCACCCAGGGTGGAGGCACGGCGGGCCTTAATGTCCCATCCTAGGTTCTGGTGGAGGCACCAACGAGACTTAATGTCCCATAAGATTGTGCACATGATTTACCGACACAGTCGCTGGGAGATAGTAAACTGTACAGTTCAGATCAATTCAGTTACTTATATGTTTAAGTCATGATATTGTTATTATTGATGTTGTTTATATAGTATCGATCTGCGGAGCATAGTGGTTGTTGCTAATGCCCCCACTACTTTCCTTTTTAGGATACGGAGTCCAGCGTGGCGCGTGAGCACTCGTGGTGGTCGTGGTCCTGAGCTCAGTGGACATTTTGAAATGCATTTTATGTCGTGTATTATGAACATGTAGTTTAACTATGCGTGTGCTTATTATGCTTTAGCTTCCACATTTTCAGACCTAGTATGAGATTATGAGAACTTAAGACTTATGCATGTGTAATACCCTTATCTCCATCGTACCTTTGTTAAATGGATTGGATTCGGTTGCATGTACTAATTATGTCTGAATGAGAATTATAGTATTTTTCGAAAATAAAGTCAGCGTTTTCCGAAAATAAAATGATAAAATTTAACTCTAATTTTTACAAGTCTAGTTATAGAAGGCGGGGTGTTATAAATGGATTACACTAGTAAATTCTTGATGTATTTAACAAATCCATAGTAGGATAAGATTATTTTATACTGACCAAGTAAATAATCTAGACCGTATTATTTGATTTGTTTCTTAATCTGTAAGACAATGTACGGGCATATGTAGTCGGCACTTACTTATTTTATTTATCATGGGTCAGACTTATTCTGGTAGGTCAACATACTCGATTATTGGTAAGTAATGTCGGCTGCATGGTATGCCATCAATATTGTTTACGCTCACAGTATCCCGGGAAGCACCCAGTTGATGACGTCCTCGAAATCTGCTCAACAAGGATTATTATGTAAAGCCTGGCCGGTAGAATTCTGACATAATAATAAAGAATTGAGTGGTACTAGCTTCAGATTCCAGACATTGATTAATCATATTGTCAGTAATTTAATTAATCAACTGATGCTAAACCTTTAATACGGGGATGTAAATCAAGAAATAAACCAAGAAACTAATTAATTGTAATTCGAAAATAAATGGGGAGTGAAATAATATTTCACTAGTAGAATGACCTATTATTATAGTATAAGCATAGTGGGTTTGCCCCACAGTTAAACCCATACATGGGAAACCCATTTTTATCACCTCCTTAGAATTTGTAGCCAATAAATACACCAAGTCCCCTAGCCTCCATCTCATTCTCTCATACGCATAAATCACATTCAAGATACAAAGTTCTTCTCTTATCGTGAGGCTCGGAAATTCCGATTAATCGCTCTACCAAGATTGATCGGAGAAGGTTTAAAGTTTATACAGCATAAGATCCCGAGGTTTTGTTTTGTCACCGCGATGAATATATATATGCATCCCGTCGAATACATACAACCCCACAACACCTCGGATGGCCACGGAACTCAGAGAGCGGGATCACAGCAGATAGGCGCATCCACCGATGTTATCATTTGAACCAGCTACAGCCATACGCGCTGGTGCCGGAGCCCCATGCGCTGCCCGAGCACTGCACACGTACGGTCATGGATATTCCGCGAAGGTAGAACTGTACAGATAGCGCAGCACCCGCGTCCATCGTGCACAATCCGCTCAGCGTCACAACGTAACCCACACGATGCCTCGTGTTCTCTGCGCGATCTCCGTGATGTCTCGGCAACGCATCGCCTTTGCGCGAGTTATTCGTGCGACCAGTGCCCGTCGCGCGACATGTTTGGGTGACACCAGCATAAGACAACACGCGCACCCTAGCGCACGACCTCTCGGCGACAACACGACCAGTCCGCGCGAGCTTGGCCACCAGCGCACAAGACCCGATCCAGTCTGATCTAGCCTTGTACAGTCGAGTCCATCAGTAGCCTATATATATTCAGCAGCAGTGAAAAAGTTTCAGGCGGTACAACCAAGCTGCTGGAGGTCCGAGAAGGGTCCGACGAGATCGACGAGCGACTGAAGACGTGAGACTTAAGAGATGGTCAAGGTCCCGTGATGACGAGTCCTAGTCCAGCAACCCAACGGACTTTGAGGTTCAATCAATCTCCAACAACAAAAATCAGAAACGTCTCAGAGTCGACAAATAATTTAAACCGTAAGTCCTAATCCTAACTATATATTACACTGTATTAGGATTTATTTTCAATAGATTTTAATGTGCACGAGGATGACGTTCCTCATAGAACCCAACAACTATTATCAGAGCCCAAGCTAATTCATCTTTGTGCACTAATCAAATTAGGACTTGCGTGATATATGTGAATTAACTGTGTACGGGCACAACGCATTGTAGATTAGATTTGCAAATAAGAGTTATTTTCAGGTATTCTTGAATCCGACTAGGATGGTCCGTTTGTGTGATTTAATTCATGTCTGTTGTTTTATAAGACTCGGACATGTCGGATATTTTTGGATTGGTGAATGCTTGTAATAATTTATCCGCGCGGTTGGAAGATCCAAGTTTATGTATTCGTATCCCGGTAAATATACATATGCATCCCGTTGAATATACACAGCCCCGCAGCATCTCGGATGGCCACGAATGTTAGAGAAGATGATCACCAGAAGAAGGCATATCCACCGACGTGCAAAAGACCACCAGTCGCATAAGTACGCGCCGGTGCCAGAGACCCACATGCAGTCATGCGCTACCCAAGCACCGGTAACGCACGGTCATGCACTGTCTGCACAGACTGACCCCTGCAGACCGTGCACAGGATGCCGCGATCTGTGTACTTCGCTCGCCTCTTGGAGCGCCCCAGGGTAACCCACGTCTTCCCATCATGGCCTGGAGCAAGACCTGCGACTTTCTAAGAAACCCGCAATAGCCCGCGTCTTTCTTGAATCCCGCGTGGGGCCCAAACCCATGTAGCATCAGCCCAGTGACGACCAGACAGCACAGTCGCGACCAGAACCAGCTCAGACGGCCAGCAGTAGCCCAGACAGTTCAGCTATGTGCAGACCAAGTACAGATTGCTCCAACCGATTCAACATCGGTCTAGGAGCCCCAGCGAGCCAACGGAATGTCCCGACCGGTCTGACTAACTTAACGAAGGTCCAAGACAGTCCGACGAGCGAGAAGAGCAACCGGAGATGTGATGAAAAGGCCTATTCGGGTAGCCCAATGGACTCTGAGGTTCAGACGATCTTAAACAGTGGAAATCATAAACGTTCCAGAGTCGGAAAATTTTTAAACCATGACTTTAATCCTAACTATAGATTCTGCTACGTTAGGATTTATGTTTTAACAGATTCAAATGCTCACATGGATGTTCCTTATAGAACCCAACAGTAAGCACATAAAGCAAGTACGACCCGTTGCATATAATCATACAACATCAAAACCTACAGAATCTACACAAGGAAAGCTGTATATTTCATGAAGAGCATGTTTACATATAATCACGTTTAAGGTATCAATTCAGAGCATACATTCAATCCATGTGAGCATTCGAATCTGTTAAAACATAAATCCTAACGTAGCAGAATCTATAGTTAGGATTAAAGTCATGGTTTAAAATTTTTCCGACTCTGGAATTCATTTTCACACAGGCACGCTAAGATCTTCAAAAATAGCCATGAACTACGGTCAAAATTTCTGTCCGAGTTTATCAAAACTGCATTCTTGTCTAACTTAGAAAATTTATATAAAATCCATTTCAACTCCAAATCACAAAATTCCAAAACTCACTGAATTCTAACTCAGAACACTACATGATTCAAGAAAAACACTTGTCCAAGAAATAGCATCTTGGTCGACAAAAACAGAGTCCAACTGAGGCTCAAATTTTTTGGGTTTTCATGAAATTTAACAACTTAAAGTGCTGGGACAACACATAGCATCAAATCACATAAACTACACGTTAAGAAAGCCTCAATATTCATACTTTAAGACTTAACATTTAATAAATCGAAACACGTTGTCCGAGGTCCAACTCGGTCTTATTAAACACGATAGAAAAATAACATCTTACGATTCCCGCTTGAATGATTATATATTTTAATTTGATAATATTGAGCAACAAAAACTGGACGCACAATTGCCAAACTTTTTCCAAAATTCTTAAAATGAAAATGATATCAACATGGTTCTTGATCGGGATGGATCGTAGCAGTTTGAACTTTAATTCATCAGAATGGTTTAAAGACATTTAATCGAATTTCGAAAAGTCAAAAACAGCGATAAACAACCACCGCTACAAGGGTCACGAATAAAGTTCCACTCTTCACACTCGACGAATCTCAATCGACACGAGGTAAGAGTTCGGATAACAACACAAGGCTCCGACTCACCTGATTAAATCACAGCGACTCGAGGCGAGGCTCGGTTTTTGAAATCGAGAGTCCGGATTTCCACAAAAAATTCAAGAAAATAACCAACGTATAGAATGAGCATACGAATCTATATATACCCGACTAACCAACGGATTTTCAAATCCAACCCATGAAAAACGAGCGGATTAAGATCGGGGAAAAATTTAATCATCATATCGAATTTCTACTTAACAAAACCTCAAGTCATATCTTAACTCTATACCACTAGAGTTCAAGTCTAAATATATGGAAGTCTACAACTCTTCTAGAGTTCACCACTAAGTACTATAGTTCAAGAATGCAGAAGTATGAGGATAAATTCCTAAGTCCCAATTAAAAACATATTCATATAATTAGCAGTCTTATTACTACTTAGGCAAGAATACCAATTTCACATTTCACGTCATAAGTATTTTCATTGATACTTATTTAAACACATACCTTAAGCAATTTAATCTTAATCAGGAATCTCATACCTGGGTTGGCGAGGCACGACGGAAGCGAGTGGTTGTATGCAAATAATTCACATAATTCATACATACCAGTCTACAGAAACGCAGACTGACTCTGATACCAAATTGTAACACCCCACTTTGATTTAAGAAATAATCCATGGCTTATTAAAAAAATCAAGTTAACATTTTCGAAACTCATTTTTCGAAATCCATATCATTAGGGCATTATCTTGATTTCAATTCATTTGAAACCTCACGGGAATTCATTACCCAGTTTTTCACATGGACTCATTGTCCTAAAACATAATAGTTCACATGATATCCAAATAACACATTCATCATGAATATCCAACCATAGTTCAATAATACGAACCAAATCATAAGTTCAAATCCAACATTTTCAAACAACATGGTCTGAAAGAAACCAACATGTTCGAAACCCAAACAATTCAAGTTCATAAATTCGGGTGAATTTATCCATAATAAAGCGGAAGCAAAATATCATAAATATGACCATCCACTCGCCATCCTGCCGTCATGCCAGTCTTGCTTAACCTGAAACATGAATTTCAGGTGGGGATGAGCACAGTTGGAAAAAATAGTGCTCACCGCTATGCAATAAATAACGTATTAAGACAGATAAGTATGGTCGCAGCATGAACACGAATCATTCAAATATCACATCTCCTAATCATAACATTTTACTCATGTGCACATCTATCATTAGCCATTGAAGGTCGAAGCCGCACACAACAATGGGAGTAAATACCGAAGGGCGTACAGCTCCCCTCGGCCTTGCTTATCATTAGGCTAGGGAGACTGCCTATCATTAGACACCGTCGAAGGTCGAAACTGCACACGACGACGGGGATAACCATTCGAAGGTCAAAAATGCACACATCGAAAGTTACAGGTTCACATGCATATATTGATCATACCATTTGACTTTTATAAAGAATTTAAGGCATAGGAAATTTTGAATAACCCACCTGGTCGCGAACAGGAGATGACACGAAAGCACGAATAGACTGCGAGCTCGGCTCGTCAAACACCTTTATTAAGTCCAGATGCTATAATCAACATCTTTTTTGACTTAAACAGAAATCACAATCATACTTAGTCGAACTTGATTCAACTAAGTTGTTCGTGAAGTCCTGTGGACGTTGGAACACTTAGATTCGACACAAGACTTAACCAAACCACATGTGGGAGTTTACATTAATCCCACTAAGGGTTGACCAAGTCAAACTAACATCAAAACGAAAAGCAAGTCCATTACCGATTTTATTTCCAAAACCATATTTTGAAAATAATAACCATTAATCACATAAAATCAGTTGGTCAGGTTACCCTATGACTTAAGCTCTGAAATTTTAACCAAAATTACATCTCCCCGTAATTAGTAAAACCACAAAATTTCAGCTTCAAAATCAAAATACATTATTTTATACAATTCATACAAAACATCAGCAAAAACGCACATAAATGTATATCTGAACCTAATGAACAAATCAAGAGTTGATAATTTAACACAACAAGCCACAGCATGATAGAGACAACATATAAAAATTTTAGTCCTGGACATTAACTATAAAATTTTTAAAAATTCACACAAATTTCAGCAGTCATCGAATTTAAATCAAAATCGGATCGAATTTAACTCCAAAAATTTTCATCTATTAGTAATTCAAACAACTTTCTGCAGATTGAGCAATTAAATTATTTGCTCTATAAAACTTAGTCCAAAAATTCTAAGACTTTTCCAAGCATATAAACATCACAGAGACATATCATTCTCAATTTTCAGCTCATTTGAATCACGAACCAATTTCTTAAGCATTTTACAAGATTCTGACCAGAATCCACTTTATTTATTAAATATAGCCAAAGGACTCCAAATATTACGAAATTTTTACACAGGCCTGGTAATCAACATAAAACATATCCCTCAAAATTTCAAGTTGTTCCGAGCAGCGTGCGATTTTTAATAATTCAAACATCAAAACAGCGATATACATGCTCGTCGATTTTCACACATAACACATACCAATTAATTCTCGTCCGAGGCCTTCCCATAAGACCAAGGACTCGACATTGTTTCAATATCCACTGACTTACACGATTTTTGAGGTCTCGCTCGATTCTTTAAAAATCGAAGAGATCCCGAACATCATGTTGAACCCATTAATCGCAAAATATTCACATCTCGTATATCAAATCGCAAAGAGCACATCACGTCATTTAAACATGATATTAAATTAACATATAAACGATTTAAACGAGACGGGATCGACTAGGTACCATTCTCGGGAATACTCGGAAAACGGAACGAAAGAGAAGGCGAGCTCGCGGCAAGCGTAGCTCGCGGCAAGCGTCGTCTCGCGAAGGGGACAGCGGCTGAGAAGGGGGTCGCTGCTGCTAGGCCACCGCCGGAGGTTGCTGCTCGTCGAGGTGCTGAACGGAGGAGGGTCGCCGGAAAAATCACGAACAGTGATCGGGGAGAGCTGCTCACGGCGTGGCGGAATTCCTGGGCAGCGCGGGAATGTGCTGATCGACGGAAGGATCACCGGCAGAGGGGGTCTCGTTGTCGGAAACTCGTGGGCTGCTCGCGGTGGATTCAGACTCGCCGGAAAAACGCAAAGACAGAGTCGCCGGAGCTTGGTGCTTCACGCCAGCGATGATGGGATGGTGGCAGTGACGAGGAGATGAGGACGGGAAAACAGAAAGATACGAGCGGGTGATGACGAGGTGAACGGACGATGGTGATGGTGAGAAGATTCCGACAAGAAGGCGAGAGAAAAGGTGAAGTCGATCGTATAAGATTATGGTGAGGGGACGATCTGGTTTTCTCTGGCTCGCTCGATCAAGGAGGAGAGAAAAAAAAAAAGATCTGTTTTTTAGGGGCTGCGGGATATATCTGATGAGAGAAACGATCGAGAGAAAACAACATATATACCTACATATTAGGTTAGAAAATCTTGAAGCCCAAGAAAAGAAATTCACTACGCACGCACGCGAGAAAAACAGAGAGAAGGGAAACTGGGCTTGGGCCAGCCGGCCGGGTCAGGCGGGTCGCAGGTCCAATGGGCCGGTTCAGGCGGTTCCAAAAGTTTGGGCCAAAGGATGCGGGTTCGAGAGGTTTAAGCCGTAGGTTCGGTCCAATGCATACGGTTCTCTCGGGCTCAATTTCTTGGTTTATTTAGCCAAAATAAAATGGCTCGGTTCGCTCGATAAAATAAAATAAAATTTGGCTATTATTAATAAAATATATTTTACACATTATTAATTAAATAATAATACACATTTAAGAATTTAATTGACAGTTAGGCATTTAAATAAAATAATAATAACAATAATAAAATAATAATAATAATAATTCCAAATACTTCGTAAACAAACGGGTTTACGAATCGGCCGGCTTCGACTACCGGTTTATCGGGCTCAATTTCATAAAATCCGAAATATACATAGTGCTCGGAAAAATAAAATATGACAACCCGTAAATCTTTAAATTTACGAAACCGACATACTACATAATTATTAGTACACAGTAATAAATATATTATCAAGTAACTAATTCACTTTGACAAATTTAATAAAATAAATAATAATGTCAATATATCCGAAAAATCCATTATTCAAACGGATTATATTTGCTTCACATAACTAAACTCAAATCGTCGTACGACGAACGTTTTTCCAATAAACGATCGAGTGCTTCAACCTTTTATTTAAGTCGACATAGCGACCAATAAAATAAATATAACCTTATAAATAATATTCGATAAATAGAATATTCCGATAAATTCTATAAATCGAACGGGGCGATACATGAGTTGTAGTAGTCTCGCTCCAAGAAAGCAAAATTATTATATTGTCATTAATTAAATTAATTAACATATATTATATTTCAAATACGGAGAGGTAAATTGTGTAATTATTATTATTAGAGCCTGAAATGTAATTTGAGCGCTAAATGACAAGTGCATAGTATTCTTTTAGTGGAAAAAAATATTATTAAAGTTTAAGCTGAGTGTGCTTGGCCCACAATTAGGCCCAAACTTGAGAAATTTATATTTAGCACCTCCTTAGGGTCCATGTTGTAGCCTATAAATACAACGCATTTCCTGGGATTATGGATTGTGAGTTGTCACACGCAAATACACAACCCATATATCCTAGGAATCCCAATCGAGATATCTTCGAGATCATCGCCCACCAAAAGGAACGGAGAAGATGTCGGGTCATACAATAGAAGATCCTCGGACATGCATGCGCACAAGCCCAACCAAGATCAGGTTATGGGGGTAGCGCATGGATGTGCCGCGTGCGCACAAGTTTCTTGCAGGGGCCGCAGCCCGCGTGAGAAAATCACGTGTAGCACATGATGTTCTCGGTATTGCTTACAAGCGGGCGAGGCCAACTCGCATGCGACTTTGTCCGGCGACAGGATGGCGTTGCACGTTATGTACGCGCAAATCGGGGTTCCCAGCGACTTCGTCGCACGGCGTAGTGCAGCGCTCAACTTGGCATCACCAAAAACCTCGTCGCGCGATGCAGCGTAGTGCAACGCACACTAGAAGACTAAGAGCCAGTACCCGTGTACGCTGGCGACTTAACACATTCCCTAACGATCCCAGGCGAGCAACCGGGAAAACCTGCGTGCAAGACCCGACATCACTCGGGATCCAGCGTGCACCAGCAAGCCTAGGCCAAGCGTGCAATGCACTAGGAGACCTGGTCGTGACCCGACCATGGCTTGGAAGCCTTCAAGTGACGTGGTGCAACCGACAACAGTCTGACAAAATCCAAAGCGATGCGAGACTCAAAACGCAGAATGTGGTCAAAGCGTGATGTGGCACGATGGGATCCCGATCGGAAAACAACGTGCGACCAAAGACGAGGAGGACGACGAGGTGAGAAGATTGTGTCAAAGCCGAAGTCTGACCTCGTAGGCCGTTTATGTCTGTACAGAGTCTGTGAATTTTTTAACAGTACGTTTTCAACCTTAACTTATGGATCCCTTGCGCTTAGGGTTAATTCATGGATGGTACGTGACTTGCATAATATTCACGTTTCTAACCGAGCCCAAATATATGTGCAAGTAATATACAAGTTTAAAGTTAATCATTTGCCACTTAAGTCTTGTTTTAGCTAATTCACATAAAGTCCAATGTTGCTTGCTTGAACATAGATTCTCTCGTTATACTAATGTTGCTTGCTTGCTCACATCTTCATAAAAAGAAAAATGAATTAAACAAAAAAAAAAAAAAAAANTAAAAAAAAAAAAAAAAAAAAAAAAACATAGAATGTTTACTTTTTCTCCACGATTCACTCTATAATGTATAATGTTCATGAGTTCAGCAACAAAATAAAAGGAGGGATGGTGGAGAAACATCAAGATTGAGCTCCCAAGCATTCAAAGATTAGTGTGTCATATCAGTGACGACAGTCTTAGCATGAATGTCATTTGAACCCTTGAATCATATCATGGGCGATTATTGTATTATAATATACTAGTACGTAACCCGAGCGATGCACGGGATGTAACATTTGAAAGAATAATATAATCTCACGTGCATTAGAATCGAAATTGAAATCATTAAAATACATAGGAACATTGTTGAATCATAAAAAGTTCGGTAACAAGCATATATTATTAGAAACCGCCTTGTACACAATATTATGAGTTTGATTATTTGGTAACTCCTCATTATCACAAACTAATATTTTCAAAAGAGACAAATCCTAAAAATCAAACTAATATTTTTGGTGAACAAAATAATATTTTAGGATTGGTGAACAAACTAATATTTTAGGATTTTTAGGATTTGTCTCTTTTTGGTGAACAAATTAATATTTTAGGATTGGTTATATGAATAAGGCTACCTGTTTTTGGTGTTCTTTTCATTCATTTTCATTCAAACAATCCGATGACTTGTATAATGAAATCCGAATCTTAAGCCGAAATATTTAAAAAAAGAGTTTTTAAAAATTGAAAAGTCAAGGCAATCAGTTCAGATTAATTAAAGGTCAAAGAATATCCGCTCCTTGAAATAAAGACGTGTGCTATTATTAATCAAATATCCGGTTATTGATATAGAGTAGTTACCAAAAAATAGAACGCGATAAGGACGCTTCATGAAAATATCAATAGGATAAGATCATAACAGATCGCTATACATTTTAACGATTAAAGCTCAGATAGATTGATTTATGATAATTATGTCGTAATTAATGAATTAATTAGATGTGTGAAAATGACATAATTAATGAGAAGTGTGAAAATGACATAATTAATGACAAATGTGAAAAGGACATAATTAATGACAAGTGTGAAAAAGAGAAATTAATGAGAAATGTGAAAAGGACAAAAACTTACCAGTTTTGGAAAATATTTAATGCAAATCCGACATTGACCATAATTTGACCTACTATTTTGAATAAATGTTAATTCTTATTATATAAGTATAGATTCTTTTTATCGTTTTGCTATGACTCTTCATGAATTCAGCATTCAAAAATTAGCGACATCGATCATCATTATTTCATACATTCAAGTTTATTTTGTATTTATTTATTATTGTGGTCGATACCTATAGCTTAGAAAAGGGCATTCCAGAGAGTGGAAGCATCTTCACCACACTTCATGTGTACAAATTTCATTCTCTCGACCGATTTACAAATACCACTACATGTCCAATCAAATGATGCTGCACAAACAGGTGACATTCCTTCTCGCCACTCACATCCTGCACCATAAACTCTATTCATTCCGGTCCCCACAATTGGAAACATCTTAGCAAATTTTTGCAAANATAATAATAATAATAATAATAATAATAATAATAATAATAATAATAATAATAATAATAATACAGTAATGGAAAGTAAATTTCAAAGTAAAGTTTACTTGGTGGAGTTCCACAACACATGCCACCATCATTAATATGTTCAATTTCAAGACCGATGAACCACGAGCCGAGAGATACGTCTTCATTTGCATATTTGTGTAGAATGTGCCTAAAATTAAATTAAAGACAGAGCCCACTAGCGTCTTAATTAAGCCAAAAGTTCTATTAATAGTTAAGACAGAGCTCATTATTCTTACTGATTGATGGAGATGTATTCTGCAAGGTCCTTTGATAAAGCATATATCTGACCAGTAGCATGTCGAAAATATTTGTTCCCTATTTCTCCAAACTTCCAATATTCTGGCTCGTGGTACTTGACACTCCTACAAAAGGTTAATAAAAATAAATAAAGACCAACAACTAAATAACCAATTGAAAACAAAAAATTCTTTTACAAATTATATAAGGTTAGATCTAATCAAAAAAGAGAAATTAATTACTTTTGAAAAAGAACTGGGCCTGACTTCATGCACCCAATATAAACTCTGGGCTTTGAGCGGTGGCGTGCTAGAGTTGCTGCTAAGGTCCCTGCATTATGATTGATCATCATTAAATTAGTATGATAGAATTGCAGTTGTGAAGAAAAAATAAAAGTAGAAAAAAAAGAAGAAAATGGATATGTACCCAAATTCACATGAACATCATCGTCCACTTTTACGTAAAAATCTGCATCCCACCTTTCTACAGCAGTTGTGAAAAATGATTTTGTCTTTGCTGTTAATTCATGATATCCTTCGATATGTGTCTGGAATCAAATTTGTATTGAGAAATCATTGTTGGATTTTGAGAAATAGAGAGACAGACAGAGAAAGAGAAATAGGGGGTTAATTTCCTCACAAGCCTAAGAAAATCTTGATGTTGGGCCTCCTCTGAATCAATTGCACGGTCCAATATGCTGTTGGATGTGGCACTGATGATTTATTAAAAATTGTTAGTAATGATTTATAATTAGAAGAGAGAGAGAGAGAGGAGAATGTCCGGTTCCCCATGAACAATCAAAACTCTGCTCAGACAATATTCTCATATCATAAATCCAATGAGAAACAAATTTCACTACAAAATCTACGGTTGCACATGAAGCTAACTTGCATTATGCAACTCCTTTGGTAAAGTGTCATTTTATAATTCTTGAAACATCTTTCAAAATGATTTCATCCATCAAAAATAGAAAAATCTCTAAACAATTGTTAATATTTATTATAGATAATTGAGAGAAAAAAAAATAAATAATAAAAAAAAACGAGTATGAATAAATGAACCAAAACATTTGTTATTGATTATCAACTTTGCAAAATAAAAACATTTATAACTCGAAACACATAGACTTAACCTGTGACCAATCATGAAACGAACCACAATGCCCTTTTCCTNAAAAAAAAAAAAAAAAAAAGTAACGAGACAAGTTTGGAGGACAAATTGAGAGCAAATAATTATTTGTCACACGACCTCTAGGCATCCATGTTTCTCTTATGGAATCTCGTCTCTTTCTGCTGCTAAATGCCGTGTTTATACCAATCACCATAAATACCTTTTTTCTTTTTATGTCAGCATTGTTAGTTGAATTCTCAGAATCTCCATTGTCGTTGTTCGATGATGGCAACTCCGAACGTAGCTTAGTAACAGAGGAATCCAAATATCTGAGAGAGGAGAACAATAACACCAAATCATATATACCTTGCCTTAACTCTCATCAATAAAATACTTGCCAAGTCTAAATTAATTTCAGATTAATTGCTAGAACATGACAGAGGAATATTGATGAGCCTTTTGGTGCTACGTCAAATATGTACTCACTCGATGGCTTCGTGTGCCTTATTGAACTCTTTAATAACTTGATCATCATGAATTAGTTCCTACAATAACCACAACAATTACAAAGAAAAAGGAACAAAGAAAGAAAGATACACATACATGCATCTATATATTGGACAAACATTATGTACATATAAAACCAACCTTATTTCTCTCACAATCATCAGAAATGACTTCAAATTCACCCAAATGTCGTCTGGCGTAAAGCTTGTAGTCCTCTGACAGAGGATTGACCCATATTCTGTTCACCAAAATGGTTTGTATACAAAATATAATTACTAAATCTCAATTCAATGAAAACGTATTAACATTTATTTCTTAGCAAGAACATATAAGTGTAAAATTTAATAATCAACATCCAAACCTGTGGGTGAATAGCATGCCAAGGCCAAAACTAATAGCACATAGAATCACCGTCCATTTGAGGGATTGTTTTTCTCGGTTTCTATTCTTCGATGCCATTCTTGATTGTATTGAGAAAAAACGCCCCATTGATCACAAATCTTTTATTTTTACCTATCAAATTAAATTATTGAAAGTCATGATATCATCACATGAATATATGAAGTTAGGCTTGGACTAATGGGGTTGATAGAATTTTAAGGTCTCTCCGACCCACTATTTATTATTTGACTTGTATTTTCTGTGTCATGATTAATTTTTGTTACTTTTTCGTTATATACTATTATATTCATGTGTCACTGAATTCTTAATTTATACCAAAATGTCGTACTAAAACTGTGTAGTAAAAAATTATGGGGAATAAATAAAGTGTACAAACCCAGTCCTATAGCTAGCTGCAAAAATATCAAAGATGAGCAGCAAAAGGTTCCAGTTAAAATTAGTAAAAGTATTTTTCTCCTTTCAAATGACGATTTGTTAAAATATGCTGCAACTTTCAATATCGTCGAGTGTCACGCGTACTTATTAGCTAGGACTAGACTCCAGTTGAAGTTACTTAAAGCTATCCTATTTTATGCATGTAATAATTGCGATTGTGCAGTCCTTCGAGTTTTTTTTTTTTCATTTCTTTTTCCATTTTCATTGACCTTTTAGGTTTCACGTAGTAGGCAATCAATATTCCTCAAAAATCATCTTGATAATTTCGATGGGAAAAATGCTTTTTGACACCTTAATTATCTTCTCTTTTGACTTTTGATACTTTATCTATTAACTTAATGATTTTTCATACCATCTATTTGGCTTGTCCATCAGATTTGTTACTTTTCGTTTGTCAGTTGTCTTTTACTAACGTTTAAACATGTTACAACAGGTGAAAAGATCAGTATGAAAGGGAGAAAAATTCACTTGTAGTACTTAAGAGCACCTGCATTGCAGCTCATTTTTGGGCGTTTAAACGCAGCCCTCGCGTTTAACAGGGATGCAAGCATCCATTTAATTGAGGCCCCATTTGCCAATTCAATATATTGAACGGCAGTTCAATAGCTTTTTTTTTTTTTTTTTTTTTTTTTTTTTTTTTTTTTTATTTCAATTAATTATGTAATTAATTCAATTTTCATTTATATCACATTTTTCGAGCATGTTTGTTTATGGAAATTTTTTAAAAAAATGTCATCATTTTAACCCAACCATCTTTTTTCACTCAACTTTAACTCAACCTCACTATTATCAATATTATTAATATAATTAAATTATATCAATTTATCATTCATACACACCACATCAACCTTAATTCACTATTAATTCACTTACATTATTTTAACTAACCATCACTTCAATCATCTTTCTCCTACTTTTACATCAAATCAATTTTAATTATTTTATTTTAAATATTATTTTAATATACCCACTAACAACTAACGATACCACTTTTTTCAAAATTAACCAAACCAAACCAAGAAATCCAAACAAAACCAAAAGTTTTCATAAACAAACATGCTCGTTTAATTCAATTTGACATTTAATTTATAGTTGATAAATTCAGATTTTATCTATATCACATTTCCCAATATGTATCAATAATTTATATTTTTTATCCTTCATTCTTTGCCTATAAATACACCTTGTTTTTACACTTTCTGCACCAAAAAATTTAGCAACTGTTCACTTGTGTTAAAAAAATGGATTCGAAAAATAAGCAAAATTTTCAAAATTTCTCATGTTATTTTGGTCTTGTAGTGTTCTTTCATTTTTATTCATTTAACATTTATTATTATAATTAAAAAATATAAAATTTTTATTTTTATTGAAAATAGAATATTAAAATATATATTGAATGAGTGGATAATGAGTCTCATATATGTATTTAAATGAATGTGTAGGAATGTGGGTGTGTGATTAAATGGAGAGATTTAGTGGAAATATGATGTGGATGAGAGAGAGTGTTACTTTTTGATTGAATGAATGATATTTGTGTTAAAGGGTTGTGGATGCCCTTAAAGTATACCATCTTTTCCCTTTTGGTACTAAAGGTGCAAAATTAATCAGTTTTTGTCACTAATATTTTCAAAATTAATCGTAATTTGTCCAAACATAATAAAACCAATTAAAATTTACGGTTGTCGCTGCCTCCGGTGGAGAATCACGTCGAGTGGGATTGCTGGGTACATCGAGTTCATGTGTATTGTCCTTCTAGTCGATCAGACGATCAGTCATACCTTCAGGTCGAGTTTCTATCAGCCCATCAGAGGGCCTTAACTCGACGTGTCGGTGTGTCTTTAAACCTCTAACATCTTATTTGACCTCAAGAGTCCTTGTTGTACTGTTGTTCGTCCTTCTTGTGTTCTTGTTAGACCATCCGATCAGCCAAGCCTGGATAACCATTTTGTCGGGTTTGTACTACGTATTGTGGTATCCCATATCATCTAGTCTCCCCCACTCTGTTCGAGTTAGAATAACTCAATATAAAAGTAAATTTTCGTCTTTGAGTTTGGTTGACGGATTCCAACTCTTCTTTTTCGACCTTCATGCCCACACTTTCTTTGATTCTGCAATATAGTCTTTGACCTCCCCTTGTGGTCTTCAATTCAAATTTCAAATTTTAAATCTCTACCTTCTTGTCAGATTCAATCAATCACAAAGTCTTGTCAATGTCATCGCTCTGTGATTCAAGCTATCCTCGTACAACGTACCCATTAAATGCGTTCTTAATGATGACCGTGTTAGTGTATATACTGAAAGCTTGACTTTAGATGTTATTTACATTATTTATGTGGAAGGATTTGATTAAACCAATTATGTGTATTCTATTGTTTTCATTTAGATAAATGGTTTATCACGGATGGACAAAAGATATAACAGTGACTTGCGAAACATAAAGTAAATGGTTCACAACCTAGATGGAAATTGAACAAGCAATCAAAATAGTTGTAGTGTGAACGGTACAGTTGGTCTTGACTGATTAGTTGCACTAGTACAAGTGTGTATTGAACGGATCCCACAGTGGAGCAGTTCATTTTATACTGATCGGTGTAAATGAACTAGGCCTCGGTTAATTACTACGTACTCTTAACCTGTAAGAGATAAACATGCACATTTATATAGTAGTTGCTATTTTGATTCATAACTCCTACCATCGAAGCAAACTAGCCTGGCCCAACATGTAATTTCTCCATTCAATGGGGGCTGGCTACTCTCGTCGTATATGGAATACGGCCTTGTGAGGTTCATTCTATCTGAATCAATAACTAATTGAGTTGGGTAGTAATTGTTATATGATATGATACGCTGTTAAAATATTTACAGTCAACATGAACTTCTGATGGTTGAGGTTTGATGATGTCCCCGAAGTGAGCTCAGAAGGATTATTATGTTAAAGTCTGCAAGTGGATTAAGTTCCGACATAAAATAATGTATTGAGTGGTGTTAGCTTCGACTCAGTTGGTTGTCAGTAATCGAATCGATTGATGAACATTATATTTTAAACATGGAGAGGCAAATCGAGTAATTTAGAATCAGAGTCAAAATCGTAATTTGCAAATCAAATTTGGAGTTGCAATAATACTACGTTAGTGAAATGACTGTATTATTCGTATATGAGTAGAATGTGCTTGGCCCATAGTTAGTCCCATATACGGGGAACTCAATTTAAGGCCTTCTTAGAGTCCCTACTGAATCCTATAAATACACCACTTCTCTTATGTTTGGAAGACATCCATACACTTTAGACTTAGAAGAGATGTAGAGTCTTCTTCCCACCATGGGAGTTCTAGAGGTGTTAGGATATTCAATAGAAGATCCCAAGGTAGTCGACAACCCAACAACCACTGGCCGAGCACCCGACCACCATCGGCCACCGCGCATCGCCCGACACAACCCAGCAAGCTCGACGTGACCCGATCCCATCCAACCTGCTCCCAGTGACCCACTCCAATTGATGCACGCCTGCAGCCCGCGTAGATCTCTTGATCCACTACCGTCCAGCGTCCTCCATCGAATCGAGCGCGACCAACTATAGTTCCCGGCAGCTGCTCAATGCCACCAGCACATCCCGCGCGACCTGCTGCGACCTCAGTCGACCCGCGCATTCCATGTGACTCTAAGACGTACGCGAGGTGATTTGTGGCGAGTGAAAAATTAGACGATCTCCATCAACGAAAATCTACTACATCTTAGAGTCTGCAATTTAAATCCGTAACTTTCCTACATTAAACCTAAGATTTGCTGCGCATAGGTTTATTCGTAGATTAATTCGTGACTCCCACAATTACAACAATCCTTATCGATGACAACACATCATTCGATTTACTTTCAATCCAACGGTTGAATTTGTGATGTATTTTCAACTAGACTACCCAATCTCCACTATTGATTACGACCTCGATCTATAAGCTCCTTGTGACCTGCCTTTTCAACTTCACTCATTTTAATCTTGATCGTTAATTTCGGCTACCATCCGACGGTCTTACTCAAACCGACCTTCCAACTCCTCTGCAAGATCATCACCGTTGATACCTACCCTGATCCAACTTTCAGGATCAATCAACCTACACAACTGTTCATCTATAAATACCCCTTATGCTGAAGAATTTTTGTTTTTGCCCTTGTGAAATCTACTTTTGATTATCTGTGCCTTTCTCTCTCTCTTTTGAAACCGAATTTCCAAGCTTCGCCACGCCTCGCCGTGCTTTGCAAGCTAAAATCTTCTGCAAGTTCTCCAAGCAACCAATCTCAATTTCAAAGATGAGTAAGTTTTCTACAATTTTCTTTTTATTAATTTTGCACGTAAAATTTTCATTTTTTCTTTTTTGTTTCTTCCCTCTCAAATTTTTCAACTATACCATCCATCTTCCTTCTCCTCCCTTTCTCTAGAAACCTAAAAAATTATTCCTTTTTTCAGATTCTGCGACCTCTTGTGAGGTCGACTGATTTTTTCGACCAAGACATGACCTCCCCGTCGTCCTCTTTATCCTCACGACCCCAATTCACTCATTCTCATTCTTTTTCTCTTGAGGTCAGCTCTAACCAGCTATGTTTTCTGCTGTTCCAGCTCCTTCTTCTCCAACCTCACCCAATCAGTCCTCTTCTCCTGCTCGGCGCCCTCGTTGACCACTCAAACTGGTCGAAGAGCCTGAGATAGAAGAAGATGACGTGGTCCTCTTGCCGGTCCTCTTGCTTGGCTTCTGTTTCAATCTCTCAAGCTGGTCCATCTTCCAAACGTCGACCTTCTCCTATGTCTGAAGGTGCCACCTTCGACGAAGAGATCGAGGTAGATATGCCCCCTCGAACTATTTCTATTTTCACATTACCTCGGTCCGAGAACCCAGTGACTTTATTCGAGTCGGTGCTGAATGGGTGTAATACTTTCTCGACATCGTTGGTCGTCCTTTCAATTGGATTTTCATTACTCTCGGACCTTCTGATGTGTACGAGGATCTACTTCCCAGGTGTTATACTTTCTTTCAAAGCCAGATCGAGCTGGGCCTCGACTTTTTCATTTTCCAACCATCCTCGATCTATGTGCCATCTTCGGCCTGCCCCTTAACCAACTTCATCCTAATTAATCCCGTCATCATACTGTTGGTGTTATATACTAAAAGCTTGGCTTTGGATGATATTACACTTTTACCCTTTATGAATGAGAATCATGTTCGATTAAACAAGTTCTATGTTCTGTTGTTTTGCACTTAGATAGAATGGGTCATCATCGGGTGAACAGAAAATCATTCTATTAGTTACTTGCGAAACTAGAATTATTGGTTCACAACCAAGATGGAAACGAACACCTCATCAGAACGGTTAGAGTGTCAACGGTACAATTGGTCTTGACTGATTGGTTGCACAAGTACATTTATGTATTGAACAGGATCCCAGAGAGGAGAAATTCGTTTTATACTGATTGTCGTAAATGAACTAGGCCTCAGTTAGTTACTGCATTTCTTAACCCATAAGATATTAAATAGACATATACATGTAGTATATATTACTTTGATTCACTTGGGTGAGATTCAGTTCGTTGGATCAATAGTCTAACTGTCTTTGGTAATATTGTTATGTGTATGATGTGCTGTTAGGATATTTACGGTCACCATGTGCGTTAGTTTGATGATGTCCCTGAAGTGAGTTCATGAAGGATTGTTATGCTAATTCCTGCAAGTGGATTAAATTTCGGCATAATAATAATATGATTAACGAGCGCTAGCTTTGGTAATATAATATATTAATTAATTCTTGATTATCAATAATCGAATTAATTAATAGATATTATATCTTAAACATAGGGAGGTAATTTAGGGGAGACCATACCACCATTAGTCTTTATTTTTCCTCCACCATTTTCAAGTAAGATGCTCTCAAAATATTCTAACTCCACAAAAAATTCCTTAGCCTTAGTCACCATATATATATCCGGTCACCCTTAACCGAGCTGTAGTCCAGGCGAGCCCTAGCCTCCGAGCTGCACGCGCAGCCGAGCACCCGTCCGCAACATCAGCTCCTCGTCCGTACGCAGCACACACCCTACTCCCGCACGATGCCAGCTCCCACATTCCGCACGCGAGCCGTGCCAGCAGCCCAGATCCTGCGCGTTGTGACCTAGCCAAACTCGAGTCATCTTCTAGTTTTCATTTTCAAGTCCCGAAGGAGGTAGATCTACCAAAACCCCCTCCAATGGCTTAGATCAGATTTATTAAGTTTTTATAAATTATAAAATCAAGAAAAATGGAGTAGAAATGAGAGATCTAGATTTAATGATATTATATGCTTGATATTTGGATCTTGAGATGTACTAGTGCTCAAAATATGATTTAAATTCCTAAAATCCTAGAATATTGTGTTGAGGCTGAGGATTAAATTTTAGGATTTTTTGAGATCATTTGCTATGTGAACTAGAAATCTAGATCTAGATCTATAATGGCTATTAAATGAAATTTGAGTTAGAGATGTGAACTTGCTGAGATGTTTTATCCAAAAATCTCAAATATGAGGTTGTGTTTAAAATTTGAGGATTTTTGGAGGTCATAAGGTATCGAAAAATCGGTTCTTAACCCAAAATCGGTAAATTTTTTGAGGCTTTATATGATGAGTCCTTGCTGAGGTATGTAGATTTGAAATCCACATAAATAGTGATGAGTCTATGCCTAAAGTTTCAACTTGAAATATGTTAGGTTGATCAGAAAACTAGAACCCTAGATCGACTCGATCTTATTGCCGAGTAAATTTAAAATCCGTGAATAATCTCTCGAACCCTAATGGCCTAAATGGACTCTAGACATCATAAGGAGCATGTCCAACCCTGGGTAGCCAAAAAATTCATCGGCCGACCGACGAGTCGCTGACCAAGGTCATAGTCCACGCCCAGCGTGCTACCTAGGCCCAGCGCCTCGCAGACGCAGAGCCACGCCGCACCGGCGTCACCGTGTACCTCGCGCGCGCACCAGTAAGCNCCAGTGCCCGTGGCACATCTTGCAACACCCGTGCGCCGGTGAGGCCGTGCCAAGCGGGTCGACGCGCGTCCTGCAAGCAGTCGCGACAGCATGAACGCGCGCGACCGAGTCGGGTTGCACCGAGCCACCGGCCGGTTCACTAGTGAGCCGCTGGTCCAGCCGGACCAGTTCGGGCAAGCCCATGCGGTTCGAGAAATTCTGCTTCGAATTCCAAACAAGCAGGTACTTAAGCGTTTTTCCGAGCCGAGCCAGTCCAAGTTTAAGTTAGAAAATTAGTTCCGGACGTAGAAAATTATTCGCGAACCTTAGACAGTCTCAAGATAAAAATTGTTTAACTTAGCTCGTTAGTTTCTTTATTTCGGCAAGCCGTTAAAGTAAGACTAGAAAATGAGGTTTAAATGTTTTTAAAACCAAGCAAGCAAACAACTAAGTAAGATCAGTTGTTAAAGAACCGAGTTTTTAAGTTGAGCTGAGTACTTAGAAATATTGTGCTTAATATGTTTGTAACTTAAGGAGAGTCGAGCCTCCACCAACTACGCATCGTTTTCCAGCATTTGCATTATCATCTATTAGGTGGGAACCCCGTACTAGATAATTCATTGCCGATAATCGTTTACTATGTCTGAGGTATGTCTAACTTGAGCGTCGGAGGCTCTACTTTGGAAACACCTCCAGTGTTGAGTTTTTGCAGGTGTTCTCGCGGTCTAGCAACGGTTCGAAGGCGATTCAGACAGATCTGAGCTCTTTACCACCGGTTCACTCCAGATCTGAGAGTAGACCCATCAATCATGGGTAAAGGTTTTAAATAATTTTGACCAAATTACACCTCAACATTTGACTGTGTGCAACCAAAGATCCCACCATTGGTCTTTAATGAAAAATATAATTATATAAAATACATTTTTTTTTGGGAATCCAAAGGTATATTCCGATCATAAATCGATTCCCTCGATCGTTGGAGGTAATACGGAGAAGTCTCTAGCTTTTCTAACCACAACAACTCGAAAAAAAACTAGAAACTTCTCTTGCTTATTTCTGGAGATCACTAGAGAAAAAGGTCATTGTGGCTAATTTTTCAGTAAGTTCTCGATGACTCTTTTCGTCCCCAATCCTCCAAAGAAAGGGCACGCCGACTCTTCATCCCCCATGCTCACACTGGATCATTCAACCGTCAGCTCTTCATCCCTCAAGCAGCATGATGGCGACGTAATCCGCTGCAACTGCTGGGGTATGTTTATTAATGAAAGTTTGTAATATACTTTTCACGAAATTTTTGTCATTTAACTATGGATTTTCGAAAAGAGATTGAAGAGAATTTGATATGGATCATAATAAACATGGAGATATGAAACCAATATTTGAATTTTTTAGTGAAATGCAATTAATTTATCAATATAATATACGATTGTTTATATTAATTAGTTACAATGACCGTTTCTCTTTTTGGTGCGAAATCAACCGGATCGGTCTTGGCTTGATTTGAACTCCTCGTTGGTAGATCGTCCTTCAGGCCTGCAAAAACTCAACACCGGAGAGGTTTTCTGATGAAGAGCCTCTAATGATTAAGTTAACACAGTGTAGAAGATGATATGCAGTATGTAAGTATGTACAGAGTATGTAATGTTCTAAAGGGCATACCTCACTCTATTTTATTTCGAGTGTCACCTTGTTGCCCAAGACTGTCCGAGTGCCAGATATGGCCAAACTGCCCAATTCTGTTAGGACACGTGGCCCTATCCACGTGTGGTCCTTATCTTGATATTATTCTTTCATATCTATTAGTCTGCCTTATTATACTACCTAATCATGCGACTTACCAGAATCACGTCGAGTTGGATTTCTGGGTACATCGAGTTCATATGTCTTGTCCTTTTAGTCGATCAGACGATCGGTCATACCTTCAGGTCCAGTTTCTATCAGCCCATCAGAGGGCCTTAACTCGACGTGTCGGTGTCTCTTTAAACCTCTAACATCTTATTTGACCTAAAGAGTCCTTGTTGTACTGTTGTTCGTCCTTCTTGTGTTCTTGTTCGACCATCAGATCAGTCAGGCCTGGTCAACCATTTTATCGGGTTTGTACTACGTATTGTGGTATCCCATATCATCTAGTCTCCCCCACTCTGTTTGTGTTAGAATAACTCAATATAAAAGTAGATTTTCGTCTTTGAGTTTGGTTGATGGATTCCAACTCTTCCTTTTCGACCTTCATGCCCACGCTTTCTTTGGTTCTGCAATATGGTCTTTGACCTCCCCTTGTGCTCTTCAATTCAAATTTCAAATTTTAAATCTCTACCTTCTTGTCAGATTCAATCAATCACAAAGTCTTGTCGATGTTATCGCTCTGTGATTCATGCTATCCTTGTACAACGTACCCATTAAATGCGTTCTTAATGATGACCGTGTTAGTGTATATATTGAAAGCTTGACTTTAGATGTTATTTACATTGTTTATGTGGAAGGAGAATTCATGTTTGATTAAACCAATTATGTGTGTTCTATTGTTTGCATTTAGATAAATGGTTCATCACGGATGGACAAAAGATCATATAAAAGTGACTTGCGAAACATAAAGTAAATGGTTCACAACCTAGATGGAAAGTGAACAAGCAATCAAAATAGTTGTAGTGTGAACTGTACAGTTGACCTTGACTGATTAGTTGCACTAGTACAATTGTGTATTGAACGGATCCCAGAGTGGAGCAGTTCATTTTATACTGATCGGCGTACGAACTAGGCCTCAGCTAATTACTACGTACTCTTAACCCGTAAGAGATAAATATTCACATGTATGCAGTAGTTGCTATTTTGATTTATCACAGTGAGGTTCATTCTATCTGAATCAATAACTAATTGAGTTGGGTAGTAATTGCTGCATGATATGATATGTTGTTAAAATATTTACAGTCAACATGAACTTTTGATGTTTGAGGTTTGATGTTGTCCCCGATGTGAGCTCAGAAGGATTATTATGTTAAAGTCTGCAAGTGGATTATGTTCCTACATAAAATAATGTATTGAGTGGTGTTAGCTTCGACTCAGTTGGTTGTCAGTAATCGAATCAATTGATGAATATTATATCTTAAACATGGAGAGGCAACTCGAGTAATTTAGAATCAGAGCAAAATCGTAATTTGCAAATTAAATTTGGAGTTGCAATAATACTACTTTAGTGGAATGACTGTATTATTCGTATATGAGTAGAATGTGCTTGGCCCATAGTTAGTCCAATATATGGGGAACTCAATTTAAGGCCTCCTTAGAGTCCCTACTGAATCCAATAAATACACCACTTCTTTTATGTTTGGAAGACATCCATACACTTTTCACTTAGAAGAGATGTAAAGTCTCCTTCCCACCATGGGAGTTCTAGAGGTGTTAGGATATTCAATAGAAGATCCCAAGGTAGTCGAGAACCCGACCACCACTGGCGAGCACCCGACCACCGTCGACCACCATCGGCCAGCGCGCATCGCCCGACGCAACCCAGCAAGCTCGACGCGACCTGATCCTATCCAACCTGCTCCCAGTGACCCGCTCAAGCTGATGCATGCCTGCGACCAGCGTAGATCTCTTGATCCACTCCCGTCTAGCGTCCTCCATCTAATCGTGCGTGACCAACTATAGTTCCCAGCAGCTGCTCGATGCCACCAGCACATCCTGCTGCGACCTTAGTCGACTCGCGCATTCCATGTGACTCCAAGATGTTCAACGAGGTGATTTGTGGCGATTGGAAAATCAGACGATCTCCATTAACAAAAATCTACTACGTCTTAGAGTCTGCAATTTTAAAGTCGTAAGTTTCCTACATAAACCTAGGATTTGCTGCGCATAGGTTTATTCATAGATTAATTCGTGATTCCCACAATTACGACAATTCTTATCGATGACAACGCACCAATCGATTCACTTTCAATCCAACGGTTGAATTTTTGATGTATTTTCAACTGGACTACCCAATCTCCATTATTGATTACGACCTCGATCTATAAGCTCCTTGTGACCTGCCTTTTCAACTTCACTTATTTTTATCTTGACCGTTAATTTCGGCTACCATCAGACGGTCTTACTCAAACTGACCTTCCAACTCCTCTACAAGATCATCATCGTTGATACCTACCCTGATCCAACTTTCAGGATCAATCAACCTACACAACCGTTCATCTATAAATACCCCTTTCAATTTTCCATTTTCCAACCATCCTCGATCTATATGCCATCTTCGGCCTGCCCCTTAACCAACTTCATCCTAATTAATCTCGTCATCATATTGTTGGTGTCATATACTAAAAGCTTGGCTTTGGATGATATTATACTTTTTCCCTTTATGAATGAGAATCATGCTCGATTAAACAAGTTTTATGTTCTGTTGTTTTGCACTTAGATAGAATGGGTCATCATCGGATGAACATAAGATCATTCTATTAGTTACTTGCGAAACAAGAATTATCGGTTCACAACCTAGATGGAAATGAACACCCCATTAGAACGGTTGTAGTGTCAATGGTACAGTTGGTCTTGACTGATTAGTTGCACTAGTACATTTATGCATTGAACAGGATCCCAGAGAGGAGAAGTTCGTTTTATACTGATCGTCGTAAATGAACTAGGCCCCTGTTAGTTACTGCGTTCTCTTAACCCGTAAGATATTAAACAGACATATACATGTAGTATATATTACTTTGATTCACTTAGGTGAGAAGTTCTCTGGATCAATAATCTTACTGTCTTGGGTAATATTGTTGTATGTATGATGTGTTGTTAGGATATTTATAGTCACCATGTGCGTTAGTTTGATGATGAACCTGAAGTGAGTTCATGAAGGATTGTTATGCTGAACCCTGCAGGTGGATTAAATTTCGGCATAATAATAATGTGATGAACGAGCGCTAGCTTTGGTAATATAATATATTAATTAATTCTTGATTATCAATAATTGAATTAATTAATAAACATTATATCTTAAACATGGGGAGGTATTTCGGGGGAGACCATACCACCATTAATCTTCATGTTTCCTCCACCATTTTCAAGCAAGATGCTCTCAAAATATTTTAACTCTACAAAAAATTCCTTAGCCTTAGTCACCATATATATATCCGGTCACCCTTAACCGAGCTGTAGTCCCAGCGAGCCCTAGCCTCCGAGCTACACGCGCAGCCGAGCACCTGTCTGCAACACCAGCTCCTTGTCCACACGCAGCACACACCCTACTCCCGCACGACGCCAGCTCCCACATTCCACACGCGAGCCTCGCCAGCAGCCCAGATCCTGCGCGCTGTGACCTAGCCAAACCCGAGTCATCTTCTAGTTTTAATTTTTAAGTCCCGAAGGAGGTAAATCTATGAAAACCCCCTCCAATGGCTTAGATTTGATTTATTAAGTTTTTATAAATAATAAATTCAAGAAAAATGGAGTAGAAATGAGAGATCTAGATTTAATGATATTATATGCTTGATATTTGGATCTTGAGATGTACAAGTGCTAAAAACATGATTTAAATTCCTAAAATCCTAGAATAGTGTGTTTAGGCTGAGAATTAAATATTAGGATTTTTTGAGATCATTTGCTATGTGAACTAGAAATCTAGATCTAGATCTATAATGGCTATTAAATGAAATTTGAGTTAGAGATGTGAACTTGCTGAGATCTTTTATCCAAAAATCTCAAATATTATGAGGTTGTGTTTAAAATTTGAGGATTTTTTGAGGCCGTTTGATAAGGTATCTAAAAATCGGTTCTTAAGCCAAAATCGATAAATTTTTCGAGGCTTTATATGATGAGTCCTTGCTGAGGTTTGTAGATTTAAAATCCTCAGAAATAGTGATGAGTCTAATGCTAAAGTTTCAACTTCAAAAATGTTAGGTGGAAAACTAGAACCCTAGCTCGACTCAATCTTATGTGCCGAGTAAATTTAAAATGCGTGAATAATCTCCCGAACCCTAATGGCCTAAATAGACTCTAGACATCATAAGGAGCATGTCAAACCCTGGGTTTCCAGAAAAGTCGTCGGCCAACCGACAAGGCCGTAGTCTACGCCCAGCGCGCTACCGAGGCCCAGTGCCTCGTAGACGCAGAGTCGCGCCGTGCCGAGGTCACTGCGTACCTCGCGCGTGCACTAGTAAGCGCCTTGCAGTGCGCCATTGAGGGCGAAGCGCACCTCGCGTCGTGCAGCTGCAGTCCATCAGCCAGCGCGCACCAGTAGCGAGCGCCCCTGTCACAGCCGCACTGAGGATACGTGCGTGCCCCAGAACCAGGTCCGACCGAGCCACGCCCCTACTGTGCGCTGCCAGTGCACCCGAGCACCCTGCAAGCCGCGGTCCAACGCGCCCCTGCGCCAGTGCCCGTGGCACATCTTGCAACACCCGTGCGCCGGTGAGGCCGTGCCAAGTGGGTTGACGCGCGTGCTGCAAGCAGGTGGCAGCCTGAACATGCGCGTCCGAGCCGGGTTGCACCGAGCCACCGGCCGGTTCACTAGTGAGCTGTTGGTCCAGCCGGACCAGTCCGGGCACGCCTAGGCAGTTCGAGAAATTCTGGTTCGAATTCTAAACAAGCAGGTACTTAAGCGTTTTTCCGAGCCGAGCCAGTCCAAGTTTAAGTCAGAAAATTAGTTCCAGACGTAGAAAATTATTTGCGAACCTCAGACAGTCTCAAGATAAAAATTGTTTAACTTAGCTCGTTAGTTTCTTTATTTCGGCAAGCCGTTAAAATTGGACTAGAATATGAGATTTAAATGTTTTTAAAACCGAGCGATTGAACAACTAAGTAAGTTCAATTGTTAAAGAACCGAGTTTTCAAGTTGAGTTGAGTACTAAGAAATATTGTGCTTAATATTTTTGTAAGAGTCGAGATTCCGCCAGCTACGCATCGTTTTCCAGCATTTGCATTATCAGCTATTAGGTGGGAATCCCGTACTAGGTAATTCATTGTCTATAATCGTTTACTATGTCTGAGGTATGTATGTAAGAGATTTTTCCCAAGGGCAATGACCTACAAGTAGGTCCTAACAGCAACTTATCGCCTTGGTGGGTGGCCAAGGCAACCATCCAGGTTCCGGTGGCTGCCAAGGTCAACAGTGTTCCCCGGATTGTGCACATAATTAACCGGACATGTTCGGGAGTTAGTAGTTTGCATCAACATCAGAACAATTAGTTACATATATGCTTATTTCATGATATATTATTATGGTTGATGTGTATTCAATGCCGGTTTATGCGGAGCATAGTAGATTTTGCTCATGCCCCCACTTTGTATTTTTTTTAAGTGATGGAGTCCAGCGTGGCGCGTGAGCGAGCATGGTGGTGGTGGTCTAAAGCAAGTGGATATTTTGATAATTAAACATGTAATGAGATTATTTGAACATGTTTATGAACTAAGTATGTTTGATCATGTATTCGACCTAAGTCGTTAGCTTCCACATTATCAGACTTGTTATGAGATTATGAGATATATGACGATGTATGTTTAATTCTAGTATTTCCATGGTGTTTTATTTCAGAGTGGACTTGATTTGGTTTGCATGATTGTTTAAATGTTTTGAGAAAGAGATAAGCGAGAAAGATCAAGTGTTTTCGAAAAATTAAGTAAGAATTTTTTAAAATTAAAAAGAAAAATTTTAGTATGATTTTATTAAGTTTAGTTGTAGTAGGCGGAGTTTTACAATATTTTTCCTAATTTGGATTATTGTGGATATTAAGGTTGCGAGATAAAAAAAATTTTAATTTCATCTCGTTGGCAATATTTATCTCATTGAGATACACAACATTTTAAGAAACTATTCTATTCAAATACTGATTTCGTCTCATCATGTTATTCTTTCCAATACACTTTTAAAATAAATAATCTATCATCATCATATAATTTTCCCAACAAAAATTAATATCCACCTCATTAAATAACTTTTTATTATTTTTATGTTACACAAACAATAATCATTAAATTTTTATATTACAATAAGATATAATTTTAGAAATGTTTCATTCTTCGTTCAAAACGCTTTATATTTTTTCTCTCTCTTGTTCTGCTAGAATGCTTTGAGGGTAATTTTGCTAATAGTAATAGCATTATGTCTTTAAAAAGGTTGAGATACCAAAATAAAAGTTGGCAGCCCAGTGCAAAATTTTATTGTTGAACTTAAGGTGTCACCAAATATATATTATGATTAATTATTGGCATTATAATTTTATCGGAACACATTGAGTAGACTCATGTATCAAAAAAGACACGGAGATTTAATTTATTTTTTTTCACGTTGTCGCATTATCTAGAGGGTAAAAGTTTAAGCCTAGGCAAAATGCATTCCCTCCTTTTTAATCTAGATGTAGCTGTAGGTTTTGTTCCCGGTAGTTTAACATTTTCATTTATTATGTTTTTTATTTATTATTTTGCTTCTTTTATGAAACCCCATATTTAATTCAACAATGCTTCATTTCTTAATGCATTGGTAAAATAAATATTTCTTTTGTCATTTTTTAATTTTATGTGGTTTTCTAAAATATCATCTAAACTGAACTCAACTGCTATTCACCGCCCCCCTATTTACTCTTTTGCCCTTAACCCTTTTTTGGATTTCATCTCTCTAAACTTTCTATCTCTCTCAATTTTCGAACTTCAACGAACGATTCGAGCATAAAAATAAATCCAAAAAAATGTCGAAAAAATTCTACGGCATCGGCAAAGGACTTTTCTCCAACAAGGTAATTTTTTTTTTTTTTGTCGAAACGATTTTTAAATTTTTTTTTGTAAATCTGGCCGGCCGGCCGGCCGTCGTTTCCGGACGGACCAAAAACCGTCCGGTCGGCCGAACCGGACGGCCCTCTCATTGTCCGGCCGAGCTGGCCGGACAGTTTTATATATAAATATATATTTTTTTTTAAATAATTATACTAAGAATAAATAATAATAATAATTATAATTATTATAAATTATAAATTATAAATAATAATAATAAAAATAATAATAATTATAAATATTATAAATTATAAAAATTAATAATAATAATAATTATAATTACTATTATTTGTAAATCATAATTATAATAATAAATAATTATAATAATTATAATTAATTATAAATTTGAAAAATAATATTAATAATTATAAATTATATATGCTTATAATAATAATATTATAAGAAATAATAATTATAATGTGTAATGATAATTATAATTAAATATAATAATAATTATAAATTAATGTTAATTATAATAATTGAACTAAAAAATTATAATAACTATTATAAATCTCAACAATTATGATTATAATAATAATTAATAAAATTTATATATGAAAAGAAAAATGAATTATAATCTATTTTAATAGTTATTAGAATAATCATTACATATGGAAAAATTTAATAATTATATTTCTGATTCAGGGTGTTGACAGACCTGGACAATCTAATGTTAGGGACGACGACGAGACGTACGATGACTATTATGATGGTTCTGGCACCCGACACACTAGAAGTCGGGGTGTCAATGCGTCCGTTCGTAGGGAGAGGGACACGGAAAGGCAGGCGTTGATCGATGAGGCTCGTAGGGTACAGCTTCGTCAGGCTAGCCAGACCCCCCCCCCCCCCCCGGACCAGTGCCCACTGGTCCATATCATTTTGAGGGGCAGCCAGATAGTTCGCGACCCCACGGTGTCCTCCCGTACGGCGAACATGAATTTTATTATCCTGGCCAGGCGGGCAGGACGATGCCCCCGGCACGAGGACCGTACGATCAGCCGGGATGTGCTTTTCCCCACTACGCAGGGAAGTCGATACCCCCCCGCGCACGCGTACCATTACCTTATGTCAGCAGGGGTATGCTGATGATGAGTCGTACGGCGAGAGGGAGCCGGGTCCAGAGGACTATGACTCGGACGACTCTTCAAATGATCAGGACCACGCACAGCCTACGGGTCCTAACCACCCTCGTCCTCCTGTACAGCCAGTTCGTCCGGTACAGCCGGTTCTACAGCATGTTCGTCTGGTACATGCTGTTCGTCCCACACAGCCTGCACCTCAACGGCAGGCTGGGGGGCGTTTTGGCCCATCTGCATCCTCATCAGGTAAATAATTTACTTATTTATTGTTGTTTAACATAAATTATTTTCACTTAATCCTAACAAATTATCGGTACTATTAGAAAAGTATTATCGGCCTGCTCCTCAACTACAG
This sequence comes from Striga asiatica, assembly GCA_008636005.1. Taxonomy (NCBI): domain Eukaryota; kingdom Viridiplantae; phylum Streptophyta; class Magnoliopsida; order Lamiales; family Orobanchaceae; genus Striga; species Striga asiatica. Next base: position 3,755,008 of record BKCP01006071.1, on the reverse strand, counting down.
TATAATTATTTTGTAATTTAGGGTAAGTTGAATAAATTGTAATTAATTATAAATTCAAAAAATAATATTAATAATTATAAATTATATATGCTTATAATAATAACGTAAAATGTAAAATGTAATGTAACTAATGAAATATGTTTTATTAAATATATTTTATTTAATGCATCTGCCAGCAAGTCAATATATACAGATATGTTGTATTTTAATGCAGGTACTAGCAAACGAGCTAGGACCGATGATGATGCACCCTGGATCGTTAAAGGCCCAGTGCCCGGTGGGCCCATTGATGGGAGTGTCATCCTTAGCTTTCTTGGGCACGTCGCCTCCAGCATGTGGAGTGGGAATTTGAGGGGACCGCTGAAATGCCACAACAGACTGCGAGCGATCGAGAATCTGAAGGCTTGGCATGAAGAGATGTCTTCTGATGCGGGAGCTCTTCTCGACCAGACCGGGCTGTCACATTTGGTCGAATCCATGCACACCCATTTGGACACCCCACTCCTTTCTGCTTTTGTGGAGCGATGGCAGCCGGATACTAATTCGTTTCACCTGCCTTTTGGTGAAATGAGCATCATGCTGCACGACGTCCGGGCCATTTTGGGCGTTTCAGTGGAGGGAGTCGTGGTCGCTGAGGACCCGGATTCGGACGCCTTGTTGTGTTCGCTAGTACCGTACGGGCTTTAAGCAGCGGAATTTAAAATTTTTTAAAATAAGTATTTATCGTATAAATACAACACCCGTACATACTAATTGCGAATTAACTGATCGTCATCTTTAAAACATGCATCATATACAAATTTTGATTTGTTATATAAAATAAATACAAATACAAAGTTTTTACCGAATGTCTTGAACTCCTTCAACGACGATGTGGATTGTGGGAATCGGTTCCCGGTTTGATAATTTCAACGGATTGATGTTACTCACTTTAGGAATCCAAGTGTCTTCCCTCTAAACGTATCCACCCTATGAAGCCCGGTTCCGACGACCTTCCTTCGCTAGTAGGAATGTCTCGGTTTTCTTGTATAGGAATATGTATGAATTTTATTTTGGGAATTTT
>BKCP01006071.1:3627293-3723400 GCA_008636005.1 Striga asiatica | reverse complement strand
GTACCATAAATAATTTATAATAGCTCGTCATATAATCACTCTTATTTACCAAAGTACCGAGTACGTCATCCTAATAAAATAGGAATCACCCTTGGTAAATCAAATAAACAAGTAATGAATATACACGACTATTTTATATTATCTTATAGCTTTAGAGAACGCATCAATCACTGAAGGTATAGATTACAACAACGATCAGTGAATCTCATAATCTTATCCTTCCGGTGGTCCTGTTCAATACTTAACATAAGTACTAGTGTAATTCTCCAGTCAAGGTCAACTGAATCAAGAATACACTACAGTCTTTTTCCAAGTGGGGTCTCACTGCCAATCTAGACTGTGAACAAATGATTTAGTCTTACAAGGAACTGATAGGTTACCTTTCTGTTCGACACCACGAACCACACCATCTCAATGTAAGACAAGGAGTATGATTGCATAAATAAATAAACTACAAGCATAAATACTTTGACTAAAACATGATTGCCAGATCAAAATAGTATTATTAATATCTGAAAGCCAAGCTTTTACAGCATATCTAACAATCTCCCACTTATGCTAAATAAGCTCATGGCTATCCCTAACCACAATTCTCTTTTAATCTAATTCTCAAAGACTAGTCTAATATGTTGCTCTAACATCTGACTCCCATTCCTTCTACGTGTCTTGAAAAGACTTTCGCCGGTAGGCTCTTCGTAAAAGGATCTGCTAGGTTGTCCTCTGATTGTATCTTGGCAACAACGACTTCGCCTCGTCCAACGATCTCTCGTATCAGGTGGTACTTGCGCTCTATGTGTTTACTCGCTTTATGAGTCCGTGGCTCCTTAGAATTTGCTACTGCCCCACTGTTATCACAGAATATTGTAATTGCAGCGGGCAAACTCGGCACCATGTCAAGGTCGAGGAGAAAATTCCTGAGCCAGACAACTTCTTTCACTACCTCTGAGGCTGCTACATACTCAGCCTCCATGGTTGAGTCTGCCACGCATTTCTTCTTGACACTCCTCCATACAATGGCTCCTCCTCCTAAAGTAAACACATACCCTGAGGTTGACTTGCTTTCGTCCCTGTCTGCCTGGAAGTCAGAATCGGTGTATCCCAACGGAAGCAATTCATATTCCTGGTAAATCAACATGTACTCCTTAGTCCTTCTCAGGTACTTGAGTATATGCTTTACCGCAGACCAATGTTCCGGCCCTGGTTTACTCTGATATCTCGCCCCCATGCCTACTGCATAGCACATATCAGGGCGCGTGCACAACATCGCATACATGAGACTTCCTACTGCCGAAGCATAAGGAACTGCCTTCATGTCCTTTATCTCTTGAGGAGTCTTCGGGGACATCTTCTTAGATAGAGCGATTCCATGTCTGAAAGGTAAATCCCATTTCTTTGAATCATGCATGTTGAAACGCTTCAGGACAGTATCTATGTATGTAGATTGGGATAGGCACAACTTTCTCCTATCTCGGTCCCGAATGACCTTGATACCGAGAACATGTCCTACTTCTCCCAAATCTTTCATATCAAACTGCTTCGATAACCATACCTTTACGTTTGATAACATCTTCACACTGTTTCCAATGAGAAGAATATCATCTACGAATAGCACTAGAAACACCACCACGTTTTCTTCACTTTTCTTGTACACACAGTGCTCATCCGGACATTGGGTAAATCCATACGATTGGACAACCTCGTCAAAACGGATGTTCCAAGATCTCGATGCCTGCTTTAGTCCATAAATAGACCTTTTCAGCTTACAGACCAGACGCTCTTGTCCCTTTGCAATGAACCCTTCTGGTTGCTGCATATAGATGTCCTCGTCTAAATTCCCGTTAAGAAAAGCAGTCTTAACATCCATTTGCCAAATCTCATAATCCATATGGGTGGCCACAGCCAAGAGAATCCTGATGGATTTCAGCATAGCTACCGGCGAAAAAGTCTCCTCATAATCGATTCCCTCTTTCTGAGTATACCCTTTCGCAACAAGCCTAGCTTTGAAAGTTTCTACCTTCCCATCTGCTCTTCTTTTTCTCTTCTAGACCCACATGCATCCAATGGCATGTACGCCACTGGGTGGTTCTACAAGATCCCAGACCTGATTGGAATCCATAGAATCCATCTCAGACTTCATCGCCTTTTGCCAAGACTCTGCGTCCCGATCTTGGAGTGCCTCATTGTATGTCCATGGGTCGATCTCAAGAACGTCCGGGACGGCCTCAGAAGACTCTCCCAGACCCATGAATCGTTTCGGCTGCCGGACAACTCTCCCACTACGACGAGGTACTACCTGCTCAGGTGCATCATCGGTGATACGTGTTGCAGTATTTTGTGGTGTAACATCTAGAGCACTCGGTATTGAAATACTCACTCCCTTTATTTCCTCTAGGACATGTCTACTACTGGGCTTGTGATCTAACACATAGTCTTCTTCTAAGAACCTTGCATTCGTGCTAACGATTACTTTCTGGTCCTCAGGACTATAGAATAGACCACCCTTCGTTTCCTTAGTATATCCCACAAACAGCCTTACTTCTGTTCTTGGTTTCAACTTATCAGTATCAGTTCTCAGCACATGTGCTGCACTACCCCAAATCCTGAGATGTCTTAGACTAGGCTTTCGCCTATTCCACAACTCCCATGGTGTAGATGGTACTGATTTAGAAGGTACTCCGTTTAGAACGTAAATTGCTGTTTCTAGGGCATATCCCCAAAACGAATCGGGTAACGTATTATAACTCATCATCGCTCTAACCATTTCCATAAGAGTCCTATTCCTTTGTTCTGCCACACCATTCTGCTGGGGTGTGCCTGCCGCAGTCAGTTGGGAAATAATCCCATTATCCGTGAAATAGTCTCTAAATTCATTTGAGAGATATTCGCCACCACGATCAGATCGTAATGACTTGATACTTTTTCCTAACTGCTTCTCCACAACCGCCTTATACTCTAAGAATTTCTCAAAGCATTCAGACTTGTGGTGCAATAGGAAAATATACCTATATCTCGAGTAATCATCGATAAACGTAACGAAGTACTCGAAACCTCCTCTCGCTTGAATAGACATAGGACCACATAGATCGGAATGAATTAGCCCTAACAAATCTTCGGCTCTATTCCCCTTTGATGAAAAAACCCTCTTAGTCATTTTGCCTTCCAGGCAAGATTCACAAGTTGGAAAAGCCTTGACTTCTAACGACCCCAAGGGCCCGTCTGTTACCAACCTTTGAATCCTCCTAAGGTTTATATGACCAAGCCTTAGATGCCAAAGATATGTTTCATTCATATTCGAAGGTTCTTTTCTCTTATTCAGATTAGAAGATGAATTAAGTAATTGTTTATATTGCAGTGGAGATGACTTTGGTTCTAAAATGTACAGATTGTCTACCAATGAACCAGAACATATGAACTTTTTGCCAAAACGAATAACAACTTTATTATCAAAGGAAGCAGAAAAACCATTCATAAGCAACTTAGAAACTGAAATCAAATTTTTTTAAAACTAGGAACATAAAGACAATCTTTCAAAACCAAAGTCCTATCTAAACCAAAATCTAAATAGACGTCTCCCACTGCAACGGCTGACGCTCTACTAGTATCGCCCAAGTAGATGGTAACTTCTCCTTCCCTAAGCCGCTTGGTTTCCTGGAACCCCTGCAAAGAATTGCAGACATGATAGTGGCTCCTGTATCTACACACCAGGTACTGGTAGATAACACCACTAAACATGTTTCAACGACTAAAGAAAAAGATATACCTTTATCGCCCATCTTGAGGAGAGGGCAGTCGGCCTTCCAGTGTCCCTTCTGCTGGCACTTGTGGCACTTGCCTTTCGGCTTCTTTGCAGCATGCTGAGGTCGCGCATCATTCATGACCGCTTTGCCCTTTCCTGCGGGCTTCTTTCTCTTCCTACTTTTAGAAGGCCTGGAACAAGAACCTTCTCCCCGCTGGGCAACCATTGCCTGGGTCTTATGACGAAACAGACCCTCTGCTGACTGAAACTCAGCAACAAGTTCCGGAAGAGTCATCAACATCTTATGCATGTTATAATTCAACCTGAATTGTTCGAAGCTCTTCGGCAAAGACTGGAGCACTATATCAACCTGGGTTTCCCCGTCAATAAAAGCCCCAAGGACCTCCAGCTCGTTGAGCTGGGCCATCATAGAAAGAACATGTTCCCTTACGGGAGTGCCCTCACGCATGGTAGTGTTCATCAAAACCCTCATAGCTTCTTATCGGGCAGCCCGCGACTGATGACCAAATAACTCCTTGAGATTGAAAAGCATATCTGCTACAGTGGCCATAGATTGATGCTGATGTTGAAGCACATTTGACAATGAAGCCAAGATGTAACACCTCGCCATCTCATCAGCCTTTTTCCACCTAGCATACGCCTCTTTCTCATTATCTGGCGCATTTTCAGCAGGCACATCCGAACAAGCCTCAACGGTAGCAAATTTGTACCTTCAGCAGTTAACACTATATCAAAGTTCCTTTTCTAGTCAATGTAATTGGGACCAACAAGTTTGTTTTCTTTGAGAATTACGGACAACGGATTAAAAGACATTTTGAATTCTTGGGATCATGCAAACATAGTTTTACTTAGTCAAGTGTTTTTAGAATTTAACATCAAATATTGATTCCTAACAACAATACTTGAATAAATTCAACGACACCTCTAAACACCGAATCCCCGCAGGCCACGAAGTGTGGACGTCTACGGTTCAAACCATTGTAAGAGGAGAGAATAATCCCATCAATTAACATACCGACAAATCAGTACTTTATTAACAGCCGTATCATCTTTTGGCCAGCGCATAATTAAAATAACCTTTTCCTGTGGGAATATCGTTTTAATTTGACTTTAAGTGTAACCCATTAATTGGTACCAAGTTCACTATCAAAATCATACGTCCATCTGTGGATGACACGTACTATTTTGTAATAGCTCGCTATTACCATCCTTGAAGGAGATTTGTACTTGTGAATTGTGAAATAAACCGTCCTGTGGGATCGATCTAAACCACTTCACTAACCAACCTATAATGGAGGCCTTGGATGTAATTTATTTCAACCCATTGCACACTTAATATAAATTTAATTTAAGGAATTTTTCCTAGACATGCTCCTATTTCAAATTTGCACATAAAGCAAATAAGGACATACATAATTAATGAGCAATAATAAACTAAGAACTATAATCCAACTACTATGGCCATTAATTAATCTCCAATATTACGGAGAAACACAATCCTGTCCTTGTTTGAATGTGTTTTCCGTTTCAGGAATTGGAACACCCCTTTCGCAGTGACTCCCACTCTTCATTTCGAATAGGCTGTCTTCGGGAAAGTCGCCATTGGATCATCACCATGGCATCCGTCTGTGTGTTTGTCACCTCGCCCCGTCGAGTTTGGTCCACATCCGTCGGATCAACAATGAATAATATAACATCAATTACATAATTCATCCTATGACCCGCACAGGAGTCGTACACGAGTTTTTCTATGAAAGCAATATACTATGCAGTGTCCCACTGCGCGAATAATTTATTACAAGCATTCACCAACCCAAAAAACTCCTCGACATGTCCGAGGCTTATAAAAACACCATACATCCATACATGAATTAAATCATACATACGGGCCATAATAGTCGGATCTGAAATCCCCTGCAAACAATTGCAATTTCTAATCTACTATGCCGTTGCATCCGTACACACATAATTCATGTAAACAGGCAAGTCCTAATTCAAACTGTGCACGAAGTTGAATTAATCTGGGCTCTGATACCAGTTGTTGGATTCTGTGAGGAACGTCAACAACATGCACAGTATTGAACTTATCGAAATAAATCCTAACGCAGCGGCGTCTGGGCTCACGCGGGTACATGCTCGGGACGTCTCTTATACGCGCGAGGAGTCCTGATCAAGTGAGGAATAGCGGGTGCGTGCGGGTCGCGCGCTGCAGCTTTCCTATTCCTGTGAGGACTAGGCGAGCAGAGGTCTTTGTCATGCAGCACGTTTCCTAGGGCGCGAGGAGTCCTGGTTGAGTGAGGAGTCCTAGTCGAGCGAGGAGTCTTGGTTGAGCGAGGAGTCCTAGTCGAGCGAGGAGTCCTAGTTGAGCGAGGAGTCCTAGTCGAACGAGGAGTAGTTTTCCGGCGGTGGTCGACGGCGGCAACTAGCTGGGGAAGATGACCGGAAAATATGAAGGTTTGAGGTTTAAAGAAATCTCACCTTAAAGCCTTCTAATGAATTACCTAAACACCTATTTCAATTAATCTTGGTGGTGCGATTAATTGAATCTCCCTAACTTTCGAACAAGACAATTTTTCTCACTTTGAAAGATGGAAAAAACGAGTCTCACATGTGTGTCTCAAGAGGTTGGGACATGGTGTATATATAGGCTCCATTAGGGACCTTAAGGAGGTGCCAAATATGAGCTTATCCCATTAGGTCAAGGAATCCTAATTCTACTCCATAAGCTAATCCATATTAGGTCATGATTCCTTTCTCCTAACATCACCTTCTAGAAGACTCTCTAGTCTCCTAACCCTAGATGAGATTCTAGAAGGCATATTCCCTAAGTCTTGGAATAATAAAAATGGAATAAAATTAATTCCTAAATTCCTAATTAAATAATAATATATCCCACTAGAATATTATTATTGCTCTCCCCATTTGGATTGAATTTAATCAATTAAATTAAACCTCCACTTGATTAATAAATATTAATCTGATTGATCGATTTACCTCCCCATGTTTAAGATATAACGTCCGTAGATTAATTAAATTACTGACAAGATAATTAATCGACTTCTTATTCATTTCCGAAATTAGTACCACTCAGAACCTTAATCAATGTGTCGGATAAATATCCACCTGCAGGGTTTAACACAATATTCCTTCCTGAGCTCATTTCGGGGACGTCATCAATCCAGCGCACTGGAACACGGTACCATAAATAATTTATAATAGCTCGTCATATAATCACTCTTATTTACCAAAGTACCGAGTACGTCATCCTAATAAAATAGGAATCACCCTTGGTAAATCAAATAAACAAGTAATGAATATACACGACTATTTTATATTATATTATAGCTTTAGAGAACGCATCAATCGCTGAAGGTATAGATTACAACAACGATCAGTGAATCTCATAATCTTATCCTTCCGGTGGTTCTGTTCAATACTTAACATAAGTACTAGTGTAATTCTCCAGTCAAGGTAAACTGAATCAAGAATACACTACAGTCTTTTTCCAAGTGGGGTCTCACTGCCAATCTAGACTGTAAACAAATGATTTAGTCTTACAAGGAACTGATAGGTGACCTTTCTGTTCGACACCACGAACCACACCATCTCAATGTAAGACAAGGAGTATGATTGCATAAATAAATAAACTGCAAGCATATATACTTTGACTAAAACATGGTTGCCAGATCGAAATGGTATTATTAATATCTGAAAGCCAAGCTTTTACAGCATACCTAACAAGATTCAGACGAATGAAGTGTTTGTAAGAACCAAGATGACATATGACAATCTCGCGTTCAGTTCCTGTAGCCGTGGATGGTGCATGAAGCGGCAATACTGTCATACTATTGAAATCGATATTGTTATCTCTCTTACCATAGCCTAACAACACGACAACTGCATTAAACAGTGTAGCAATTGCAAAGAGGTCACCTATACCTTCCATCCAATGCTCCTCGCCACAAGCACCCCCGTCCCATCTTATCCGATAGAGTGCAGCGTCGATCCCATTGAAATAAAAAGGAACATACAAGTGACTGTGGGCTTCAACCTCATTTGCCATGTTGATTGTTGCCAATCACCACATCTGCTGGTCCCTCTACACGTAACTCACATCCACCCGAAATCCGCAGTTCCCATCCGGCGTCACATCCATATAGCTCTCTACTTAAGGGTGAACTACGTAGGGAATTCTCTGACAATACCGATATTCAAAGAAATTCGTCGAGAAAGTCTTTGTAATATCAGAATAATTTCACGTCACAATTTAGATAATCGAATTTACAAACATAATTAGTTATCGCTCAGATAAAAAAAAAAAAATCACCTGTCGAATCTTTTGAAGGTTGAGAAGACGAGCTTGTCGGTGCACATGAAGAACTGCTCTTACGCCCCACCGGACGACCTCCTTTCCTGTACTTTTATATCGATGGAGCACACGAAGAAGTGCTTTTACACCTCAACCGACGACCTATTTCCGTGTACTCCGAATGCGATGTAGCACACGAAGAAGTGCTTTTACGGCCTCTTTGACTGTACTCCCATTTGGAGGGATCGCTCTTTGTTGAATTGGTCTTCTTGGGCCGACCTCTTGGATTTTCCTTCACTGCAGGTTCTGTGTAACCTTGTTGGTTAGGGTGAAGTTGAGAGTCGATGAAACGATTCACGTACCGTACCGTCGCAGGATCAGCCGCTTCAAGCTCCTCGGCAAGGCTCCAAAAACACTCACGATCTATCCATCCACTCGCCGATGCACTCTGGTGACCCGTCCGTAAAAAAAATTATAAAATTAAACAACACACTCTATAAATTCTATAAATGAAACAATACGTGATGAAACAATACGTGAAGTATACTGAAAGATCTAAAAAATTAAACATAATTTAGAAAAAATATATTCTGTACATGATGTGTAGATTAGTTCTATAAATTTAACAATCTCGCAATTATACCTGGCTTTATCACCTCTAGTGTGCTCCAGAACCTGTGGATCATGTCGGGCGTAATTCCCATATCTATAATGTGTGCCGCCCTTAGCTCACAGGCACAAGGAAGTCCATGAGTGTAACTCAGTACACATCCGCAGCGCTGCAAAACATCTTCGCTCAAGTCTCGCATCCTTTGAAGCTCATCATTCAATAAATCTAACAGTAATGGGAGACCCGCAATCTCAACTGCGTGAAAATGGATCCCTTGTAACCCGTATACTTCCTTAGTCTCGAAGACTCCAACATGTCATTGCTAATACATTACATAACATTAGACCCAAATAAAAACTTATAATGAATGCAGTAATAACACAGTAAATATGTATAACATATTTACGTAGCGTGGGCACTCTCCCACACCGTGTCGAGCGAACCGGTTGACGTGTGAAGCCACTGCTTCAACGTAGCGTGGGCACTCTCCACCCTACACGATGTTGTGTTACCAAAATGTAAAACATTATCCGTCCACGCTTTGACAAACATCTCCTTGTGGACTAACCATGTCTGCTCCACATATTCTAGCACACGAGGAAACGCCATGTATGTAGCATTCATATAATCTTTAGCAGTTTTGTATTTGTCCAACGTGCTCACCTCGACAACCTTCTTCCACTTGCCGTGCGTCAACTTCTAAGAGAAGACCTTATTTCTTGATGTTAGTCGATACACCATGTCTTCCACATCCTTGTTGATGTGCCACGTGCAAAGTAAGTGGGGCGACTGTGGGAAATTCCTCTGAATAGGAGTAAGCAACCCCAACTCCCTGTAAACTATCTCTCTGCAATTTAACTTTATAGTTATACACTTGTCAGCAAGTAGCGTTGTCTACAGGGTTTTTCTCCTGAATCACAGCCAAAATTGCTGCCGGTTTTGCCTGACCAGCTGTCATATCATGGACAATCTTTTTGGATGAATCGCTAAGTTCGCACATCTGTCAATGACCCCGGGATTCACAACCAACGCATGATTATGCCTTCCCTTCTCATCATCATAAGGAACCCAGATACACCATTTTTGGGATTGTGCTTCAAATTTTACTTTTATCAGAAAAGAGCAGTTGGTCGCTTTAGTTTTCGAACGTCTCATAACAGCATTAACTAAGTTTCCTACACGGCCTCTGTAACGTTCCCTCGATGACACCTCAACACCTTCTGCTTTCCTTCTTTTTCGTGTTTCGAGATGACCAATTGGAAACCCCATATTATTGCAATATCTTTTGCCCATTCAATAGCTTCTTCACAACTATCAAATAGGTAAGCTATAGTGAAACAATGTCGGTAATCAACACCGTTTACTCCAAAATCTTCGAGTGACACCTGCAATATATTATGATGTATGTTAATAATTTCACAAAATAATCAATTATAACTTCTAACATAATATCAATAAATTTTATTTTATAAGATAATCCATTCTAATCTATAACTTAATAATTTATACTAATATAATTTTTTCTGAGTATAATTAATTATATTTTATACTATATTAATTTATAATATTTATACTAATTACTAATATAATTTTTTATATAGTAATATGATTTATAATAATTATACTAATTACTAATATAATTTTGGATTATACTAATATGGTAATTTATATAATTACTAGTATAATTACTATATAAAATTATATTACTATACAAAAAATTATATTACTATATACAAAATTATATTAGTAATTACTATTATACGATATAATAACTATACTAATTACGATTATAATTTTTACTATATATTATTTTAATACATTTATTTATTAGAATTGTTTTTCAATAATTATAAAATATCTAATATATTAATATATTTTAATAATTAATGTTTTTTAATTTCTTTTAAAATATATATTGATATTTACGATATTACTTAAATATATATTTAATATTTAAACATTTTATTTTATATCAATAAATTTTATTTTATAAGAAAATTTATTCTAATCTATAACTTAATAATTTATACTAATATAATTCTTTTCCTATTATAATTAATTATATTTTATACTATTAATTTATAATAATTATACTAATTACTAATATATTTTTTTATATACTAATATAATACTAATATAGTAGTTAGTATAATTATTAGTACAATTCTAATTACTATATTAGTATAAAAAGAATAATGTGATTTTTTTTTTGGTTTTTCAAGTTACAAAAAAAAAATTATATTATTATTTTTTTTAAGTAAAAGGGCAAAAATGTCTTTTAGAGGGGACGGTATTTATTAACAAGGGGGCGGTGAATAGTAACACCCTTTTTTATTTTAGAAGAAACACCCCAAAAGGGTAAGGATTAAGGTCGAACCTCCAATCTGTCTATAGTCAAGACCCTAATTGAGCTGAAAAATCAAAAGTCTACACGTTCAAACAGCAAATAAAAACAACAACCAAATCGAAAAATCTGAGTCTGAGGTGACAGGTGCCCAGTCAAGCAGTCTGCACCACGAGTGGACTAAAAGAACAAAAATACAAAATGAGTACCTAAAATCTTAACGATATGTAGCTCATTTGGTCCATCCACACAAGAGTACGGAGGTAAAGGGGAGAATCGTCCAGATGAAAAATGCGCCTTTGGGGAGTAGAGGCACCGTTGCAAGCGAGGAAGTCAGCGGGTCGGTTCGCCTCGTGGAAGATGTGAGAGATCCTGTAGCAAACCGACTGAAGTGTGGATCAGATGCGCATGAGCCGGTGCTGAGTCTGCCACGAGCCTTGGTGGCCAGAGGTCAAAAGGGTAGTGACAGCGGCAGTGTCCAGCTTTATCCAAATGTGAAAAAAGATAGGGGCTGCAATCTGAATAGCAATTTGAAACACCTGATGTAATATCTCATTCAGTTATTAATAAAGTGCCAGTTTTAGTTCCAAGATTGAACTAATTTCGAGGCCAAGTATTCAGTTATAAGTTCGAAATTAAGATTTGTTCAAGGAACAAGCCACACGAGTCGTGTAGAATGAGCCACACGAGTCGTGTGACAAGGCACACGAGTCGTGTGGGAGGAGAAGAAAAGGACAGTTAGCTTCAGCTTTTTCACACGAGTCTTATGACATGGCACACGAGTCGTGTTGAGTCACACGAATCGTGTGACCTTAGCCACACGAGCCATGTGAGGTCACACGAGTCATGTGACCTTAGCCACACGAGTCGTGTGACCTATGCCACACGAGTCGTGTGACCGATAGTAAGGTCTGATTATTGAGATTTCAATTGTGATCACAACCAGAGCTCATTTTCAGGCATTAGTTATGAATTTGAGAAATATACAAGTTAGTCATTAACTAGTTTATGTTTAATTATGTTTATAAGTTTTATTTGTTTATTTTGTTCATTTATTCACTCCATCATGAGGTTTCACATTTATGCCTATAAATAAAGGATAAAAATTCAGAGTTTTTACACCAAAGAGAATTACCAAAAGTTATATAAGTTCATAAGAGAGAATAAGTAGTAGAAATTTAGGTAAAGTGAGGAATTTGGAAATGAAGAAGCAAGTTACGATTTCTAGCAAGAAGGAGGTAATTAATATATCTTAAAGATTCATACTAAAGTTCATGCTTTGATAATGAGTTTAGATGTTTATGAGTATATATATATCATAATTTAGAAGTTGAGTTATAATTGATTCTATGAATATAAGGAGTTAAAGTTGTTTCAAGATCAATTATATAATATATGCGTTTGATTTGATTGAGATGTTGATAAGGATAAGAATAAGCTGGAAAAGTATGATTTAAATGTAATTCTTATGTAAAAGAGGAGTACATAAGAACAAGAATTAAGTTATTTGGCATAGTATAGCTTGAGATATAGATTTTTGAAATTAAGCATGCAAGCTGAATTTTATGTTCACTGTTTTAGTTGTGAATTTAAATTCTAATAACTCGATGTATATGCATGTTAAAATTATGAAATTTTTATGACATGTCTAATTATGAGTTAAGAATATGACTGTTAAATTTCATGATAACCCGAGGATGACCAATAGACCACTGCTGATACACGTATCAAAAACCCCCGTGGGCCTTACATTCGATGCCCAGACAGTGGGAGTAAATTCACCCTGAATGCCCAGAAACATCCCATCGGACTTACATCGAGGATCACTAGCCAAGGCTCACGCCCTGACTGCCATACATAAATAAAGGAGACACCCCATCGGGTACATTCTATAGCTACGGGGATAACCGTTCGACGGCCCATATAGCTCACATCGAAGGCTACATGGTTCACATGCATACTTTGATCATACCACAACAATAACAATTAATTAATGCATAGAAACTTTTCACATAAAACCCACCTGGATGTAGCAAGAGGTATAGCCAAACACAGAGTTGAAGGAATTATGGCACAAGTTCAGATCGAAGGACCTACAACAATTTATAATAACCTATCACTTACTATTCAATACGAAACAGCACATAAGGCACATATACTTAGCCAAATTCACATCGACTAAGTGACTCATAGATTTCCTTGACCGAGTTAGGTACTATGGAGTGACTACCAGACCTGGACACAACTCAATTACCTTAGCTAATACACATAAGTCATGCCAACATTAATAAAATTCAATCCTAACCCAAATAACCGATAACCGAGCATTAAGACTCCAAAATAAACTAAATTCAGAATTAGGAGTTAGGCTCAGCCCATCAACCTGAAACTTTACCACAATATAAAGCATGCAAAAACACATAAACTCACCAAGTTTCAGCCCTAAATTCATCCGGAAACATTTTTAAATAATTAAGGCAAAAACAACGCCAAAATCAGCGTTTAACAGTTCGCATAGCTACACTTAGAATTTTGATCCGAAATTTTATACAACCTAAAACATCACAAAATAACAGGTTCCTGAAAGTTTCAGCTCAAAACTCCAAGTGTACGATTTTTAATGAATTTTACAAGTTTCTGCACAGAAACCGTTTTAAACATTTGAACACGAAAAATTCAAAAATAAAATTAGGGGCTTGGCACACATATTTCACATACTCAGAGGGACAACATATCAAAAATTTAGCTCAAATGGATAACAACTCGATTTTTGGTGAATTTATTACGGTTCAGCAGCATGCTCGGTTTCGAAAATCATATCTCTCAAAATACAACTCGAAACGACCTCAAACCAAAACTAACAGATCAAGGACAACTACAAGTACCTATAGCTCCAGGATTTCCACGAAACGAACCACATAACTTCAGTTCGACAATAATTCAAAGTGACTGCAATCACTTTGATATCTAATTTGCAAATATAAAATAAAATCCACACAATTACTCAACTAAGGCACGAATTTAAATTCACGAAGCACGCTTAACACCCATTTCACATAAACAAACACATAAAATAATATATAGAATTTAAGCGAGACGGGTCGAGCCTTGTACCGTTCTCGAGGTTCATTTGAAAAACGGAAACGAGGAAACGAACGGGTGCAACCGCACGGGTACTCGGGCTCGACGGCGGACTCACGTGAATAGAGGCTGGTGGTGGATGGCAACAAGGCTTCGTCGAACGGCTGAGCGGGGCTTCCGACGACGAACAAGCTGCTGCTCGATGAATGGATTCTCGGTACCGGCAACTTGCAGCCGTTCATGGAGACGGCTCGCTTGAACGGACAACGATGTAATGGGTTGCTGCGATGATCGGACAGAAGCCAACGGGACGAGCCGTCGTGTACCGTTCTCACGTATGGTACATGAAACAATCGAGAGGGAGTCGAAACGGGGCTTGACAAAGCACGCTGCTCGGCTATGCTGCTGCTCGGTGGACTCACCTTTATCGCGAAGGTCGCCGAAGGTTGTAAGCTCGCGGAGGTCGGAAAGGGTCCTGCTCGGGCAGATGAAGCTCGCCGGGAGTTGCTGCGATGGTGGCTCGTGATCTGCGACGTCGGGAGTCGAGCTTGCATAGAGGAGGATGGTGGTGCTCGGAGTTGCAGCGGCTCACGGTGGTTGGTCGACCCGCTTCTGTTCGCGGCAGAGGAGGTTGGTCACGGCGCGGTCTGTCGCGGCGTGGGGAACTCGCGAAGTAGGACTGGCGGGCCGCGACGTTACTGATGCGGGGTTCGCCGGAGTGCAGCGGAGCAGCAGGCGGCGATAACCTTAGACCAGGACCTCCGCTTAGCTCATCAACTCCGTAACCTCTCCCTCGCAAGCACGAACCCATCCCTGATGGAGACTATCGAATGCCTTCTGCTGACTTAGTTGACAAGTACTAAGAGAACTCCACTCTCCTCTTGTTTTTTTATCTTTTCTCGGTCTGAAAGGTTCGATTAGCGGTGATAACAAAATGGTGACCAAGACTAGAGGAAGAATTGGACGGTCGAAACCGGGTGTGAAAGAAAGACGAGGAACCAAATCAATGCTTTCCCCGCCCGTTGGCCAGGAATGAATGAACAGAGGGGCTGGGGATCTGCTGGTTGGAGGGCGGTCCTCGCGAGAACGATGACTGGAGATGGTGACGGAGAGGGAGGATTTTGCGAGAGAAAGAGAAATGATGGCTTCCGTTTTCAGTTTCGAGAAGCGAGACAGATTTTGAGAGAGGATTGAAGAACGACTTCTCTGATTAATAGGTGCGAGAGGGAGTCGAACGTGAGGAGAATTTCACAAACAAATCGGAACAAAATTTTGAATTGTCGATAAGGAGCGACTCGGTCGCTTCGAGTGAGGATGAAGAAGGAGATAAATCTGCCAATCTCAAGCAAATTTGGGTATAAGTGATTTGGGCCGAAACCATTTAATACATTGGGCCAGGATTTATTAGCAAGGAATTGGGCTATTTAATTCACATAGCAAAATGGACTGGAAAATAAATTTGATAACACCGGTTCGGCTCTCGGGCCCGACTACGTAGCGATAATACGGTTTTTAGTCGAGCTTGATAGGTTAAATTGGATCGGCTCGCAAATTAAATCGCACAATAAACACATAACCGGATATAATATATTTTTATAATACACACAATTTAAATTTTAAAATAATAATAATAATATTAGTAAAAATATAAATACACATTTTTAAATTAAATAATAACATTAGGAAATTAGGCAATTAATTAATATTTAGACAATTAGTCAATTTGACAAATAAATCACATTCGACAATTAATAATTTATAGCATTCAATAAATAATAATAATAACAATTAAATATAAATAATAATAATAATAATAATAATAATAATAATAATAATAATAATAATAATAATAATAATAATAATAATAATAGAAATCCTCAAAAATTCCAACGTGAAATGGGGCATTACACATAGAACTCGAAAATGAGTACAAGTATGCACTAGGGATTTAATGAACTCACCCTCGGCACTCATGGATAGCTCTCGGTTTTGATGGCCTTTGATGGACTTGAGCTCAGGTTTTTCACTAAGTGTCAAATGGAGTCTTAGAGAGGCTGAAAGAAAGCTTAAATAGCAGCTCATGGATGGAATTTACAAGGCTAGAGAGTGGACTATAATGGAAGACAAAGTCTTGTGTATACACTCACTCTTATGAGCATGGGGTCTTGGGGCATGTCTCAAGCATGTGTTTGAGTGGATTAGCAGAGCATTTAAGGGCTGAGGGAGTGGTTTGGACGAGCACTAAGAGGCTGCAAAAGGTCTTGTCATGCATGAGGATAGTGCTTCTTACACAAAACACTAAACAATGCACCCCATGATGGAATAATTAGCATTTACTATTGCTAATAGAATTTGACTTTGGTTGATTTTTCTTAGGCTGAAATTAGGCTTAATGAACTCTCTTTAGACTGTAATCCATTCGCATGACATTGGGCTTGAGAGGACTGGGCCAAAATCATGCACATTGGGCTCGAACATAGGGCTAGCGCGAGACCCGGCTTGGCAAACGCTTGGGCTAGGCGCGAGGCTTCACTTGGACTTGAATTGCGAGTGAAACTCCTAACTTGGGCCGAGAATGAGACATAGTCCAATGCTGAAATTTATGGTTTGAACACTTAGAAAATTTCTAAGGAAAAATACTACACATGCTTGGCAAAAGCTAGACCAAGGCTCGGCATTGACCTCGGGTGCGCGATGGCCGAACTTGCGGCATTACTAGGACCGAGGTGATGCATGGTGCTAGGGTTGGTCTTAAGGACATCAAAACACTTAGGAAAATAATAAGTGTTATACTATTAAGGCTTGGCTAGGGCTCGAGGTCATGGACACTCGGCTCGGTTCCATGGCATTTGGCTAGGCGCGAGGCTCGTGACCGAACTTACTCGGTTCCGGTCACGACTTAACTGGGACGACTTATCGAAATATTCCCAATTCTGATAAACTCGTCAACTTGAAATAATAAAGCCCGGCTTCGGAAGTCCATTCTAAAATAGACGGACCAGAATTAATTACTTAAACTGACTCGGGTACTGAATAGAATTTAACCGAGTATTCTCTCGACTTAAAGTCGAACATGAACTGAATAATCTCGCATACATGAAAATAAATTAGCACTTAAGCATATAAATTCCCATAAATCAAATGACTCGGGAATCTGAAAATACCGATTTCACTCTATAGATGAGCAAGTGAAATCGTTCTAATATTATGACTGATCGGGGCATTACAAAAACATTAAACACTCCACTAATGGAGAATAACACTCCCCAACGAGAGAATACACACTCCCCAACGGAAGAATACACACTCCTCCAAAAGAGGAGAACAAAATCACAACTCACACTAACAACACTAAACAAAACAACACAAGCACTAAAAGCCTACACCCCAACTACAAAAGAGGAAACTAACAATTTTATTTTAGTTTTAACAATTTTTTCTTTTAAAATTATGTTTATTTATTATAAAAATTATGTTAGAATTTAGAAATTATTATGTTATAAATTATGTTAGAACATAGAAATTATTATATTATAAATTAGAATTGATGTAAATATTTTTTTTCACATTATTCAAAATTTAATTAGTATTATAAATAAATTTTTATATCTGGAAAAGTATTATTTTATGATATAACTGTAAATAGTTATATTACTTAATGTATATTTCTGATAGTAGACAATAATTATAAATGTTATATTATTTTTTCTACTGATAATTAGTATTTTGTTATATGGTTGATAAATTTAAAGAGCTAAAGATTATTATTTTTATAGAATTGTTTTGTAATATTATTTGTAAATTAATTAGTACTAAAAATAAATGTTTATTTATGTAAAAAGTATTATGTTAAAATATAAATATAAAATATTTATATTTATATATAAGCAACGTATTACTAAAAAATATTTTTAAATATCTGAACATTTAAACTATTTATTTTTTTAATAATTTAATTTTATATTTTAATTCTATTATATTATGTAAATAATTTCAATAATTACAAAAATTAAAGAAAAAAACCCAGCCAACCGGTGATCGTGGTTGTCCACGCGATCGGCCGATCGGTGATCGCGGTCGTGCTCGGTACGGTCGGCCGGTATTGCCGATCTGCCGGTTTTATTATTATTATTTTTTTAATTTATTGAAAAAATATCAAGGACAAAAAAGTACAAAGGGGGGCGGTATTTAGTAACACCATTGAAAAAATAATGAGGTTGTTTTGGAGATATCATAAGTATTCCTACAATTTATAATTTGCATATGGTTCGCCTCGTAAATCAATATATAATGTTTAGTTATTTAGAGTACTTGACTATATGTTTTACGGCGAAACAATGTGCATGTCCATAGTTACTTTGATATCTTCTAACTATGCCAACGACAAAATAGATATCCGACTTTATGTCTAGCATCGCACACATTAGATTTTCTTACGAAAGAATAAGGAACTGCCTTCATGTCCTCTATTTCCTTAGATGTCTTGCGAGATATCATCTTAGATAGGTGTTGGTTCGTTTACTGAAAGTATTGCTTTAGTTCAAACTAATTTTCTATTTTGAATGAGAATCCATTTTAGTCAAGTGCATGTTTATATTTTATTCAGTTATGATATTTTACTTATTTTACATTATAAATAATATGGTTCATCGTGTACAGAAAATCGTATATTCGGTGGCTTGTAAAATATAAAATAAATATGGTTCACAACCTAGAAATAATTGAACTAACTATCGTATACGATTGTAGTCTAATATTGAAATTGGTTGATCTTGACCAATGAAGTACACTAGTACATTTTATTGAACAGACCATGGAGGATAAACTCATTTTATACTGACTAAGTAAATGAACTAGACATCAGTTATATTGGGTTCAGTAAGGAACACATGCTGATCGTGCTTTGAATCGATTGAGAATCTAAAATAAAAATCCTACGCGAAAAACTGTGAATCGGATTCGAATCTCACTTGTTTGGTAAAGCTGCTAGACGAATGGTTCTGACTTATCGTCATCTCGTCTCTTATCCGCGCGTCTTACGTCTGTGCATCTCGCCTCACCGGTCACCGTCTGCATACGTCGCACCTCGCCGATCATCGTCCTTGTACGTCGTGTGTGTGTGTGTGTCATGCATTTTGAGTAGGTGTGTGCACGTGCGTCATACGTCACTAAGCCCATTACCTCACCGTCTTCTGTTGTATTCCTTTAACCTCGGTTGGGTGTCGTGTGAGCAACGATCTCACGAACTCGTGTGGCCGGAACTCCATTACTTTCTTGTTATCACAAAGTCACATCCCATCCCTATATTTATTAAGGTTGGCATGATTTTCTTGTGTTCTCTAGCACGAGAATGAGTTCCCCACATGGTGCTTGGATCTCGGAGGATCTCGTTATGTATAAGTTACAAATTCAATAACAAACGTAAACCTATGCACAGCGGATCTAAAGGTTTGACGTAGAAAACTTACGGCTTAAAATTTTCTGAATCTGTTTGATTTGGGATGACCGGGAATAGCACACGAACGGAAGCTGGATCACACGAACAGGAGGCGGGGATTGGCCTGTCGTGTGTAGCGTCAGACGGGTAATGTCACGTGGGTCGCCGGGTCGTGTCACCTTGATCTGGTCGCCGCCAGATCTTCAGCTGGTCGGGCGACGGTCGGCGGTTGTCCGGCTGGTCAGGGTTGGCAGATCTTGACCTTCAGGTTGAGATTCATCGACTTCGGTAGATGATCGTGTGGTCTCCATTACCTTTGGGATCTTCTACTGTATCACTCTTACATCTCTTCAACTCGTACTGGTGGAGCAACCAGAAGAAGGTAAAGCTCAAATGAGATCTTGAGAGAGATGAGGGGGGGCGTTTCACGTGTGAAATAATGAGATAGATCTCTTCTTATGACCTTAATGATGTATATATAATGCTACAGTAGGGATTAGGAATAGGGCTTCTTAAGTAATGCAGTAACTGTGGGCCAGGCCTAATCTTTGAATTACTTAAATAATATTACGGTCCACTAATGTAATATTATTGCACTCCCTTTTCCTAGCCTAAATTACATTTAAGCCTCCAATTATAATTACTCGATTTACCTCCCCGAGATTAGGAATATGGCTTCTTAAGTAATGCACTAACTGTGGGCCAGGCCCAATCTTCCAATTACTTAAATAATATTATGGTTCACTAATGTAATATTATTGCACTCCCTTTTCCTAGCCCAACTTACATTTGAGCCTCAAATTATAATTACTCGATTTACCTACCCACGTTTAAGATATAATGTCCATTAATTAATTCGATTATTGAAAATCAAGAATTAATTAATATATTATTTATTTCACCAAAGCTAGCGGTCGTTCATCACATTATTATTATGCCAGAACTTAATCCACCTACAGGAGTTAGCATAACAATCATTCATGAACTCACTTCGGGGACGTCATCAAACTAACGCACATGGTAACCGTAAATATCCTAACAACACATCATACATACAACAATAATACCCAAGACAGTAGGAATATTAATCCAGCAAACTGAACCTCACCCAAGTGAATCAAAGTAATATGTACTGCATATATATGCTGGTTTAAGATCTTACGGGTTAAGAGAACGCAATAATTAACTGAGGCCTAGTTCGTTTATGATGATCAGTATAAAACGAACTTCTTCTCTCTGGGATCCTGTTCAATACATAAATGTACTAGTGCAACTAATCAGTCAAGACCAACTGTATGGTTGACACTACAACCGTTTGGATGGGGTGTTCATGTCCATGTAGGTTGTGAACCACAATTCTTGTTTCGCAAGTAACTGATAGAATGATCTTCTGTTTGCCCGATGACGACCCATTCTATCTAAGTGCAAAACAACAGAACATAGAACTTGTTTAATCTAAATGATTCTCATTCATAAAGGACAAAAGTGTAATATCATCTAAAGCGAAGCTTTTAGTATATAACACTAACAATCTCCCACTTATACTTAAGGCTTTCTATTTTACAAGTATAGTCCTATCAATCCGTTATTCTAAAATACCTATGTCGATCCTATCGCCATGCACCTGACTCCCATTCCTTCCACATGTTTGACGAAGACTTCCCCGACAAACTCTTCATGAAAAGATCAGCTAGGTTTCCTCTGATGCAATCTTGGCAACATCAATGTCTCCTCTACCAACGATATCTCGTATCAGATGGTACTTTCGCTCTATGTGTTTGCTTTCTCTGTGGGCTCGTGGTTCGCTTGAGTTTGCTACTGCTCCACTGTTATCAAAGTACACGGTGATTCCGCAAACTCGAAATCACCTCTAAGTCCACTAAGAAGTTTCTGAGCCAAACTGCCTCTTTCGCTGCCTCAGAGGTTACTATTACTCGGCTTCCATGGTGGAGTCTGCCACGTATTTCTTCTTAACACTCCTCCGTGAAATGGCTCCACCTCCCAAGGTAAACACATAACCTAAGGTTGACTTACTCTCGTCCCTGTCTGACTGGAATTAACCCAGAGGTAACAAGCTGTCTACCCAGTAAACTAACATGTACTCCTTACTCCTCTTCAGGTACTTGAGTATATGTTTCACCGCAGACCAACGACGTAGCTAATATCCGACCTCGTACACAGCATAGCATACATAAGACTCCCTACAGCTGAAGCATAAGGATCCGTCTTCATGTCTTCTATCTCTTGAGACGTCTTAGGAGACATCTCTTTGGGTACAGCTATTCTATATCTGAAAGGTAACATACCATTCTTGGAATCCTGCATGTTGAATTTGGCCAAGACAGTATCTATGTATGTAGACTGGGATAAGCACAACATTCTCTTGTTACGGTTTCGAATGACCCTAATACCAAGAATGTGTACTGCTTCACCTAAGTCTTTCATATCAAACTGCTTAGACAACCACACCTTTACGTCTGATAACTCTTTCATACTGTTTTTCCAATGAGAAGTATGTCATCTACGTAAAGTACAAGAAACACCACCACGCTCCCACTAATTTTCTTGTAAACACAATGCTCATCCGGACATTGAGTGAACCCGTACGACTAGATCACCTCATTAAACCGGATGTTCCAAGATCTCGAAGCTTGCTTTAGTCCATAAATAGACCAATTAAGCTTACACACTAGATGCTCAAGTCCTTTAGCAATGAATCCCTTTGGTTGCTGCATATAGATGTCATCCTAAAGATTCCCGTTAAGGAAAGCCGTCTTGACATCCATCTTCCAGACTTAATAATCCAATGTGCGGCTACAACCAAGAGAATCCGAATGGACTTAAGCATAGCTACTGGCGAAAAGGTCTCATCATAATCAATACACTCTTTCTGGGTATAGCCTTTCGCGACAAGCCTAGCTTTGAAGGTTTCCACCTTCCCATTCGATCCTCTCTTTCTCTTATAGACCCACTTGCATTCAATGGGTCGTACCTCATTGGGTGGTTCTACAAGATCCCAGACCTGATTGGAGTCCATTGACCCCATCTCAGCTTTCATCACGACATTCCATAAATCTGCATCTTTATCTTGGAGTGCCTCGTTGTAGGTCCTTGGGTCCGATTCTAGGTCTCCTGGACCTGAGTCCGATACTCTCCAAGACCTATCCATTGGTCGGGTAAATGAGAAACCCTCACACTACAACGAGGTACTGTCTGCACTGGTACACTCTCAGTGTGCCGTGTTGCAGTATTATGTGATGTATCTACTTGCACACTCAGTGGGAAACTATCGACTTCACTCTTAACTCCTCTAGGACAAGTCTACTCGCGGGCTTATGATTCATAATATAGTCTTATTTCAAGAATCTAGAGTTCGTACTAACGATCACCTTCTGATCCTCAGGACTATAAAATAATCCACCTTTCGTTCCCTTGGGATAGCCAACAAAAACTCGTGCTTCCGAATGTTTCTCCAACTTGCAAGGTTCCTACACTAACACGTGTGCAGGGATACCCCAAACTCGAAACTGTGAGAAACTGGGTTTGTGCCCTTTCCACATCTTATAAGGAGTAGTCTCAACTGACTTCGATGGAACCATGTTCAGAATATAAGATGTTGTTTCCAAGACCATACCCCAGAACGAAATTGGTAACCTTGAATAACTCATCATCGACCTAACCATCTCCATAAGAGTCTTATTTCTTTGCTCTGCAACCCTGTTCTGCTGGGGCATGCCGGGTGCAGTTAGTTGGGATTCAATCCCAGGTTCTGATAAGTATGTCCTGAACTCTCCAAAGAGGTATTCGCCACCTCGATCAGAACGAAGCGACTTGATAGTTTTACCATGAAGCTTCTCCACAACTGCCCGATACTCCTTGAACTTTTCAAAGCATTCAGACTTGCGGTGCAGCAGGTAAATGTACCCAAATATCGAGTAATCATCAATAAATGAGACAAAATACTCGTAACCACCTTTAGGCTGGATTGGCATAGGACCACACAAATCAGAATGAATCAATCCTAGAACTTTTTGGCTCCTATACCCCTTTGTCGAAAATGGCCTCTTGGCCATCTTACCTTTCAAGCATGATTCGCGAGTTGGATAGTGATCTTCTAGTGGACTGAGATGTCCGCTAGTCACTAACTTTTGAATCCCCCTAAGGTTGGTGTGCCCATGTCTAAGGTGCCAAAGATATGCTTGATTCATCTGCGAAGACTCCTTCTTCTTATTAGATTTAGTCATGACATTATTCAATTCAATTTGTTGCACTGTGGGATAGTTTGGTTTAAGAACATACATATTGCCAACTAATGAACCAGAACAAATCAAACGATTTCCATAAAGAATAATAACCAGGTCATCAAACGTAAATGAAAAACCATCCAAAACAAGTTTAGAAAATGAAACAAGGTTCTTTCTAAAAATTGGAACATAAAGGCAATGTCTCAAAAAAAAAAAATACTACTATCAAAAGATAAAGTAATGTCTTCCACTGCAACAGCCACTTTCGTAGCATTGCCCATGTAGAGGGTGATCTCTCCCTCTTAAGTTGCCTGGTTTTCTGGAACCCCTACAAAGAATTGCAGACATGATCAGTGGCTCCAGTATCCACACACCATGTTATGGTAGATACAACTGCCAAACATGTTTCTACGACATTAATAAGAGAGTTACCTTTCTTGAGGATAGGCCAGTCGACCTTCTAATGTCCTGACTTATTGCACTTGTGGCATCTTCTTTCGGTTTCTTTGCCACAACCTGAGGAGCCGGTCGCAGAGCAACCGGAGCATCATGTGCCTTCGCCTTTCCTGCAGACTTCTTTCTCTTCCTGCCCTTGTGAGTCCTAGAAGGTCTAGCCTGCTCGGCGATTAGCACCTGATGTTTCTGAGTGAACAAGGCTTCTGCCGACTGAAGCTCAACCAACAGTTCTGGAAGATCCATATGCATCTTGTGCATGTTGTAGTTTAACCGGAATTGATCAAAGCTCTTCGGCAGAGACTGAAATATTATCAACCGGGGTTTCTCTGTCAATAAAACCTCTCATAACCTCAGTCTCATTGAGCTGTGCCATAACCCTTAGGGCGTGCTCCCTTACGGGTGTGCCTCGGCCATGCACATGTTCATCAGAGCACTCAAGGCTTCCTGCCTAGTAGCCCTAGACTGATGTCCGAACAAATTACTAAGATTGAGAAGTATATCTGCCGCAATGGACATAGACTGATGCTGATGTTGAAGAACATTTGACATAGAATCCAGGATGTTACACTTCGCCATCTCATCAACCTTCTTCCACCGAGCATACTCCCCTTTCTGCTGATCAGGAGCATCGGCCGCGGGCTCTGCGGGCAAGCCTCATTGATGGCAAACTTATAGCTCTCAGCAGTCAACACTATGTCTAAGTTCCTCTTCCAATCAATGTAATTAGGACCAGTAAGCTGATTTTCTATTAGAATGACAGACAACGGATTGAACGACATGATGAATATAGCGTGAGAATCATGAAAATGAATTGTACAGATTAAACACTTTTGAATTTAACTGTTAACACTGATATCCTCAAACAATATTAAATTAAATTCACTGACATCAAAACACCGTGAGTAATGCATGATACAAGGGTAACCCTACATACCCAAGATTCGCCACAGAAGGGCTTTTCAAGAACTCATTAATTTTCACAAGTCAAAACTAAATTCATGACGAACGAAATTAATAGTCAATCTCCGTTTGGCCACGCAATAAAATTCAGGGACCCCGAGGGGGGTTAATAAATTAAATCGCATTCTAAGTGAATCCCATTTTTTGATCCTAAGGTCATCAAATTTGATTATACGTCCCCCGATGAGAGGCCCGTACGCTCTCATAAGACTTCCTATAATCGTCTCATTAGAAATTTGTCCTAATAATTTCCTACAATTAATTTTAGTGATATCACCCGAGGGGGAGCTCATACTTCAATTAGTTGATTTACCAATTAATTAGAAATTGAGGCCTTAGAAAATTTGAAATTAAGTTTAATTTAAAATCCCTTCTCAAACTTAATATTATTTAATGAGGATTTTTAAAGATTTATGCAATTCTAAATTAATCTATGCAAATACAATAATTAATTAACATACATAATTATTCATGCAATTCTAAATTAATCTCATGCAAAAGCAATAATTAATTAATATGAATAATTATTAATGCAATTCTAAATTAATCCCATGCAAAAGCAAGAAGTAATTAACATGCATAATGATAAACATATAAAAAATTCTCTCTCTGAGAGCGGCTCTATTCTCTCTCTGAGAGCGAAAAACTTCTTCGATCTTCAACAGTGATTACTGATCGTTTTTCCTTGTTGATTTGTGTGTGTATCTTCTGGGATTCTATGTGATTTTTCCCATATTGTAATTTTTGAAGAATCGCCAATTGATAGTATACCGCAACTAGGGTTCTCAAAATATGGCGGAGATAGATGATGAACTCGCTAATCGATTAAAGGAATTCTCGCTATCAGCCTCGGAAGCTACAATTTTTGACATAGCCCAAGAAGATATTCGGCTCAGTGACGATGAATGCCAGCGGAGTCTCTTTGGCAAGATCATCGGTGATCGGCCTGCTAGCTGGATTGGTATTAAAAGAACTATGACGCAAATATGGAAGCTCCGACATCCAATGGAAGTCAAAGAACTTAGTCCCAACTACTTCCAATTCATATTTCAGAATAGAGACGATATGAAAAAAGTAGTCGGTGGTACAAACTGGAGCTTTAAAAATCACTATCTTACACTGAAGGAATGGTCCACCAATATTAACAGTAAGCATCCTAGTTTCCAAGAGCTCAACTTAAGGGTCCAGGTACAAAATATTCCCCTTAACTGGCTTAGCACATAAGTGGGACGCAAGATTGGCAAGACTTTCAGAAATCTCAAGAATGTGGTTATTGCTACTACAAGCAACCATGGTGGCAAACTTCTTAGACTCCTGGTCACCTTGAATGTAGATGAACCCTTGCCTAGAATTGCCAAAACTAGACTAGGTGACCAAATTGTAGATGCTTGTTTCAAGTATGAAAAACTTATCAACCTATGTCATTACTGTGGTAAGATAGGTCATCTTGACAGAGGCTGCAACACTAAAATGGAGGACCTTAGCAACAATGCACTTAAAGAGGGACAGTATGGGGAATGGCTCAAGGCTCCTGATGGTTACAAATGGACTCCAGTTAGCTTGTCTGAGTCTAGGGCTTCTCCACCACCTGACTCACCAAGGACCACAGAGGATGGCACAACTCATAAAGCATCATCAAGCCAGCAAGAGAACAATCACCAGTTAGTTCCAAGTCATGATGATCTTCTCTCTCCATCCAAATCCATTGAGGCTAACTCCTTAATATCAACCACTAAAACTCCTTATACAAAAGAAGGTACGGAAGCTGTAAATCTCCAGCTGGTTGAAGCCTCAACTATGGACATGCAAAAAGAAGATATGCCAATCACTGCAGATCACCCTCACACCAAAAAGCCATAATTGTTCCCAATCCCAAATCTCTCAAAACTTGGAAAAGATCAGACAACAAACTTGGTACATTATAAAGAGCTGATGAGACACCCATTATCATTGATCAATTAGTCAGAAGAAACAGAAATAGAGATGAGCAAGAATCAACAGAGCCTACTGAGGAAACTCAACAGAAAGACCAGGTTCAATCCAAAAAACTCAAAGCTAAGGTGGGGGCTGCCAGCCTGGAATGGCACCACCATGTCCAATGTTAGCTATGGTGTGGAATTGAAGAGGGCTGGGTGGGCCCTCTACAATTTTCCAAATCAGAGAGCTAAATAGAGCTCATCACCCACATTTCATTTTTCTTTCTGAAACCAAAAAACCAAATGCTTTTGTAAAATCAGTATGTAAGAAACTAGGTTTTGATAATAGGATTGCTACAGTTGATCCCAAAAGCCTCAGTGGTGGGCTAGTTTTGATGTGGGACACTAATGTTGTTATTAAGCAAATCCATTGTAAAGACTTCTTTATTGCAGTTGAATTTATTTTGCAATCCCATCAGTCCTAGTGGGGAATTTTTGTGTACCTTAGCCCTTGCAGATTGCTCAGAGAAGCTCAGAGAGAGGAGATGTTGTTTGACAAGAAGCAATGGGGTAACTACTGGTTCTCAATAGGTGACTGGAATGATTTTCTATCAAACTCAGAGAAGTTAGGAGGAACAATCAGACCTTTGTCAAGTTTTCATGGCTTTTGCAATTATATATCTGATATGGAGATGTTAGAAATCAAGCTGGAAGGCCACCCTTACACATGGAGCAATAACAGATCATATCCTGACCTGGTAGAAGAGAAATTGGACAGGGCTTTTGGTTCTCTGGATTGGGCTCACTCATGTCCAAATGCCTCTATCACCAATGTCTTAAAAAGTTCATCTGATCACACAACTCTTCTGCTGGATATGGGGCTAGCTAGAGCAAGGAAAAAGTCTTGTTTCCATTTTCATAAGAGGTGGATAGACAAGGAAGGCTTTGAAGAAGTAGTACATAAGGCTTGGACCTCAGTTACCACAGACACTCCATTTTTCCAACTTAAGGAGAAGGTGAAGAACACAAGAATTGCACTACTCATTTGGAGCTCCTCCTTCCAATCACAAAATCAGAAAGAAATTGCTGATCTCACTAAGAAATTGAAAGATCTTAATGAGGACAAAGTTGATAGTTGGGAACAATGGGTTGATACAAAAAAGAAACTTAACCTAGCCCACTCACATGAAGAATTGTACTGGCAGCAAAAGGCAAAGCACAGATGGATCAATGAAGGAGATGCCAACACATGTTTCTTCCATGCCTTACACTGCAAAGGAGAAGACTCAATGCTATAACTAGGCTGCTATCTCCTTATGGCAGAGTTCATTCCACTCAGAAGGATCTAGAAAGCCATATAGCTGATTTTTACTCCAATCTATTCTCTTCTGAGGGCAGTTGGGGAGGGGACTCTATCCTCCCACTCATCCCAACAACCATATCTACAGACATGAACACTGGACTTCTCAGACCAATGGATGATGAGGATGTGAAGCAGACATTATTCAGTCTTCAAGCTGACAAATCTCAAGGAGATGATGGAATGACTGCTACCTTCTACCAGCATTTTTGGACTTTGATCAAACCAGACTTCATGAATGCTATGAAAAGCTACTTTCTCTCAGGTACCTTGCTCAAATACTAGAATCACATTGTAGTCTCTTTGATACCAAAATGCACAAACCCAGACTATCTGACTCAATTCAGGCCTATAAGTCATTGTAGTGTAGTTTACAAAGTTATCTCAAAGATTCTTGCTCAAAGACTCAAAGTATGCCTGAAATTCTGTATCAGTGATCATCAAGCTGCTTTCTTAGAGGGTAGACAACTGACTAATAATGTGATTATAGCCCAAGAGGCTTTTCACTTCTTGAGTAGGCATTCTTCAGGCTCTAATTACTTCATGGCCCTCAAACTAGATCTTGTTAAGGCCTTTGACCGTGTTGAATGGATTTGCATCAAAAAGATCATGCTCCAGATGGGTTTTCATGCTGACTTGGTGAAGCTTATTATGCTGTGTGTGTCTACTGCTACTTTCACCTTTAAAGTCAATGGATCAATGTGTGGTTATGTGACACCTTCTAGGGGAATCAGGCAAGGGGACCCTCTTTCCCCATACCTGTTCCTCATTGTTGCTGAAGTTCTTACTGCCCTCACTCTCAACTCCATATCTTCTGGTCAATTGAAAGGGCTGAAACTATCTAGAAATGGTCCACTTCTCTCACACTTACTTTTTGCAGATGACTCACTATTTTTCTGTAGAGCTGGTTCTGACCAAGCAGGTTTTCTTATGAACATCCTGGAGCAATAAAAAATTTTCACAGGCCAAGTAGTAAATCTCCAGAAATTTGTTATTTTCTACAGCAGAAACACCCTTCTTCATTTACAGAACTCTATCAGCAGGACTTTGAACAACATTGTTTCCCACAGGTCTACAAGATATCTTGGTTTACCTTTGGGAATTGGAAGATCCAAGAAGGAAGTATTCCAGTACCTCCTGACCTCTGTCAGAGCTAAATTAACATCTTGGAAAGCCAAATTTCTCACCCCTGCTGGAAAAGAAGTTCTTCTTAAAGCTATAATCCAAGCTCTTCCAGCGTACTCTATGGTTTGTTTCTTTTTACCAACCTCTCTCTATAAAGAAATTGCAAGTCTTTGTGCAAAGTTTTGGTGGAACTCAGGATCTGAACACTCTCAAGGTATTCACTAGAAAAAATGGAATCATCTTTCCTTTCCAAAAGAGCAGGGTGGTTTGGCCTTTCATGACCTTCAGACCTTCAATAAAGCTCTCATCTGCAAGCAGTTGTGGATGATAGCTTCCAACCCTGATCTTCTTGTCAGCAGGATCCTAAAAAGAAAGGTATTTTCCTAATTCCTCTCTTATTCATGCTTCTAAGACTCCAAGTGGATCTTGGATGTGGAACTGCTGGATGGAGATGGTACATGTGTTTGCTAAATGGCTCAGGATTGAAACTGGGAATGGCACAAACACAAGAATATCTGATCTGAACTGGATTCTCAACCACTGTAAACCTGCCCTAGATCTGATTCCTATTGCTAGAGGACATTTGGTTTGGGTTAGAGAATTGCTGCAAAATAATGGCTCTCATTGGAATGAATGGCTGATTAGACAAGTTTTTGATGAACCTGACAGTTCTGCTATTCTGAAAATCACCACAATCAATCCACAAAGGCAAGATAGACTATACTGGGGATTAGATAAAAAAGGTGTTTTCACTGTGTCAAGCACCTATGCTCACCTAAACTCACTCAGGCAGCTTTCCACAGACATACCTGAATGCAGTACCAACTCAGGTCTCAAAAACTCCATTAAGTTCAGACACTGGAAGGTAAAAACAGTGGGTAATACTAACCATTTTTTGTGGAAATGTATATCAAATGCTTTGCCTGTTGCAATTCATCTGAAAAAGAAAGGGATAGACCTGGACACAACCTATTCAATTTGTGGAGAAACAGCAGAAATAGTGGAACACCTATTTTTCACATGTCAAAGAGCAAGCAGAGTATGGAAGTTAAGCCCTTTGCAATGGGACAGTCTGAATAGCTTTATAGACTTTTTCAAAGCTTGGTGGTATCAAGTTTGTTACCTTGATCACTTTTAGGTAGCCGAGGCTAGAATCCAACTTATAACATACATGCTTTAGTGGCTTTGGAAGTCAAGGAACTTGTGGATCTTCCAACACTCTTTAATCCCAGAACACACTCTCATCAAATTGGCTCATTCAGAATGGATGGAATTCTCCAGTCTAGTATTTTTCAGTTTCTGTCTTTGGTTTTATTTTCTTTTTCATTGCTGGTTTTATATAAGTGATACTTCTTGCTAGGCCTTATGACAGTGGCAGGTGTATTAACTCCTTTCCTGTCAGTTTTAGTTTGTGGATTTTCTGGTTTGGCTTTTTAGTTCGTTGAGGCTCTAGACCGCTTAGTGCGTGTCTCTCAGTTTTATTTCGCCGGATTGTATGACATTGTATTCGAACCTTGTTTGCTTGAGTTTTATAATAGTTGCCCCTGTCGTTTTGGAAAAAAAAAATTAACATGCATAAATAATAAATAATTAATTGGCATAGTAAATTTAAATAAATAAATCTACTATTATGGCCATTAATTATTGAGTCTCTTTAAATAATGAAACCTTGTCAGTTTCTTTCCTTGTCCAACTGGAACTCCCACTGCAGTAGAATCCTAATAGATATTGTACTGCTCGCCCAACAAGTAAAAACCACCTCCACCAGCTGCCGCCGCCGGTGGTAGGAAAAATCTTGCCGGCCAATTTTTTTTTTCTTTCCCGCGCGTCGCGAGTTGGCCGACGGGACTCTTCCGCGATCGCCGATCCGCCGTGCGCTGCCACCGCGTGGACAACCCCTCGTGATCCTTGTGATCTCTGGGTCGTCAACATATGATCACAACACGAAAAATATAATTTACAAAATTACATAATTCCATCCTAGATCCAACAAATGGATGTACATGTTTTCTAAACGAATAATTATTTCGATCCGGTCAACCCCCCGTGGTCATAATTATTACAAACAATCATCCATCAATTCCTCGACATGTCCGAAGCTTAAAAAACAAATATAAAACGCAGCCATATATCCAGCAAAACTGAGTTATGTGAATATAATCCAATATATATGGCTGCGTTTGAACACATCTTGTCAAATAAAGCCGTAAAAATTCAAACTTTGTACAAAACGAATTAACCAAGTGCTCTGATACCACTTGTTGGGATCTATGAGGATCTCGTTATGTACAAGTTACGAATTCAATAACAAACCCAAACCTATGCGCAACGGATCTAAAGGTTTGACGTAGAAAACTTACAGCTTATAATTTTCTGAATCTGTATGATTCGGGCTGACTGGGGACAACACACGGACGAAAGTTGAATCACACGAACGGGAGGCGAGGATCGGCCGGTCGTGTGTTGCATCAGTCGAGTCATGTCGCATGGGTCCCCGGGTCGTGTCACCTCGATCGGGTCGCCGGTAGATCTCCTGCTGGCGGCGGTCTGCGATTGTCCGGTTGGTCGAGGACGGCGCATCTTGACCTTCAGTTTGAGATTCATCGACTTTGGTAGATGATCACGGGGTCTCGATTATCTTCCGGACTTCTACTGTATCACTCTTATACCTTTTCAACTCGTACGAGTGGAGCAACGAGAAGAAGATAAAGCTCGAATGAGATCTAGAGAGAGAGATGAGGGGGGCAGCGTTTCACGTGTGAAATAATGAGATAGATCTCTTCTCATGAGCTTATTGATGTATATATAGAACTACAGTCGGGATCCTTAGAAGATAAAAAATAGGGCTTCTTAAACTGTGGGTCAGGCCCACTCTTCCAATTACTTAGATAATATTATGGTCCACTAACGTAATATTATTGCACTCCCTTTTCCTAGCCCAAATTTTATTTGAGACTACAATTATAATTACTCGATTTACGTCTCTACGTTTAAGATATAATATTCATTAATTAATTCGATTACTAAAATTCAAGAATTAATTAATATATTATTTATTTCACCGAAGCTAGCGCTCGATAATCACATTATTATTATGTCGGAACTTAACCCACCTGCAGGGTTTAGCATAACAATCCTTCATGAACTCACTTCGGGGGAACATCAAGCTAACGCACATGGTAACCGTAAATATCCTAATAGCACATCATACATACATCAATATTAACCAAGATAGTTGGAATATTAATCTAGTGAACTGAACTCACCCAAGTGAATCAAAGTAATATGTACTGCATATATATGCCGATTTAATATCTGACGGGTTAAGAGAACGCAGTAATTAACCGAGGCCTAGTTTGTTTACGATGATAAGTATAAACGAATTTCTCCTCTCTGGGATCCTGTTCAATACATAAATGTACTAGTGCAACAAATCAGTCAAGACCAACTGTACGGTTGACACTACAACCGTTTGGATTGGGTGTTCATTTCCATCTAGGTTGTGCCACAATTTTTGTTTCGCAACCTGATGACGACCCATTCTATCTAAGTGCAAAACAATAGATCATAGAACTTGTTTAATCTAACATGATTCTCATTCATAAAGAGCAAAAGTGTAATATCATCCAAAGCCAAGCTTTTAGTATATAACACTAACACATGATTTATTTATAGGTTACAACAGAGAACTTAAGAAGGCTAGGGTTGGGTCTCCTAGTGGACCAAGAAATACTTAGGTTGTGGTCCACCCTACTTCTTGGGTCTTTAATAATAAATAACTCCACTATATATTTATTATTGCATTACTTTTCCATCACTACAATTACATTGGCTCCACTATCCTCGAATTATCTCCCCTTATTCAAGATACACCGTCCATTAATTAATTTAATTATTAATAATTAATTAATTAAGTTCTGAAACTAGTACCATTCAACCTTATTATTATGTCGAAACTTAGTCCACCTGTAACGTTTAGCATAGTAAACCTTTTGAGCTTTTTTCGGGTACGCATCACCCTGGTGCACCAGTACACATTGACCAAATATAATCTACAATGCACCATGTAATTAATAATATTTTCCAACTTACCATATTATTGATCTAATGTAATAAGTCTCGCCCTTTGATGAATCACAGAAATAAATACTAAATACATGTTCCCGTTATTACTAGGCGGTTTTAGAGTACGAGCGATATCATGAAGTCTAGTTTATTTACTAGGTCACTATATAATAAACATCTCCTCTGGGGTCTAGTTCATTGCACACAAAGTTTACTAGTATAATTCATTAGTTAAGATAAACTACCAGTAATCATACAATAATCATACCAATTATATGTCCATTGCTATCTCAGTTATGAAAATCATTTATGTTGCACAGGTAACCAAAATATAATCTTTTGTGTGAGAAAATGTCACACTATATTACCTTCAATGTGAATAATGGGACAAAGTTTGCATTGCCATATTCAGAAATATAAATACAAACACTATTGACTATTTTCGATTCTCATACAAAATGAAATTTGGATTAAGCTAAAGCGAAGCTTATAATATACTAATCAATAATATCTCACTTATACTCAAATCTTTCGCTTTTTGAGTATATGAATTTCAACTACCACTAATACTATAGATCTTGCTATCTAAATTGCGATACATCTTACTCCAAATCCTGTAGCATGGTTATCAAAATATTTTGTCAGAATGCCCTTTGCAAAAGGATTTGTTGGGTTATCAACTGATGCAATCTTGGCGACTACAACCTCTACCCTTCTTACAATTTTTCATACTAGGTGGTACTTGCGCTCTATGTTTATATTTGCCTTATGGACTTGTTATTGCTTAAAGTGTGCTACTTGACTAGCCATAATGAAAAAAGAGTGAAAATATGAGTTGATGGAGATGGCTTTTGTGCCAGTCAATCTCTATCCCATACTGAATGTATAGTTTTTTTTATTACTATCATCACAACGAATTTGTGCTTGACTTAGGCAAAACATGATTTCACGTCTTTAAAGGCTACGATGCACTGAGTTTTCATGCTGGAGTCCGTCGTACATTTTTGTTTGACACTCCTCCATATGATGGTCCACTTCACGAGGAAATACATATTCCAAGATAGATTTACTCTCGTTCATGTTTGATTGGAGATCATAATCTTTTTAATCCATAGGTTGCATATGGTTTGTCTAGTAGGCCTACATACTTTCCTTTGTCCTTTTACAATATACTTGACTACATGTTTTACCACAAACCAATGCGTCTGTCTAGGGTTACTTTGATATCTATTAACTTTAGATATCGACCTCATTTTTTGCATCGTACACATTAGTCTTTCTATTGCCAAAATAGAAAGAACTACCATTATGTCCTCCTTGCCATAAATAGAGAAACACCGTGTGAGAAAAGTAAAAGAACTTTTGTTGGAGTCATACACACCAAATTTAAGCCTTATGAAAGTATCTAGATATGAAGCATGTCATAATAATATCTCTTTCTTGTGACCCTTTGCAACTTTGATATCAAGAATATGTATCGTTTCCCAAGACCGTCATATCAAATGGTCGGACAGTCATACCCTTACATCTTACCACTACAATTCCATCACTATACAACAAGTCACATTTGGTCACTGAGTATATCTAGTGTTGATGAACTCATCCAACTGAATATTCTATGGTCCTTAAAGCTCTATAGCCCTATTCAATGAACTTCTCTGTGAGATACATATGGATATTATTTTTAGGGTATACTATAGAACCTCAGCTTCATGTTACCAACAATTTCATTTTGAATGAGATTTATTTTTTAGTCAAGTGTATGTTCGTAGTTTATTTATTTATGCAAACATGATTCCTTTATTTTACATTGTAGATAATATAGTCGATGTGTCAAATAAAAAGATCATATTATTAGTTCATTGTAAAATATAAATTATTAATTCAGAACCTAGAGATAAGTTAACTAACTGTCGTCAACGGTGGCAGTGTAAATAATTCTAATTAGATGATGTGCCGTTAAATTTATCTACGATCATCGTTCCCCTGTGCACCGGGTTGATGACGTCCCCGAAATGAGCTCTAGAAGGATTAATATGTCAAGACCGACCGACAGATTGAGTTATGGCATAATGGTAAAGTACTGAGTGGTACTAATTTCAGATCAAGAAGCTGATTAATTATATTGTCAGTAATTATTAATTAATGGATGTTAGGTATTATACACGGGGATGTAAATAGAGAAAATAAATCTGGCGACGAATTAATTGTAATTAGGGAGGTAAATGGAGAATTCAATAATACTTCTTTAGTGAAATGAAAATGAAATCAATTGTGAATGGAGTGGGCCAGACCTACAGTTGTTTCCACACTTAAGGTGCCCATATTTAGCATTTTCTTAGGGTCCTGTTGTAGCTTGCAGATAAAACAGTTCCCTTAGCCTCCATGTAACGCCCCACTTTTATTTGCCAAAAATCAGAATAAATTTTTCAAAATTTATTTCAAAACACTTGAGGCGCTACTCATTTCCAAAAACAATTTCAACATTTTCATAAATGCAACTCCGAAACGGGTTCAATAATCAAATAGGTCAACACCCAAACCGGATTCATAGATAACATCAACTCCAAAAACTGGGTTCATCAAATCTATAAATACTATGGAGTACACTCCCTATTAATAATCCAGTACTCAACGTAAATCCGGAATGTATAAATCATACTAAGCAGTTTGAAACAGCAGAAATAATCAATAATATGACCACCACTCGCCTCCCTCTGCCGTGCCCGCAATTTCTAACCTGAATCAATGAAAAGCATGTGGGGATGAGCACAATAGGAAAATCGAGGTGCTCACCACTATGCAATAAACATTTACGTATCAAACGGTAACAGAGAGAGTACGATCACAACATGTATGTGAATCAATTTAAGTATCCCATGTTTCATCGTAAAATTCACAGTGTTCAGACTCATGTGCACATCTATACCAATAGACTACTGCCGGTAGATGTATCGAAGGCCCTCGCTCAGGTCATGCTTCGAATGCCCCATGGGCTCTACATCTATGCCCTTCGGTCTTACACACCGAATTGCCCCACGGGCTTCCATCGATGCCCGGTCAGTAGGAGTAACCCCTGGGGTTTTCATTTCATAAATACGGAACAACCGTTCGACGGCCGGTACAGCTTACATCAAAGGCTACATGATTCGTAAGCACGCATTGATTATATTCAAGTACGATAAACAATTTATTGCATAGACTATTTTTAAATAAAACCCACCTGGATATAGCAAGAGGTATAGCCAAACACAGAGTTGAAGAAATTATGGCACAAGTTCAGCTTGAAGAACCTACAGAAATTTATAATGACCTATCACTGACTGTCCAATACAAAACAACACATAAGGCACATATACTTAGACGAAATTATATCGACTAAGTGACTCGTGGATTCCTTGACCGAGTTAGGTAATATGGAGTGACTACCAGACCTGGACACAACTCAAATACCTTATATAATACACATAAATCATGCCAATATTAATAAAATTCAATCCTAACCTAAATAACCGATAACCGAGCATTTAGACCCCAAAATGAACTAAATTCATAATTAGTAGTTAGGATCAGCCAATCAACCTGAAACTTCACCACTTTATAAAGAATGCAAAAACACATAAACTCACCAAGTTTCAGCCCTAAATTCATTCGGGAGAATTTTTAAATAATTTAAGCAAAAACAGTGCCAAAATCAGTATTTATTGGTTTGCATAGCTACACTTCGAATTTCAGTCTGATATTTTTACAAAACATAAAACATCACAAAATAACAGGTTCCTCCAAGTTTCAGCTCAAAACTTCAAGTGTACGATTTTTAATGAATTTTACAAGTTTCTTCTCAAAAACTGTTTTAAGAATTAGAACATCAAAAACTCAAAGATAAAATCAGGAGCTTAGCACAAATATTCCACATACTCAGAGGCACAACATATCAAAAATTGAGCCGAAACGGATAACAACTCGATTTATGGTGAATTTATTACAGATCAGCAACATGCTCGGTTTAGAAAAATCATAACTCCTTACATACAACGCGAAACGACCTCAAACCAAAACCAATAAATCTAAGAAAACTCCTATTACCTATAACTCCAGGATTTCCACGAAATATACCACGTTGAGTTCAGTTCGACTATAGTTCAAAGTAACGGCAATTTCTTTGATATCCAATTTGAAATTAAATAATAGAACTCTCACACATACTCATCCTAGGCATGAATTTAAATTCACGAAGCACGTTCAACACCCATTTCACATAATTGAACACATAAAATAATACATAGAATTTAAACGAGACGGGTCGAGCCTTGTACCATTCTCGGGATTCGATCGAAAACGGAAACAAAGGGTTGACAGCTATCTCGCGGAGTGAACAGCTCGTCCGTTTGCGCCTGACGGAGCTAGCTGATGATCGAGGGCTGAGTGACGTCCCGCGGAGGAGCAGGTCGCGACGTGGGTCGCTGCGTTCGGGAATCGCCGGAAACGGGCCGGCGAGTCAGGTTCTTCGCGAACAGAGGCGGAAGATGACAACGGTTTGCAGCGGCTCGTCGCGGAGGATAGTGATGGCGC
Source organism: Striga asiatica (assembly GCA_008636005.1). Taxonomy (NCBI): domain Eukaryota; kingdom Viridiplantae; phylum Streptophyta; class Magnoliopsida; order Lamiales; family Orobanchaceae; genus Striga; species Striga asiatica. The sequence goes on along the minus strand of BKCP01006071.1, from coordinate 3,685,164 downwards.
GAGTTTGCAGTCACGACAGGAGAGAGTCGCCGGAAAGTCGCTGCGTTGATAGAGGTTCGCCGGAAAGGTGACTGGCCGTGGAGGTGACGATCGTAGAAGTTCTCGTCGTTGGTGCTGGGCCTGCTCGCGAACGGAACGACGCCGGAGGATGGGGGGGTCGTCTGCTCGGTGGCGGGGCCGCTGAAATCGCCGGAATTGGGTGGAGGCGCGATCAGATTTTCACCGAGAAGGGTTCAACGAGAGGAGAAGACGACGATGGTGATGATTCTCGCGAGGAAGATGGTGAAGGCGACGAGGGTCAGCGATCGAAAGGATGAGAAGGAGAGATGATATTTTCTCTGATTTGCGACTGAGGGGGTGATGAGNAAATTTAATTTTTAAAATATTAATAATACTAGTAAAAATACAAATACACATCTTTAGTTAAATAATAACACTTAGCAAATTAGGCAATTAATTAAAATTTAGACAATTAAGCAATTTGACAAATAAATCATATTAGACAATTAATAATTTATAGCATTCAATAGATAATAATAACAACAAATAAGGATAAATAATAATAATAATAATAATAATAATAATAATAATAATAATAATAATAATAATAATAATAAAATAATAATAATAATAATAATAATAATAATAATAAATAATAATAATTAATAATGATAAATAATTCTCAAATATTCAATAATCGAACGGGGCATTACAATTTATCCTCCTTAAAATATTTCCGTCCTCGGAAATGCAAAAGAACACACATCAAAAAGGAAACGACAGACTCGAACGGGGAAATTTCCAATCACGAGGTCCGGGCATCACCCTCCAAAACTCGATTTCGTTCCCATGAGTCTTATCACCTAATACTCGAAAGGCATGTACTCACATACAGGAACCTATCTGACTCGCCCATGCTCATATGTTTACCTTCTTGCTTGGGAGGGTGATCAGTCCTGCTGGAGCTCAGGCGTACATCCTCTTGTAAGGCACCCAGTTCGGTTTAGTCTATACTCATGAGTATCAACGACTTGCAACAGCACACAAGACCTCAACAGGTCGTTCAGTATATTGTAAGCGTACTCCGACTACCTCACCATCAAGGTGGACACGTGACGCCAAGTTTCAGTCTCGCATCCGAGTCATACTGACAACTTGCTCACGATTTCATCCCAGCCATGTGTCTCTATCAGAGACAACGACACGGTACCACATACATAAAGCACGACACCATCAAGCTCACACTCTCATGATATCGACTCCACGAGTCGAACGCAACCCTTATGCATAAACATAAGGCTTGACCAAAGCAACACGACATTCCCAATTTGCCGACTCGAGAAACTCTCATGTAAAGCATAGGGACTCATCGACTATACTCCTTAATAAAAATCTTCGATAAAGGATGTATACACATTTTAGTGGAACTTGAAGCTCTTGGTTTAAGGTTCGAACGAAAGGGTTTCGAAAAGGATAATCAAGTATTCCAGCATGAAACGGTTTCAACAGTTCAGTAAAAACATCGATGGTTGGCCGTATACCCTGGCCTGGGGAGTTCGTGCGGACGGTGATGGCGGCTGCAGTTTGCATGCGAGTCAACGGTCGGCCGCGCGCAAGCCTCCCGTCTCTCAGCACGGTCGTGCGTGCTCAGCCACCACTTCGCGTGGCTACACCCAGTCAGGGTCGGCATTTGGTCCAGGTTTCCACAAGAAACTACAATTCAAGGCTACCAAAAGGGAATGGTTTTACCAAATTTTGAAATTCGCTTTTTGGGTCAACAAAACAATATACATTTCAGGCGTTTCTCAATTTCAAAAGTTTCAAACAGTCTCAAAAATGTAAGGTGCAAGTTCGAATTCCAAGTCCACCATCTTTCTAAAACAACAAAACGCAATATGCCGCAGATCTAACGATATGCGAAATCTGAACAGAACTGTCATGGCGATTCTCTCTAAATCGGTGGCTTCTGCCGAGCCCTTAAATAGATAGCTCGCCTCGGCTCTTCCGACTAACAGCGTCGGCCGACACGTCAGCTCTTCCTCGGTAGCTAATTGTGTCAGCAGTCCTAAAGGAGCGCAATTCACTTCATAATCTTCACACTTTGGAATTTGAACTCGAAGTTCCTCCCGGGATTCCGAAAGGAGGAAAAGAACAAAATTTTTACGATAAACAGAATTTAGAATAAGGACGGGTCCGCACTACGCGATGTGCTTGTTTCTGACTCGTCTATCCTCCTTAAAATGATTCTGCATAATCTTTAAAGGTAGAAAAACACTCCATCTCGATAACAGCAGGAGATAACACAGAAGCACTTATAGGCGGCGAGCTCGGCTCGTCAAGCACCTACATTAAGTTCAGATGCTATAATCAACATCTATTCCGACTTAAACGGAATTCACAATTATACTCAGCCGAACTTGATTCGACTAAGTTGTTCGTGAAGTACTGTGGACGTTGGAATACTTAGACTCGACACTAAGACTCAACCAAGTACACATGGGAGTTCACATAATCCAAAACAAACATTGACCAAGTCAAACACTTAAAGAACCGAAAAACGAGTCGATTCACAGTTTTATTGCAAAAGCCATATATTTAAAAATACTAGACTTTAATCACAAAATTAGGTTGGTCAGGTTATCATACAAATTTAACTTTGAATTTTTCACCAAAATTCCTCCTCCCAGAATTAAGCAATACCACAAATTTTCAGCCCCAAACTCAGACTGTGCTATTTTATAAAATTCGAGCATAAATTAGCAAGCAGATTAAAGGAATGAACTAACCTATGAAATTTTTATACCACAGACTACAGCATGAGAGTGGCAACATGTCAAAATTTCAGCCCTGGACATTAACTGTACGAATTTAAAAAATTCCTACAAGTTTCAGCAGTTATCGAATTTCAGTTAAAACCAAACCAAATTGAACTCCAAAAATTTTCATCTTTTAACAGCATGAAAACACACGTAAAACAAGTACTCCAGCCAAGTTTCAGAATTTTTCAACAACTAACCGATTTATGATAAATAAAACAACTTTCTGCAGAATCAAAAAATAAACTATTTACCCTATCAAACTTAGTACAAAAGTTCTGCAGAATCGGAAAGTGGTCTTGGCTACATCGGACTCCTGAATCTTCAGCTGATGATAGCCGGAGCATAAATCGATCCTGGAAAATACGCAAGCTCCTCTCAGCTGGTCAAACAAATTGTCTATCCTAGGGAGCGGATACTTGTTCTTCACCGTTAACCGGTTGAGATCCCGGTAATTGATGCACATTCTCATAAATCCGTCTTTCTTCTTGACGAATAGGACGGGTGCTCCCCAAGGTGAGATGCTCAGTCGGATGAAACTAAGTTTCAATAACTCCTCGATCTGCGTCTTCAGCTCCTGCAACTCCTTCAGAGCCATTCTGTAGGGTACCTTTGACACCGGTCCTGCTCCTGGCACAAGATCAATGGTGAACTCCACCTGCCTGCTGGGAGGTCCTCCTGGTAGCTGATCCGGGAACACATCCACAAACTCACGAACAACTGGAACGTCATGAGGTGTCTGTGCTCTCGATCCTTCATCGACAAGGCTCACCAGGTAACCCTAACAATCTCCTCTGCGCAATCTTCCTCGCCTTCGCCATCGAAATGACACGAGGTAGGGTTCGCGTCTTCGAGTTGAAAAACGTGATCTGACTGTTCTTTGGAAGATGAAGAATAACCTCCCGATCATGGAAACGAATATCCGCTCGATAACGCGTCAACCAATTCATACCAAGAATGAGGTCGAAATCTCTCATCTCGATCACATAAGCTTCGGCCTTCAAGATTCAGCCGCCAATACTAAGGTTAACGTCCTTTACCTTAGAGCTCGTCACTATCTTCCTTCCCGAGGCTAGGCTCACCTCGAGAGGGTCAACAGTGTGGATGGGCTGAACTCTAATAGCCTCTACACATCGGGTTGACACAAACGAGTGCGTCGCAACAGTGTCGAACAGGGCAAATATAGGCATATCATTCAAAATAATCATCCCAGACATAGTACCTGGGTTCTGCTCTGCCTCAGCCTGCACGACTGCCTAAACCTATGCCTGCTGTCCTTCGCCTCTGCTGCTGAGCCGGCCTCTGCTGCTGCTGTCGGGGATGCTGCTGCTGAGGCTGCTGCTGCTGCTGCCTATCCGGACAGTTCCGGATGGTTTGTCCGGGCCTCTGACAGTTGTGGCAAACATTCTGTCTAGCAAGACAGTCTCCGCGGTGTGAGCATCCGCAGGTGGCACAAGGTGGGATCTGTGGCTGTCTCTGCCTGTTCCTACGGTCATTCTGCTGACCCTTCCACTTCCTCTTGTTCTTAGGCTTCGCCTGCTGGACAGGTGCTGGCTGGTCTGGGGGCAATGTTGGATACTGAGCTGGGGGTAACACTGGGGGCTGAACTAACGGCTGCACCAGGTCCATCCTGAGACTGGCGTCTGTCTCCTGGGCCTTGGCGACAACATCGGCGTAAGACTGGACGCCATGTCCCACTACATGGTGACAGATAGTTGGCAGTAATCTATCACGGAAGCGTCTCGCCTTCTTCGTCTCGGTGTCCACCAAATAGGGAACGAAGGACCCGAGGCGAACGAACTCCTGCTCATACTCATCCACTGAGCGGTGGCCCTGCTTAAGCGCCAAGAACTGATGCTCCATCTCAGCCTTGTAGGTATCGGGGTAATACTTATCCCTCAGCATCTTCTTGAACTGCGGTCATGTGAGATTCTCCTTCTCACCAGGGCGCATGCCCCAATAGGAGTTCCACCATAGCCATGGTGTCTCCCGTCATCTGAACTTGGGCACACAAGATACTGTGCCTCTCTGAGCACTCGATGATCTCGAAAATAGCCTCGAGACCCTGGATCCACTCATCAACTAGGCGAGGATCTCCCTGCCCCGAGAACTTGTCTGGGTTGTAGCCGCGGAACTGGGCGACTACCTTTGCCTGAGTCATCTCCCTCTGAGCCTGATTCAGACGGCGTGCCATCTAAATAATAAGCCGCAATACTTGGTCAGAACAAGAGATGAAATTGAATAAGGCTGAGAGGAAACGCTGAATACTGAAATAGGTACACATTTCTTGACGAGTTGCTGAAAATAACTCGATAATCTAGAGTTTGACTAGAGTTCGAATCTAGAGTTCTGAATTCTGATAGAGGACATATCTGATACTGCTAGGAGTCTTATACTGGTTTGAGCATCTAAATTTCGGATTATCTGAATCCTATTGAGCATAGACATAGTATAGTTTGCTTATATAAACTTTGAAAAATTTTTACAGCATGCACTTACCTGGTAGTCGGCGCGGCATGAGTGTGGTGTGGTCGAGTTTTGTAAAATTTCTTGTCTTTTAAAACATTCAGAAGCACAAAAGTGCTCTAATACAAACTGTAACACCTCGCTACTTAGGGCCAATTTTTCGCAAATTCTACCTTCGAAAACACTTATAAATTTTTGAAATCATTTGCAAACTAACTCGGGATGCTGCTAAAAACTTATCTGCTTTAAAATCCGTTCTCTTTTAAAATGGGTCTAACGACTGGTTTAGATTTAAGAAAAACATATTTAAATCTTTTATCGAACATGCATATTAAACTGGTCCCGTTCGTACTGGCGAACTGGGTAGATTATTTAAGTCTGAAAAGTACTGTCATGCAAGTTCGAACATAAAATAAATGTAGCGGAAGTCTTAAAATGCGTGGCATAATAGTTAAACAAAAAAGAGTAAACAAATGTCCACGAATCGGCTAGTTGTGCCCAATCCACGACCACAACCACCACAGCTGAACTCACGCCTGCCCGCCAACTCTGTCATCTGAAATACATAATGGGGGTGAGTACTGGTCGGTCCTCTTATACCCCATAAAAACCCAGGCTAAAGTAACAACAATAATAATAATGATATCACAGTATTAGTATGCATAAGTAAACTAAAATCTCCCGGACACTATAGCTGGTAACTGAAATCTCCCGGACACTCTGGCCGGTAACTCCCGGACACTCTGGCCGGTACCGTGTGCACACTCTGATGGTATATTTAAGGCGAACTGGGCCACCACCAGAACTTAGAGAAGGCAAACTCGGCCTTGACCCAAAGCGGATAAAACTCATATACATACCTGAACATGATATTGACTATTATACTCAATGTATAACCCAGACTGGGTCCCCACCTGATCTGCTTTGAAAATACGTAAGTGCGGCTGTGCTGGTAGCTGACTCCTCAAGCTACATAAAAATATAAGCAAACAAATATACTAAGTACTATACTCGTCATATGCTCAATTATATGCTAAGATGCTCTACTCTATCAGATTACTCAACCGGTTATAAAGGAACGCTCTAAGGGTTCGCTAAAATAATTTTAAGTCCAAAAATTAGACTGATATGCTCTGGTTTGGCTCAGAAAATTACTTAAATTTTGGAATAAGACTCGGACCGAAAATCACGAACCAAAATTGACTCGAACCGTCGGCTAAACCGGCCGGTTCGCTGGCTGGTCGGACCGCCCGGGTCGCCACGGGCCGGGCGGTCGGGTGCTCACTCGGACTGACCAGCATTGGTCCCGCGCTGGGCCTGTTGAGCCCTTGGCGCGGCGCTGGCACGGCTAAGGTGTGACCAGGTGCGGTCCGGCCCTACTAGGTGCAGCCAGAGGCTGCTGGCGCGAGCACGGGCACATCTGGTGCCACACGAGTGCGACTGGTCACTACCGAGGTTGTCTAAGGCTCTGCGTGCTACTGGAGCGGACAGACACTACCCGTGCGGGCTGTGGCGCGGTTGGGGTGATTAGGGCGCTGCCGGGCGACCTTGGGCACTCGGGCGTGCTGCTGGGCACGTACCGAGGCCAACTACACCAAAGGAACATGACTAGGGTTCACTGGGCACGGCACTGGGTGCTAGGGCATGCGACTGGCACTATCCATGGTGTACTCCGTGTGGCAAGAGCGACTGGCTCGAGACTACGCGTGCACTGATGTTGGGACAACGCTGCCGGGCGTTGTCGGAGGTGCTTAGGCGCGACTGGCGCCAAGACCTCGCATGCGGCCATGGACAGGCGCTGCTGGGGCACTGTCGCATGTGCTGGGACCGCTGTGCCTCGCACCTACCGGGCGCGGGCACTGACTGGGGCCTAACTTAGCCTCTGAAGGCACTGGACAGGGCAAACTTAGCCTCTGTTGGCGCGGCCAGGGCACGGCGCGCACTGCATGCGCGGTGGGTGGCCCGTGACCGGCCCTCACCGAACTTTCGGCTACTATTCCGGTGACTACCAACTCAACCCAACATAACATGATAAATGACACATAAAAATGCCAGGAATAACTATAAGACCTCGGTCGGATTTGGAGATGGGCTTATAGGGCCGATAAGGCTCGTGGCCACATTAAACCACCGAACTAACATGCTCAACTTAATAATTCACTTATGGCCGAATGAAATACATAAAAAATCATTACTATTGAGGCTAGAACATTGGCTAAATACATGCATGCATATATACTTGGTTCGAGGGTGAAAAAGAGCTTAATTTCACTATCAACTTGACCGAACAAATGAACTTAAAGCATGCCAACCTTTTACCAATGTCATTAACATGATTTTTAAGGATTTTTAAGCTACTAAACTCGGCCAACACATGCATGTATCATAAAATTCGAATTTAAGGGACTAAACTTCAAAAATTCGAAACTCCATATTATGAACGTGCATGGCATCATTTTTACACATGATAATTCCTAATTTGTCATGCTTAGGCTGAGAAAAATGATAGGTAGTAGTTTACCTTGCTCAAACTCGAAATGTTGCGAGGATGGCCTCGCTCGGCTCAATTCGCGGCCTAAGGATGAAGGCTCGACCGAGGGGCTAAATGGCTGAAGGAATGAACTCAAGACACTTAGAAAAATCCAAACAATATTTGGAAGATGCTAAGTACTGAGAGGACACGGCTGGAAGAAGTTGAACACGAGTCCTCCTCTTTCTCGCGTAGGCGTGCGCGCGGCAATGGACTATGGGGCAAGCTCTCGGTTTTTACTCAATATCCCTCTCAATATGCTGAATACTCTAAGTGCCAAATGCTCCACACTCAGCTTAGGATGAGTCTTAAATAGAGACTTGGTGGGCGGAGCTAACAAGATCCAAAAGAGGGGGACATGCACCACACATGCACATTGGAGTTGGGGGATTGCACGGATTCTTGGGCTGACCTTGGAGCACGATTCCTGGTGGTTTGGCAGGGCATCTTGGACTGACTAAGGCTCAATTCTGGTGGGAGACAAGGGCTGGCAGGTCCCTAGGTGAGTGGGGAATATTCCTCTTACACATAGAATAAAATAATGTGCATGCCTCTCATCCCACTTACTCTTAATGCATGTGGATTTTCCTTAATCCATACTTAGGGCATCTTGAGCTGAATTAACACCCTTTAATCCCCTGATTACTCGCATGGCTTGGGCCATAGGATTGGGCTCAAAATTTCCAAGCATTGGGCTAAGGATGATGGGCTGGCGCAAGGCTAGGCGCAACCTGCTGGGCTGGATAGTGCCACATACTTGGGCCGAACATAGCACATCTAAGGGGCTGAATAATGGCCAGCTCAAGAGCCCAAAATACTTAGAAAATTTATGCCATCAACACTCGATTATGGCTTGAGCCTTGGCATGGACTCGCGCGGGGTCTTGGACGCGCATTGCTTGAGGCTCGGTACTATGGACTTGAACCGAGAGTATCACTTGGTTAGGGCTGAACTTAGGAGTCCCAACACTTATGAAAAATACCTTTAAGTACTCGGCTAACACTTAGGCTCGACAAAAATGATCTCATACTTAGAAAATGTTCTAAGTAAGGCTATGAGCAAAATGTTCTAAGTAAGGCTATGAGCACGGCTAGGGCTGGAACAAGACTCGGGACTACTAGGGCTCGAGACTTGGCTAGGCGCGAACTAGGCGCGAGACTCGTGACCGAACGACTCAGTTCCGGACACGGCTTGACTTGGACGATTTATCGAAACATACTCGGTTTTGGTTTTTCGTCAACTGGAATAATTAATTCCGACTGAAGAAAAATCCATTACTAAAAAAATAAATGGACCAAAACTAATAGTTGGGATTGAATAGCTGAATAAAAGGGCTCCGAACTGAAAACGAGCAATATTAATAAAAGGAAAAATAGTTCAAACTTGGAACTAAAACTGCCACTTTTATTAATACAGAAAATTGGGCTATTACACCTTGACCGAGTTAGGTACTATGGAGTGACTATCAGACCTTGACACAACTAAAATACCTTATATAATACACACAAATCATGTCAACATTAATAAAATTCAAGTTCAACCTAAACAACCGATAACCGAGCATTTAGACCCTAAAATGAACTAAATTTAGAATTAGGAGTTAGGCTCAGCCAATCGACCTGAAACTTTACCACATTATAAAGCATGACAAAACACATAAACTTACCAAGTTTCACCCCTAAATTCATCCAGGAGCATTTCTAAATAATTTAAGCAAAAACAGCGCCGAAATCAGCATTTGCTGGTTCGAATATCTACGCATCGAATTTCAGTCTGAAGTTCTTACACAACATAAAATATCACAAAATAACAGGTTCCTCCAAGTTTCAGCTCAAAACTGCAAGTGTACGATTTGTAATGAATTTTACAAACTTCTGTCCAAAAACCATTTTAAGAATTTGAACACCAAAAGCTCAAAGCTAAAATCAGGGGCTTGGCACACATATTCCACATAATCAGAGGCACAACATATCAAAAATTTAGCCAAAACGGATAAAAACTCGATTTATGGTGAATTTATTACGGTTCAGCAGCATGCTCGGTTTAGAAAAATCATAACTCCCTACATACAACTCGAAACGACCTCAAACCAAAGCCAATAAATCAAGGACAACTCAAAGTACCTATAGCTCCAGAATTTCCACGAAATATACCACGTTGAGTTCACTTCGATAATAGTTCAAAGTGACGGCAATCACTGTGATATCCAATTTGAAATTAAATAATTGAACTCTCACGCATACTCATCTTAGGCATGAATTTAAATTCAAGAAGCACGTTCAACACCCATTTAACATAATCGAACACATAGGATAATACATAGAATTTAAACGAGACGGGTCGAGCCTTGTAACGTTCTCGGGATTCGATCGAAAACGAAAACGAAGGGTTGACGGCTATCTCGCGGAGTGAACAGCTCGTCTGTTTGCGCCTGACGGAGCTTGCTGATGGTCGAGGGCTGAGAGTGACGTCCCGCGGAGGAGCAGGTCGCGACATCGGCTCGCTGCATTCGGGAATCGCCGGAAACGGGCCGGCGAGTCAGGTTCTTCATGAACAGAGGAGGAGGAAGACGACGGTTTGCAGCGGCTCGTCGCGGAGGATGGTGATGGCGCGAGTTTGTAGTCGCGATAGGAGGGAGTCGCCGGAAAGTTGCTACGTTGATAGAGGTTCGTCGGAAAGGTGACTGGCCGCGGAGGTGACGAACTCGCAGAAGTTCTCGTCGCCGGCGCTGGGCCTGCTCGCGAATGGAACGACGCCGGAGGACGGGGGGGTCATCTGCTCGGTGGCGGCGCCGCTGAACTCGCCGGAACTGGGTAGATTATTTAAGTCTGAAAAGTACTGTCATGCAAGTTCGAACATAAAATAAATGTAGCGGAAGTCTTAAAATGCGTGGCATAATAGTTAAACAAAAAAGAGTAAACAAATGTCCACGAATCGGCTAGTTGTGCCCAATCCACGACCACAACCACCACAGCTGAACTCACGCCTGCCCGCCAACTCTGTCATCTAAAATACACAATGGGGGTGAGTACTGGTCCTCTTGTACCCCATAAAAACCCAAGCTAAAGTAACAACAATAATAATAATGATATCACAGTATTAGTATGCATAAGTAAACTGAAATCTCCCGGACACTATAGCTGGTAACTGAAATCTCCCGGACACTCTGGCCGGTAACTCCCGGACACTCTGGCCGGTACCGTGTGCACACTCTGATGGTATATTTAAGGCGAACTGGGCCACCACCAGAACTTAGGGAAGGCAAACTCGGCCTTGACCCAAAGCGGATAAAACTCATATACATACCTGAACATGATATTGACTATTATACTCAATGTATAACCCNATTAATTAAATTAAAGTTTGCGAAAAATTTATTGTGATTTTTATTAAATAAATTCGATAAATCCTTTAAAATAAAGTGGGGCGTTACAGGACCGAACAAATGAACTTAAAGCATGCCAACCTTTTTACCAATGTCATTAACATGATTTTTAAGGATTTTTAAGCTACTAAACTCGGCCAACACATGCATGTATCATAAAATTCGAATTTAAGGGACTAAACTTCAAAAATTCGAAACTCCATATTATGAGCGTGCATGGCATCATTTTTACACATGATAATTCCTAATTTTTCATGCTTAGGCTAAGAAAAATGATAGGTAGTAGTTTACCTTGCTAAAACTCGAAATGTTGCGAGGATGGCCTCGCTCGGCTCAACTCGCGGCCTAAGGATGAAGGCTCGACCGAGGGGCTAAATGGCTGAAGGAATGAACTCAAGACACTTAGAAAAATCCAAACAATATTTGGAAGATGCTAAGTACTGAGAGGACACGGCTGGAAGAAGTTGAACACGAGTCCTCCTCTTTCTCGCGTAGGCGTGCGCGCGTCAATGGACTATGGGGCAAGCTCTCGGTTTTTACTCAATATCCCTCTCAATATGCTGAATACTCTAAGTGCCAAATGCTCCACACTCAGNCTTAGGATGAGTCTTAAATAGAGACTTGGTGGGCGGAGCTAACAAGATCCAAAAGAGGGGGACATGCACCACACATGCACATTGGAGTTGGGGGATTGCACGGATTCTTGGGTTGACCTTGGAGCACGATTCCTGGTGGTTTGGCAGGGCATCTTGGACTGACTAAGGCTCAATTCTGGTGGGAGACAAGGGCTGGCAGGTCCCTAGGTGAGTGGGGAATATTCCTCTTACTCTTAATGCATGTGGATTTTCCTTAATCCATACTTAGGGCATCTTGAGCTGAATTAACACCCTTTAATCCCCTGATTACTCGCATGGCTTGGGCCATAGGATTGGGCTCAAAATTTCCAAGCATTGGGCTAAGGATGATGGGCTGGCGCAAGGCTAGGCGCAGCCTGCTGGGCTGGATAGTGCCACATACTTGGGCCGAACATAGCACATCTAAGGGGCTGAATAATGGCCAGCTCAAGAGCCCAAAATACTTAGAAAATTTATGCCATCAACACTCGATTATGGCTTGAGCCTTGGCATGGACTCNGCGCGGGGTCTTGGACGCGCATTGCTTGAGGCTCGGTACTATGGACTTGAACCGAGAGTATCACTTGGTTAGGGCTGAACTTAGGAGTTCCAACACTTAGGAAAAATACCTTTAAGTACTCGGCTAACACTTAGGCTCGACAAAAATGATCTCATACTTAGAAAATGTTCTAAGTAAGGCTATGAGCAAAATGTTCTAAGTAAGGCTATGAGCACGGCTAGGGCTGGAACAAGACTCGGGACTACTAGGGCTCGAGACTTGGCTAGGCGCGAACTAGGCGCGAGACTCGTGACCGAACGACTCAGTTCCGGACACGGCTTGACTTGGACGATTTATCGAAACATACTCGGTTTTGGTTTTTCGTCAACTGGAATTACTTGGTTTGTTGCGTTCACACTTAAAGAGTTGGTTAATTACGGTACCGCCCTTAGTGTGAACACTCGCAGTATATAAACAACCTCGTCCTGCTTGAAGAATTAATTCCGACTGAAGAAAAAGCCATTACTAAAAAAATAAATGGACCAAAACTAATAGCTGGGATTGAATAGCTGAATAAAAGGGCTCCGAACTGAAAACGAGCAATATTAATAAAAGGAAAAATAGTTCAAACTTGGAACTAAAACTGCCACTTTTATTAATACAGAAAATTGGGCTATTACACCTTGACCGAGTTAGGTACTATGGAGTGACTATCAGACCTTGACACAACTAAAATACCTTATATAATACACACAAATCATGCCAACATTAATAAAATTCAAGTTCAACCTAAACAACCGATAACCGAGCATTTAGACCCTAAAATGAACTAAATTTAGAATTAGGAGTTAGGCTCAGCCAATCGACCTGAAACTTTACCACATTATAAAGCATGACAAAACACATAACCTTACCAAGTTTCAGCCCTAATTTCATCCAGGAGCATTTCTAAATAATTTAAGCAAAAACAGCGCCGAAATCAGCATTTGCTGGTTCGAATATCTACGCATCGAATTTCAGTCTGAAGTTCTTACACAACATAAAATATCACAAAATAACAGGTTCCTCCAAGTTTCAGCTCAAAACTGCAAGTGTACGATTTGTAATGAATTTTACAAACTTCTGTCCAAAAACCATTTTAAGAATTTGAACACCAAAAGCTCAAAGCTAAAATCAGGGGCTTGGCACACATATTCCACATAATCAGAGGCACAACATATAAAAAATTTAGCCAAAATGGATAAAAACTCGATTTATGGTGAATTTATTACGGTTCAGCAGCATGCTCGGTTTAGAAAAATCATAACTCCCTACATACAACTCGAAACGACCTCAAACCAAAGCCAATAAATCAAGGACAACTCAAAGTACCTATAGCTCCAGAATTTCCACGAAATATACCACGTTGAGTTCACTTCGATAATAGTTCAAAGTGACGGCAATCACTGTGATATCCAATTTGAAATTAAATAATTGAACTCTCACGCATACTCATCTTAGGCATGAATTTAAATTCAAGAAGCACGTTCAACACCCATTTAACATAATCGAACACATAAGATAATACATAGAATTTAAACGAGACGGGTCGAGCCTTGTAACGTTCTTGGGATTCGATCGAAAACGAAAACGAAGGGTTGACGGCTATCTCGCGGAGTGAACAGCTCGTCTGTTTGCGCCTGACGGAGCTTGCTGATGGTCGAGGGCTGAGAGTGACGTCCCGCGGAGGAGCAGGTCGCGACATCGGCTCGCTGCGTTCGGGAATCGCCGGAAACGGGCCGGCGAGTCAGGTTCTTCATGAACAGAGGAGGAGGAAGATGACGGTTTGCAGCGGCTCGTCGCAGAGGATGGTGATGGCGCGAGTTTGTAGTCGCGATAGGAGGGAGTCGCCGGAAAGTTGCTACGTTGATAGAGGTTCGTCGGAAAGGTGACTGGCCGCGGAGGTGACGAACTCGCAAAAGTTCTCGTCGCCGGTGCTGGGCCTGCTCGCGAATGGAACGACGCCGGAGGACGGGGGGGTCGTCTGCTCGGTGGCGGCGCCGCTGAACTCGTCGGAATTGGGTGGAGGCGCGATCAGATTTTCGCCAGGAAGGGTTCAGCGAGGGGAGATGGCGACGATGGAGATGATTCTCGCGAGGAAGATGGTGAAGGCGACGAGGGTCAGCGATCGAAAGGATGAGAGGGAGAGATGATATTTTCTCTGATTTGCGACTGAGGGGGTGATGAGATTTTTTTGATGTCTGCGATCGCTCAAGAGAGAGATATAGAGTAGGGTTAACAGACTTGGTGAACACGAAAGAAAAATCACACCCTCACGCGCGAGAAAGGAACCGGATGTCAATTGGGGCGGGTTTGACTCACGGGCCGGTTCACTTGGGCCGGGGCGTGCATACGGTTCGACCGGCCGGTTTGCACGTGGGTTTCGCCAAAATAATTCGTCTTTCGGGCCCGATTAGACGTAGCATTAATACAGTTTTTCTTCTCGGGCTCGATAAATCGCAACATAAATAAATAAACCGGATATAATATATATCTATAATACACGAAATTTAATTTTTAAAATATTAATAATACTAGTAAAAATACAAATACACATTTTTAATTAAATAATAACAATTAGCAAATTAGGCAATTAATTAATATTTAGACAATTAAGCAATCTATCATTATATAAAATGAATAACCTTTTTACAAATTTAGAAATATTTTCCCGCCAAAATCATTAAATATATCCTATATATAGTAATTGTTGGACAAATCTGAATAGGCAAAAAAATCCGTTCAATTGTGTAAAGATTTATTTCTCTTTTTCCGGTTTCTTAGTTTATCGTGTTGACAATAAATATTTGTTTTTCTTTTCCCTATTTTTAGTATAAATTTACACGAGCTTATCTCTTCTGTTACAAAATCCCATTGCATACGATCTTACGTGTTTAAAAAATCTCATCCTTTATCTATACAGATTTGAAAAAATAAAATAAAATAGAAACCAATTCATAATTACTACTAGAAATTCATTATCTTTAAAAAGAAAAAATAAAATAAAATAGAAATAAATTCATAATTACTACTAGAAATCCATTATCTACTTTAAGAAGCTAATTTTCAT
Source organism: Striga asiatica (assembly GCA_008636005.1). NCBI lineage: Eukaryota > Viridiplantae > Streptophyta > Magnoliopsida > Lamiales > Orobanchaceae > Striga > Striga asiatica. The sequence continues at coordinate 3,669,745 of BKCP01006071.1, read as the reverse complement.
CGGTCTAATTACTAATAATTTTACAAATATTCTAAGCTAACCATACAAAAAAGTATAGTAATAATTTTGAAATGGTGTATAATCAAATTTTTTTATATTCTCTTATACAAAATAATTTTACATTGTTTGACCCCGAATATTTAATTTATAATTATTAAGTATTGTTTATCCTCCTCTTTTATTTATAATTATTTTTTTTCTTCCTCTTTTTTAAATAGGATCAATAGTAGTTTTCACTTCCTCTATTGACTCAAACTCGAGGTCTATTTATAATATTATTAATTTAATATTGTTCCCGTGCATCGCACGGGGTACACACTAGTTTGACAAATCATATTAGACAATTAATAATTTATAGCATTCAATAGATAATAATAACAACAAATAAGGATAAATAATAATAATAATAATAATAATAATAATAATAATAATAATAATAATAATAATAATAATAATAATAATAAATAATGATAAATAATTCCCAAATATTCAATAATCGAACGGAGCATTACACTTCAAGATAAGATTCACACACACAAGACTTAGAAATCTTGAGCAAAAAATCGTAAAACAACGAAAACAAAAGAAAGAGAGAAAAGTGTGTGAACTATATGAGTCTTTGGGAGATCCGAAGAGTCTCCCACCAAGACAACTCAGAGAGGTGGTCGGTCATACAACACAGGATCTCAAGGTAGACATATTTGTCCAATTCTGTAATTGATGCAACCCAGCCCTGCGACGCACGACCGACGCACTCTGGCGATGGGGAGCCATGACGGGCGCAACCTGGAGAAGCCTCCACGTATGTAACATTCAGATGCATAACCAGCACGTCATGTGGCTAGATGTGGCATCCTTGGAGTTGTGCGACCACCTACAACGCAGTAAGGTGCGCGACTCTACGCGGAATCGCCAAAGCACAATGCGACAAGGCTGCAAGGCAACCCTCGCTGATCGGCGAATGGCATACACAACAAGGTACGACAAGAAACAAGGCAAGAGGATGAGAAGTTAGACAAAAAGATGGAACCTTTCGTCCGATCTCGTAGGCCATGTAAGTCTGTACATAGTCCGCAAAATTTTAAGTTGTAAGATTCGAATCCGTCTGTTAGTTTCCCTGCGCAAAGGATTCCTTTCTTAGATTCTCAATTGATTCAAAGCACGATCATCAACGCTTTTCTCTGAACCAAAACATTGGTATCATAAGCCTGGTTATTTCGGTGATTGTCCTATGATAAAAAGAGATCATACGTGAACTATTTTTGTACGATGCAACGCATGGTAGTGTGGAATTGCATGTTTGTGTTGCAGGTTTCTTAGATCCACTATTAAGGCCACATGAATGTATGCTTTTACTGTTCTTATATGCATTTATATTTTTCTAAATCCCCAGTTATGTAGAGGACTTTTTGGGTTGTGAATGATTGTAATAATTTAATCGCACGGCTGAACACGTATAGTTTACTGTTTTATTAGATCAATCGTGTAAACCCACTGTGGGTTCTAGAAAAAATATTCTGTAAATTTTTTGTTCTTGTCTCAACGAATGCGGCTTATCGAACAACGAACGATCGAAGACGGGGGAGATTCTCAACGATGCAACCCAACTGTAGCGCCCTGTTCGATGAATTTCTCAAAATATTCTATTTATCGAATATTATTTATAAGGTTATATTTATTTTATTAGTCGCGATGTCGACTTAAATATAAGGTTGGAATACTCGATCGTTTTATTGTAAAACGTTCGTCGTTCGGCGATTTCGGTTTAATCGCGTGAGACGGATCTTGCCCGTTTATTTGTGGATTTTTGGGATTATTATTTTTATTATTATTAAATGCGAATATTGTGATTATTATTGTTATTACCTGATTATCATTATTGTATTTATTATTATTATTATTATTATTATTATTATTATTATTATTATTATTAATGAATGTCTAAATATTACTATTTGTCTAATTGTAATAAAATTGCCTAAATGTGTATTCTTATTTTTATTGTTATTATTATTGTTTTAATAATATTTATGTGCAATTTATTTATTTTCCGGTTTTTATTTGTTATCGTGCGATTACTCGAGCCCGACTATACCTGCGTGAACAGAACCGGCCCGCGAGCTCAACCCGCCCAAGACCCGATTCACTAAAATCCATGCGTGTGTGTCCGTGTGAAATTTCTTGGTTGTCAAGAAAATTTATTAGACCTAGTCATTGTGTATATATATCGACCCTCTCGTTAAAATTGTCTCACACGCAGCTTTCTCCATCTCAAATCGCTCGATCTCTCCTTCCTTCTCTCGCAAAAATCTGACCGCCGCAGCAGCCTTCACTCAATCCCGTCACCATCCCCCTCCGTTCACCATCGTCTTCCCTCGCCGTGAACGGAAGTTCCATCGTCATCATCCCTTGCGAAGTTTTTTTGGCGAATCTAGTCACGCCGCTCACAGCTCCGCCGCGAGCTGTCCGTCGCTGTGAACCAGTCCGATGACCTTCCTCCGGCGACCTCCAGTAACCCGACGTGGACCCCTGTTCGCGAACTTCCAACGACCTGCTCTCCTCCTGCGCCGCGAACAGAAGCCCCGCCTCGCCGCGACGCCACCGCAGAAGCCCCGCCGTGCCGCGACGCCACCACAGAAGCCCCATCACGCCGTGAGCATCCCTTCACAATCTCTGTCCGCAAGTTTCAGCGACTCCCTCCTCAGCGAACATTGAACACGCGACCAGCAGGCCCCCGGCGACTCATCTTCAGCCATATCTTCTCCGGCGAGCCTTCCTTCTCCGTCTGCTGCTCCTCCGTGTCAAGCACCGAGCGCCGCAACAACTGAGCAGCTGAGAATAGTCGTCGCTGCTGCTCCTTTCCCGACGATACGCGTGAATCCGTCGAGCCCGTCATCCCCGTTCGTGTCCTTCGTTCTATTTTTTCGAGTTTTTCCCGAGAACGGTACCTAGTCGAACCCCGTCTCATTAAATCGTGTATATTTTTTGCGTTATGTGTTTAATGGACGTGTTGTGCTTACCTTGCGATTTAATGTACACGTTATGGTGTTATGTGAAAAATTGGATTTTAATGTGTTGTTTGTGTTTTGTGGACCTCCTCAATTTTGAGAAAATTGAGCGAGACCTCGAAACTCGTGTAAAGCTGTGGATTTTGGAACCATTTCGTGTCCTTGGCCTTATGGGAAGGCCTCGGACGATAGTTACGTGTTATGAATCATGTGTGATCTTATCGAACTCGTATACTCACTGTTTTAGTGTTCAAATTAGTAAAAACTGTGTATTGTTTGGATTCCCTTGAAATTTTGAAGGTCATGTCTTCTGCTGAGCATCAGGCTTGTATAAAAATTTCATAATTTTTCAAGGCCTCTAGCTATTTTAAATAAATAAAGTGATTTCTGGGCAGAAATATGTTAAATGCATAATAATTAGGTCCATACTTCAATTGTGCTGAAATTTGTGTATATTATGCCTCTATCAAGTTTATGTATTGTGTAAAATTTTTGGAATTTTTGGACTAAGTTTGATAGGGTAAATAATTTAGTTTGTGAATCTGTAGAACGTTTTTTTAATTATGATAAATCGGTTTGTTGCTGAACAATTCTGATATTTGGCTGAGATGCTTGATTTATGTGGAGTTTCATGCTGTAAAAAGATTAAAATTTTTAGAGTTCAAATTCGTTCAGTTTTAGTTAAAATTCAAAAACTGCTGAAACTTGTATGAATTTTTAAAATTTGTACAGTTAACGTATGTGTCTGAAATGTTTATATTTTGTATCCCACATGCTGTAGTTTGTGGTGTTAAAATATCAGGTCCTGATTCGTTCATTAGCTTTAGATGTATGTTTATTTTATCTTGTATGAATTTTATAAAATCATGTACTTTGAATTTGAGGCTGAAACTTGGTGGTTTTTCTAAGTACTAGAAGGTGTATTTTTTATTAAAATGTCAGAGTATAATTCATAGGGAAACCAGACCAACTAGTTTCATGTGATTATTGGTTATTATTTTCAAAATATGATTTTGAAGTTAAAATCTCTAATTCGACTTGATTTCCGTTTTCTTGTGTGTTTGACTTGGTCAATCCTTAGTTGGATCTATGTGAACTCCCATATGTGGTTTGGTTGAGTGTTGTGCCGCTCTAAGTGTTCCAACATCCACAGGACTTCACGAACAACTTAGTCGAATCAAGTTCGACTGAGTCTGATTTATGTTTTCCGTTTAAGTAAAGATATTGATTGTAGGATCTTGACTTAATGTAGGTGTTTGAGGAGTCAAGCCTCGGCCTACGTCCTTTCTGAATTTGCTATCGTCAATCCAAACTACCAGGTGGGTTCGTTATTCTAAAATTTTTATGCTGTAAATGTTATAAATGAAAATTTGTGGTATGATCAATGTATGCATGTGAACCATGTACCCTTCGATGTGAGCTGTACCGGCCATCGAACGGTTATCCCCGTAGCTATAGAACGTACCCGATGAGTATTCTCCTTTATTATTGTATGGCCGTAAGACCGGGGCATGGGCCATCGGCTGGTGATACCCGTTTGTAAGACCAATTCGTAGGTCTTGGCCGGCGGTGTGGTTTACTCCTACTGGCTGGCACTCGATGTAGGACCGGACGGCATTCGATATATAGTCAGCAGTAGTCTATGCGTAGTGTGCTCATGAGTCTATTATTGATATTATTGATGGGAGATTGGGATAGAAAAACTGTTTTGTATACATGCTGCGACCATACCTGATTGATTACTAATTACAGTTATATAATTGTATATAATGTTTACTGCATAGTGGTGAGCAGTACGGTTTCGATTTGTGCTCAACCCCACCTGCTCTTCATGGATGTTGGTTAGTATATGCGGGCACGGCGGAGGGACGCGAGTGGTGGTCTATTCATTTGATTATTGCTTCCGCCTATTGAACTTTCTTTTGATATTATTGCATTTTGGAATATTGAATATTGGATTATTGATAGGGAATGTACTCCCTAGATATTATGAATTTTTAAAACCCGGTTTAGGTATTGGATTGCAGTATTGATTATTGATGATTGAATTATTGATAATTGAAATGATGATTGAGTATTGAGCATTGAAATTGATTGATTATTGAATTAAAAATAGTAATGCCACAAGTGATTTTGAAATAAATTTGAACATTTTATACTGATTTTCGCCAAATAAAAGTGGGGCATGACAGTTTGGTAACAGAGCCAGTCTGCTTTTCTGTAGACTGGTATACGTGAATTATGTGAAATACTTGTATAAAATGATGTAGCATATGACCACTCGCTTCCGTCGTGCCGCGCTAACTCAGGTATGAATACTTGAGTAATATTAAATTGCCTATGCGAAGTATTATGATATTATGAGATGTAAACTGGGGCTTAGGAATTTATCCTCATACTTTTAAACGTTCCGGCACTCTAGATGAGTGGCGAACTTTAGTTGTATGAACTTGAACTCTAGCGATATAGAGTTAAGTTCTAACTTGAGGTTTTGTTGTTTAGAAATTCGATATGACGTTATCGAGCTTAGTTCTGTGTATAACAGTCCTCTTGATGTATTTTTTTTTTATGTCTTCGGATGAGGACCATTCGCGAGCCATCTCGAAAGGAGAAGGCTTAAGCAAAGGGAGCAGACAACCGAAGGAGTCCCAAGTGTGGGATAGTCGGAGGTCTATAACCATGGTTAGTAAGACCATTAGATGTGTATTTGACCCCCAATCGAGTGCGAGCTGGAGTAGGGTCTGGGTGCCATGTGCATACATAATGTCTGACCCCGAGGAGTGTTAGGGAAACTTAATGCGTAACACTGTCGCGACTCTCGAGAGTGCTAGGCCGCGAGAAAAATGATAGTGACCTATACTTTTGCGAAAACTCTCAGCGAAGGAATCCGACCTTGTTCTTATGGCGCATAGACCGATCTGACCCCGCGTTAATAGTTTATGCCGCAGTTTCGAGTGACATTTCTGTCTTGAAGGAGACGTAAAAAATTCTCTTCCATATTTTATGCCGCGAGCGATTTCCAGTGACGGCGGGACTTACCAGGAACAACTTGAACCGATGATGAAAACAGTGAATCGTGGACTCGTGAAGGCAAAGCAGTCGTGCTTCCATTCTTAAATTCTTGTCATCTTGTATACTCTTGCAAACTTTTTCCCATTCACATGTCAAACAATTTTGAAGTGTGCTTGAGGTTTCTTTTTGTTATCCAAATTTCGTATTTTGAGGATTTCGCTTGATCTTCTCCTACTTTTGATTCGCTGTGTAAACTATTTTAAGCTTCCCAACTTTAAAAATTTGCTTCTCTTGAAGTTTAGCTAATTCTGGTTTATCTTATGTTGGGAATTGACCTTGTTTTGAAAAACCTGAATTCAAGTGAGATTAAGCATCTCTTTGTTTCTGCTTATCTTTATTCGCTTGCGAAGTACGAGAGTTTCGTTCGAATGCCATCTAAATATCACGAAGACTCGAGGGCACCACTTTTGTGAATAACCTACCCTCGAGGGGGAAAATAATTATTCACGCTCGGCATCGAGATGAACGCACGGGAGCAGAAGCCAGCACAATTCGGTTCGATGACAAAGATGGAGTGTTTTTTCACCTTAAAAGATTATGCATAAATCTTTTAAAGAGGATAGTCGAGTCTGGAGCAAGCACATCGTGTAGTGCTGGACCGTCATTATTCTAAATTTTTTTCATCGTAGAAATTTTCGTTCTTATACTCTTTTCAGGATTTCGGAAGGAACTTCGCGTTCAAATTCCAAAGTGTGAATATTGGGAAGTCTGTTACGCTCGATCAGGACTACTGACATGGTTAGCTACTTGGGTAAGAGCTGACGTGACAGCCGACGCTGTTAGTCGAAAGTGTCGAGGCGAGCTAGTTGTTGTAATTCCGGGCAGGAGCTATTGATTGGGATTACTCCCGACGGGGAAACCGTATTAGAATTCTTTTGAGGATTCTCGTCTATTGCAAGCGTGTGATCTTTTCGTGTGTTATAGTGTGTTTTGGGTTAAATAATGGACTTGGAACCTTAAACCTAACGCCGGCCCTGGCTGGGTGTAGCCACGCGAAGTGGTGGCCGGGCATGCACGACCGTGCTGAGAGACGTGAGGCTTGTGCATGGCCGACCGTTGACTCGCATGCGAACTGCAACCGCCATCACCGTACGCACGAACTCCCCAAGCCAGCGTATACGGCCAACCACTGATGCTTTTCTTGAACTGTTCGAAACATTTCATATTGGACCATTTGGTTAGCCTATTCAAACTTTTTTTTTCTTGCAAGCCTTGAACTGAGAACTCCAAGTCCCACTAAAATGTGTATAATCCCTAATCGATGAGTTCTAATTAAGAAGTGTAGTCAATGAGTCCCTATGCCTTACTTGGGAGTTCCTCGAGTCGGCAAATTAGGAATGTCGTGTTGCTTTTGGTTAAGCCTTATGTTTGCGCATAAGGGTTGTGTTCGATTCGTGGAGTCGATGTCATGAGAGTATGAGTATCTTGGGTCGTATAAGCATGATAGTGTCGTGCTGTATGTAGGAGGTACCGTGTCGTAGTCTCTGATGGAGATGCACGGTCCGTGATGAGATCATGAACAAGTTATCAGTGTGACTCGGTCATGAGACTGAAACTTGGCGTCACGTGTCCACCTTGATGATGAGGTAGTCGGAGTACGTTGACAATACACCAAACGACCTGTTGAGGTCTTGTGTGTTCCTAGGTACGAAGCAAGTCGTTGATACTCATGAGTATAGACTAAACCGCACTGGGTCCCTTTCAACAGGATGTACGCCTGAGCTCGGGTAGGACTGATCACCCTCCCAGGCAAGAAGGTAAACAAACATATGAGCATAGGGCGAGTCGGATTGGTTCTTGTATGTGAGTACATGCCTTTTAGAAATGGGACGATAGGACTCATGGGAGCGGAATCGAGTTCCGGAGGGTGATGCCCGGACCTCGTGATTAGAAATTCTTGATCGAGTCTACCGTTTTCATTTGGATGCGTGTTTCTTTTGCATTTCCGAGGACGGAAATATTTTAAGGCGGATAGATTAGAGCGCCCCGTTCGATTTATAGAATTTCTCGGAATATTCTATTTATCGAATATTATTTATAAGGTTATATTTATTTTATTAGTCGCGATGTCGACTTAAATATAAGGTTGGAATACTCGATCGCTAAACATTCGTCGTTCGGCGATTTTGGTTTAATCTCGTGAGACGGATCTAGCCCGTTTATTTGTGGATTTTTGGGATTGTTATTATTATTATTATTATTAATTGTGAATATTGTGATTATTATTGTTATTACCTGATTATCATTATTGCATTTATTATTATTATTATTAATGAATGTCTAAATATTACTATTTCTCTAATTGTAATAAAATTGCCTAAATGTGTATTCTTATTTTTATTGTTATTATTATTATTTTAAAAATATATATGTGCAATTTATTTATTTTCTAGTTTTTATTTGTGTGCGTGCGATTAATCGAGCCCGACTATACCCGCATGAACCGAACCAGCCCGCAAGCTCAACCCGCCCAAGACCCGGTTCACTAAAATTCGTGCGTGTGTGTGCATGTGAAATTTCTTGGTTGTCAAGAAAATTTATTAGACCTAGTCATTGTGTATATATGTATAAACTTGTATCTATCGCCCCTCTCGTTAAAATTCTCTCACACGTAGCTTTCTCCATCTCAAATAGCTCTATCTCTCCTTCCTTCTCTCACAAAAATCTGACCGCTGCAGCCTTCACTCAATCCCGTCACCATCCCTCCCCGTTCACCATCGTCTTCCCTCGCCGGGAACGGAAGTTACGTCGTCATCATCCCTCGCGAAGTTTTTCCAGCGAATCTACTCCGCCGCGAGCCGTCCTTCGCTGTGAACTAGTCCGACGACCTTCCTCCGGCGACCTCCAACAACCCGACGTGGACCTCTGTCCGCGAACTTTCGACGGCCTGCTCTCCTCCCGCGCCACGAACAGAAGCCCCGCCGCGCCGCAACGGCACCGCAGATGCCCCGTCGCGCCGTGACGCAACCACAGAAGCCTCGCCACTACGTGAGCATCCCTCCACGATCTCTGTCCGCAAGTTCTGGCGACTCCCTCCTCAGTGAATGTTGAACACGCGACCAGCAGGCCCCCGACGACTCATCTTCAGCCACATCTCCTCCGGTGAGCCTCTTTCGCCGTCCGCTGCTCCTTCGTGTCAAGCACCGAGCACCGCAGCAACCGAGCAGCCGAGAACAGCCGCCGCTGCTGCTACTTTCCCAGCGAGACGCGTGAACCCATCGAGCCCGTCATCCCCGTTTGTGTCCTTTGTTCTGTTTTTCTGAGTTTTTCCCGAGAACGGTACCTAGTCGAACCCCGTCTCGTTAAATCGTGTATATTGTTTGCGTTATGTGTTTAATTGACGTGTTGTGCTTACCTTGCGATTTAATGTACACGTTATGGTGTTATGTGAAAAATTAGATTTTAATGTGTTGTTTGTGTTTTGTGGACCTTCTCGATTTTGAGAAAATCGAGCGAGATCTCGAAACTCGTGTAAGGCTGTGTATTTTGGAACCATGTCGAGTCCTTGGCCTTATGGGAAGGCCTCGGACGAGAGTTAATCATGTGTGATCTTATCGAACTCGTATACTTGCTGTTTTAGTGTTAAAATTGTTAAAAATTGTGTACTACTCGGATTGCCTTGAAATTTTGAGGGTCATGTCTTCTGCTGAGCATGAGGCTTGTGTAAAAATTTCATAAGTTTTCAAGGCCTTTAGCTATTTTAAATAAATAAAGTGATTTCTGGGCAGAAACATGTTAAACGCATAATAAATTGGTTCGTGCTTAAATTGTGCTGAAATTTGAGTATGCTATGTGTCTGTCACGTTTATATATTTTGTAAAATTATTAGAAATTGTGGATTAAGTTTGATAGGGTAAATAATTTAGTTTGTGAATCTGCAGAAAGTTGTTTTAATTATGATACATTGGTTTGTTGCTGAAAAATTCTGATATTTGGCTGAGATGCTTTCATGCTGTAAAAAGATTAGAATTTTTAGAGTTCAAATTAGTTCAGTTTTAGTTAAAATTCAAAAACTGCTGAAACTTGTATGAATTTTTAAAATTCGTACAGTTAATGTCCATGGCTGCAATTGTTATATGTTGTCACTCACATGCTTTAGTTTGTGGTGTTAAAATATCAGGTCCTGATTCGTTCATTAGGTTTGGGTGTAAATTTATGTTCGTTTTTGCTGTTATCTTGTGTGAATTTTATAAAATCATGTACTTTGAATTTGAGACTGAAACTTGGTGGTTTTTCAAAGTACTGGGAGGTGTATTTTTTATTAAATTCAGAGTATATATCATAGGGCAACCGAAACCAACTAGTTTCATGTGATTATTGGTTATTATTTTCAAAATATGATTTTGAAGTTAAAATCTGTAAATCAACTTGCTTTCCGTTTTCTTGTGTGTTTAACTTGGTCAATCCTTAGTTGGATTTATTTGAACTCCCATATGTGGTTTGGTTGAGTGTTGTACCGAGTCTAAGTGTTCCAACGTCCACAGGACTGCACGAACATCTTAGTCGAATCAAGTTCGACTGAGTCTGATTTGTGTTTTCCGTTTAAGTAAAGATATTGATTATAGGATCTTGACTTAATGTAGGTGTTTGAGGAGTTAAGCCTCGACCTACGTTCTTTCTGAATTTGCTATCGTCAATCCAAACTACAAGGTGGGTTCGTTATTCTAAAATTTCTATGCTGTAAATGTTATAAATGAAAATTTGTGGTATAATTAATGTATGGATGTGAACCATGTAACCTTCGATGTGAGCTGTACCGGTCGTCGAACGGTTATCCCCGTGGTTATAGAACATACCCGATGGGTAGTCTCCTTTATTATTGTATGGACGTAAGACCAGGGCATGGGCCATCTGCTGGTGATCCCCGTTTGTAAGACCAATTCGTAGGTCTTGGCCGGCGGGGTGGTTTACTCCTACTGGCTGCTGGCACTCGATATAGGACCGGAGGGCATTCGATATATAGTTAGGAGTAGTCTATGCGTATGTGTGCACATGAGTTTATTATTGATATTATTGATGGGAGATTGGGATAGAATAACTATTTCGTATACATGCTGCGTCCATATCTGATTGATTACTAATTACTGTTATATAATTGTATATAATGTTTACTGCATATTGGTGAGCACTACGGTTTTTATTTGTCCTCACCCCTACTTGCTCTTCATGGATGCAGGTTAGTATATGCGGACACGGCGGAGGGACGCGAGTGGTGGTCTATTCATTTGATTATTGTTTTCGCCTATTGAACTTTCTTTTGATATTATAGCATTTTCGAATATTTAATATTAGATTATTGATAGGGAGTGTACTCCCTAGATATTATGAATTTCGGAAGCCCAGTTTGGGTATTGGATTGCAGTATTGATTATTGATGATTGAGGATTGAGCATTGAAATTGATTGATCATTGAATTTAAAATGGTAACGCCACAAGTGATTTTGAAATAAATTTGAAAATTTTAAACTGATTTTCGTCAAATAAAAGTGGGGCGTGACACCAACTGTGAGTCTCGACGGTGGTGCATGGCTGTCTCGGTAACTACGCATGTACGATGGCTGGCGATTAACGCTGGCACCTCCTGGTCACGTAGTGGTAGCATGGGACTCAGGCTAAGCCCTGGTTGTTAGGAAAAACTGGTAGACGTATGGCGTAGATATCCATAGAAAGATGGTGCGGCGTTGTGGTGTGACCGCTGTAGGCAGCCCGTGCTGCGTAGGCACCACCGGGAAGCACTTTGCAACTGGCCAAACGTCTCGAAGATCTGAAATTTTATTCAACAACCAAATTATAGGAGCACCAACAACGTGATGGCAGTCGTTGGCACTAGTCAGTGTACGCCACAAACTTGTTGTGGGTCATGGGCGAGGTAGGAGCATCCATGGATCGCCTCAGCGACCCAGGGGAAGACTACATGTAGTCTCAGGCGACGCCCCAGACACACAGCGTCACTAAAAGCACGACCGAAAGACTGCAGACGCAAGCATGCATAAACTTTTTCGACGACTTTCTTCGGCGACGTCGGTCCTCCGGTGTTGTCAACGGTTTGGTGAATAGTGTCCTATCCGAAAAGAAGAATGGGTGTCTCGAGAAAAGGAAAATTCTACGTCGAGAAGGAAATCGACAGTTTGACAAGGACAAGGACTGCTAATATTCAACCGGAGTTTGGAATATTAATTATTAGCAATAATAGTTGGATTTTATTTCCATGTCTATTGCCTTAAATTATGGATGTGATTAAATAATTAATTTGTTTATTTATGTGTAAGAATAATCAATTTATGTTAAGTACATATTAATGTGTAGTGCCCCATTCATTAATATGTACTTAAGATAATTAATGAGTATCTTGGGTCGTATAAGCATGATGGTGTCGTGCTGTATGTAGAAGGTACCGTGTCGTAGTCTATGATGGAGATGCACGGTCCGCGATGAGATTGTGAACAAGTTATCAGTGTGACTCGGTCACGAGACTGAAACTTGGCGTCACGTGTCCACCTTGATAGTGAGGTAGTCGGAGTACGCTGACAATACACCGAACGACCTGTTGAGGTCTTGTGTGTTGCTAGGTAAGAAGCAAGTCGTTCATACTCATGATTATAGACTAAACCGCACTTGTCCCTTGCAAGAGGATTTACGCCTGAGCTCGAGTAGGAGTGATCACCCTCCTAGGCAAGAAGGTAAACATATGAGCATAGGGCGAGTTGGATTGGTTCCTGTATGTGAGTACATGCCTTTTAGGAATGGGACGATAGGACTCTCGGAATATTCTATTTATCTAATATTATTTATAAGGTTATATTTATTTTATTAGTCGCGATGGTTGGAATACTCGATCGTTTTATTGAAAAACGTTTGTCTTTCAGCGATTTCGGTTTAATCGCGTGAGACGGATATAGCCCATTTATTTGTGAATTTTTGGGATTGTTATTATTATTATTATTAATTGCAAATATTGTGATTATTATTTTTATTATCTAATTATCATTATTGTATTTATTATTATTATTAATAAATGTCTAAATATTACTATTTGTCTAATTGTAATAAAATTGCCTAAATGTGTATTCTTATTTTTATTGTTATTATTATTATTTTAAAAATATATATGTGCAATTTATTTATTTTCCGGTTTTTATTTGTTATCGTGCGATTAATTGAGCCCGACTATACCCGCATGAATCGAACCGGCCCGCGAGCTCAACCCCCCCAAGACCCGGTTCACTAAAATCCGTGCGTGTGTGTGCGTGTGAAATTTCTTGGTTGTCAAGAAAATTTGTTAGACCTAGTCATTGTGTATATATGTATACACTTGTATCTATCGCCCCTCTCGTTAAAATTCTCTCACATGCAGCTTTCTCCATCTCAAATCGCTCGATCTCTCCTTCCTTCTTTCGCAAAAATCTGACCGCCGCAGCCTTCACTCAATCCCGTCACCATCCCCCTCCGTTCACCATCGTCTTCCCTCGCCGTGAACGGAAGTTCCGTCGTCATCATCCCTGGCAAAGTTTTTCCGGCGAATCCAGTCACGCCGCTCACAGCTCCACCGCGAGCCGTCCTTCGCTGTGAACCAGTCCGACGACCTTCCTCCGGCGACCTCCAGCAACCTGACGTGGACCTCTGTTCGTGAACTTCCGATGACCTGCTCTCCTCCCGCGCCGCGACGCCACCACAGAAGCACCGCCACGCCTTGAGCTCCCTCCATGATATCTGTCCGCAAGTTCCGGCGACTCCCTCCTCAGCGAACGTTGAACACGCGCCAGCAAGCCCCCGGCGACTCATCTTCAGCCACATCTCCTCCGGCGAGCCTTCCTTCGCCGTCTGCTGCTCCTCCGTGTCAATCACCGAGCACCGCAGCAACCGAGCAGTCGAGAACAGCCGCCGCTGCTGCTACTTTCCCGGCGAGACGCGTGAATCCGTCGAGCCCGTCATCCCCGTTCGTGTCCTTTGTTCTGTTTTCCTGAGTTTTTCCCGAGAACGGTACCTAGTCGAACCCCGTCTCGTTAAATCGTGTATATTGTTTGCGTTATGTGTTTAATTGACGTGTTGTGCTTACCTTGTGATTTAATGTACACGTTATGGTGTTATGTGAAAAATTAGATTTTAATGTGTTTTTTGTGTTTTGTGGACCGTCTCGATTTTGAGAAAATCGAGCGAGACCTCGAAACTCATGTAAGGCTGTGGATTTTGGAACCATGTTGAGTCCTTGGCCTTATGGGAAGGCCTCGGACGAGAGTTACGTGTTATGAATCATGTGTGATCTTATCGAACTCGTATACTTGCTGTTTTAGTGTTAAAATTGTTAAAAATTGTGTACTGCTCGGATTGCCTTGAAATTTTGAGGGTCATGTGTTCTGCTGAGCATGAGGCTTGTATAACAATTTCAAAATTTTTCAAGGCTTGTAGCTATTTGAAATAAATAAAGTGATTTCTGGGCAGAAATATGTTAAACGCATATTAAATTGGCCTGTCCTTCAATTGTGCTGAAATTTGAGTATGTTATGCGTCTGGCACGTTTATGTATTTTGTAAAGTTTTTAGAATTTGTGGACTAAGTTTGATAGGGTAAATAATTTAGTTTGTGAATCTGCAGAAAGTTTTTGTAATTATGATAAATCGGTTTGTTGCTGAAAAATTCTAATATTTAGCTGAGATGCTTGTTTTATTGGAGTTTCATGCTGTAAAAAGATTAGAATTTTTAGAGTTCAAATTGGTTCGGTTTTAGTTAAAATTCAAAAACTTCTGAAACTTGTATGAATTTTTAAAATTTGTACAATTAATGTCCATGGCTGCAATTTTTATATGTTGTCACTCACATGCTGTAGTTTGTGGTGTTAAAATATCAGGTCCTGATTCGTTCATTAGGTTTAGATGTAAATTTATGTTTGTTTTTGTTGTTATCTTGTATGAATTTTATAAAATCATGTACTTTGAATTTTGAGGCTGAAACTTGGTGGTTTTTCAAAGTACTGGGAGGTGTATTTTTTATTAAAATTTCAGAGTATAATTCATAGGGCAACAGGATCAACTAGTTTCATGTGATTATTGGTTATTATTTTCAAAATATGATTTTGAAGTTAAAATCTGTAAATCGACTTGCTTTCCGTTTTCTTGTGTGCTTGACTTGGTCAATCCTTAGTTGGATTTATTTGAACTCCCATATGTGGTTTGTTTGAGTGTTGTACCGAGTCTAAGTGTTCCAACGTCCACAAGACTTCACGAACAACTTAGTCGAATCAAGTTTGACTGAGTCTGATTTGTGTTTTCCGTTTAAGTAAAGATATTGATTGTAGGATCTTGACTTAATTGTTAGATATGCTGTAAAAGCTTGGCTTTCAGATATTAATAATACCATTTTGATCTGGCAATCATGTTTTAGTCAAAGTATTTATGCTTGCAGTTTATTTATTTATGCAATCATACTCCTTGTCTTACATTGAGATGGTGTGGTTCGTGGTGTCGAACAGCAAGGTCACCTATCAGTTCCTTGTAAGACTAAATCATTTGTTCACAGTCTAGATTGGCAGTGAGACCCCGCTTGGAAAAAGACTGTAGTGTATTCTTGATTCAGTTGACCTTGACTGGAGAATTACACTAGTACTTATGTTAAGTATTGAACAGGACCACCGGAAGGATAAGATTATGAGATTCACTGATCGTTGTTGTAATCTATACCTTCAGCGATATAATATAAAATAGTTGTGTATATTCATTACTTGTTTATTTGATTTAGCAAGGGTGATTCCTATTTTATTAGGATGACATACTCGGTACTTTGGTAAATAAGAGTGATTATATGACGAGCTATTATAAATTATTTATGGTACCGTGTTCCAGTGCGCTGGATTGATGACGTCCCCGAAATGAGCTCAGGAAGGAATATTGTGTTAAACCCTGCAGGTGGACATTTATCCGACACAATGATTAAGGTTCTGAGTGGTACTAATGTTGGAAATGAATAAGAAGTCGATTAATTATCTTGTCAGTAACTTAATTAATCCACGGACGTTATATCTTAAACATGGGGAGGTAAATCGGTCAATCAGATTAATATTTATTAACCAAGTGGAGGTTTAATTTAATTGATTAAATTGGAGCCAAATGGGGAGAGCAACAATAATATTCTAGTGGGATATATTATTATTTAATTTTATTAGAAATTTAGGAATTAATTTTATTCCATATTTATTATTCCAAGGCTTAGGGAATATTCCTTCTAAAATCTCACCTAGGGTTAGGAGACTAGAGAGTCTTCTAGAAGGTGATGTTAGGAGAAAGGAATCATGACCTAATATGGATTAGCTTATGGAGTAGAATTAGGATTCCTTGACCTAATGGGATAAGACCATATTTGGCACCTCCTTAAGGTCCCTAATGGAGCCTATAAATACACCATGTCCCAACCTCTTGAGACACACATGTGAGACTCGTTTTTTCCATCTTTCAAAGAGAGAAAAATTGTCTTGTTCGAGAGTTAGGGAGATTCAATTAATCGCACCACCAAGATTAATTGAAATAGGTGTTTAGGTAATTCATTAGAAGGCTTTAAGGTGAGATTTTTTTAAACCTCAAACCTTCATATTTTCCGGTCATCTTCCCCAGCCAGTTGCCGCCGTCCGCCGCCGTCGACCACTGCCGGAAAACCACTCCTCTTCCGACTAGGACTCCTCGCTCAACCAGGACTCCTCGATCGACTAGGACTCTTCGCTCAACCAGGACTCCTCGCTTGACTAGGACTCCTCACTCAACCAGGACTCCTCGATCGACCAGGACTCCTCGCGCCGCATGACAAAGACCCTACTCGCCTAGTCCTCACAGGAATAGGAAAGCCGCAGCGCGCGACCCGCTATTCCTCGCCTGATCAGGACTCCTCGCTCGTATAGGAGACGTCCCGAGCACATACCCGCGTGAGCCCAGACGCCGCACGCCTAGTCCTTTCAGGCATAAGAAAGTTGACACACATGCGCATATGTCCGCAACCCGAACCGCTGCAACCCGACCCAACCTGAGACGTGATCCGTTCGTGATTCAACACTCGACTAGAGTCGACAATGGCCAAACTCTTCAACCGATTGAGTTGTGGTAATCAGAAGAACTCCATCAAAGGAAATCAGAAGCGTCTCTGAGTCGGCATAAATTTTAAAAGGTAATGTTCTAATCCTAACTATAGATTCCGCTGCGTTAGGTTTTATTTCGATAAGTTCAATACTGTGCATGTTGTTGACGTTCCTCACAGAACCCAACAACTGGTATCAGAGCCCAGGTTTAATTCAACTTCGTGCACAGTTTGAATTAGGACTTGCCTGTTTACATGAATTATGTGTGTACGGACGCAACGACATAGTAGATTAGAAATTGTAATTTGCAGGAGATTTCGAATCCGACTATTATGGTCCGTATGTATGATTTAATTCATGTATGGATGTATGGTGTTTTTATAGGCCTCGGACATGTCGAGGAGTTTTTTGGGTTGGTGAATGCTTGTAATAAATTATTCGCTCAGTGGGACACTGCATAATTTATTGCTTTCATAGAGAAGCTCGTGTACGACTCCTGTGCGGGTCATAGGATGAATTATGTAATTATTGTTATATTATTCATTGTTGATCCGACGGATGTGGACCAAAATCGACGGGGCGAGGTGACAAACACACAAACGGATGCCATGGTGATGATCCAATGGCGACTTTCCCAGAGACAGCCTATTCGAAATGAAGAGTGGGAGTCACTGCGAAAGGGGTGTTCCAATTCCTGAAACGAAAAACACATTCAAACAAGGACAGGATTGTGTTTCTCCGTAATATTGGCGATCAATTAATGGCCATAGTAATTGGATTATAGTTCCTAGTTTATTATTGCTCATTAATTATGCATGTCCTTATTTGCTTTATGTGCAAATTTGAAATAGGAGCATGTCTAGGAAAAATTCCTTAAATTAAATTTATATTAAGTGTGCAATGGGTTGAAATAAATTACATCCAAGGCCTCCATTATAGGTTTGTTAGTGAAGTGGTTTAGATCGATCCCACAGGACGGCTTATTTCACAGTTCACAAGTACAAATCTCCTTCAAGGATGGTAATAGCGAGCTATTACAAAATAGTACAGGTCATCCACAGATGGACGTATGATTTTGATAGTGAACTTGGTACCAATGAATGGGTTACACTTAAAGTGCAAATTAAAACGATATTCCCACAGGAAAAGGTTATTTTAATTATGCGTTGGCCAAAAGATGATACGGCTATTAATAAAGTACTGATTTGTCGGTATGTTAATTAATGGGATTATTCTCTCCTCTTACAATGGTTTGAACCGTAGACGTCCACACTTCGTGGCCTGCGGGGATTCGGTGTTTAGAGGTGCCGTTGAATTTATTCAAGTATTGTTGTTAGGAATCAATATTTGATGTTAAATTCTAAAAACATATGTTTCCATGATCCCAGGAATTCAAAATGCCTTTTAATCCGTTGTCCGTAATTCTCAAAGAAAACAAACTTGTTAGTCCCAATTATATTGACTGGAAAAGGAACTTGGATATAGTGTTAACTGCTGAAGGGTACAAATTTGCTACTGTTGAGGCTTGTCCGGATGTGCCTGCTGAAAATGCGCCACATAATGAGAAAGAGGCGTATGGTAGGTGGAAAAAGGCTGATGAGATGGCGAGGTGTTACATCTTGGCTTCATTGTCAAATGTGCTTCAACATCAGCATCAGTCTATGGCAACTGCAGCAGATATGCTTTCAGTCTCAAGGAGTTATTTGGTCATCAGTCGCGGGCTGCCCGACAAGAAGCTATGAGGGTTTTGATGAACACGACCATGCGTGAGGGCACTCCCGTAAGGGAACATGTTCTTGCTATGATGGCCCAGCTCAACGAGCTGAAGGTCCTTGGGGCTTTTATTAACGAGAAAACCCAGGTTGATATAGTGCTCTAGTCTTTGCCGAAGAGCTTCGAACAATTCCGGTTGAATTATAACATGCATAAGATATTGATGACACTTCCGGAACTTGTTGCTGAGCTGCAGTCAGCAGAGGGCCTGTTTCGTCATAAGACCCAGGCAATGGTTGCCCAGCGGGGTGAAGGTTCTTCTTCCAGGCCTTCTAAAGGTAGGAAGAGGAAGAAGCCCGTAAGAAAGGGCAAAGCAGTCATGAATGATGCGCGACCTCAGCATGCTGCAAAGAAGCCGAAAGGCAAGTGCCACAAGTGCCAGCAGAAGGGACACTGGAAGGCCAACTGCCCTCTCCTCAAGAAGGGCGATAAAGGTATATCTTTTTCTTTAGTCGTTGAAACATGTTTAGTGGTGTTATCTACCAGTACCTGGTGTGTAGATACAGGAGCCACTGATCATGTCTGCAATTCTTTGCAGGGGTTCCAGGAAACCAAGCGGCTTAGGGAAGGAGAAGTTACCATCTACTTGGGCGATACTAGTAGAGCGTCAGCAGTTGCAGTGGGAGACGTCTATTTAGATTTTGGATTAGATAGGACTTTGGTTTTGAAAGATTGTCTTTATGTTCCTAGTTTTAGAAAGAACTTTATTTCAGTTTCTAAGTCGTTTATGAACGGTTTTTCTGCTTCTTTTGGTAATAAAGTTGTTATTCGTTTTGGCAAAAAGTTTATATGTTCTGGTTCATTGGTAGACAATCTGTACATTTTATAACCAAAGTCATCTCCACGGCAACATAAACAATTACTTAATTCATCTTCTAATCTGAATAAGAGAAAAGAACCTTCGAATATGAATGAAACATATCTTTGGCATCTAAGGCTTGGTCATATAAACCTTAGGAGGATTCAAAGGTTGGTAGCAGACGGGCCCTTGGGGTCGTTAGAAATCAAGGCTTTTCCAACTTGTGATCTTGCCTGGAAGGCAAAATGACTAAGAGGGTTTTTTCATCAAAGGGGAATAGAGCCGAAGATTTGTTAGGGCTAATTCATTCCGATCTATGTGGTCCTATGTCTATTCAAGCGAGAGGAGGTTTCGAGTACTTCGTTACATTCATCGATGATTACTCGAGATATGGGTATATTTTTCTATTGCACCGCAAGTCTGAATGCTTTGAGAAATTCTTAGAGTATAAGGCGGTTGTGGAGAAGCAGTTAGGAAAAAGTATCAAGTCATTACGATCTGATCGTGGTGGCGAATATCTCTCAAATGAATTTAGAGACTATTTGACGGATAATGGGATTATTTCCCAACTGACTGCACCAGGCACACCCCAGCAGAATGGTGTGGCAGAACGAAGGAATAGGACTCTTATGGAAATGGTTAGAGCGATGATGAGTTATAGTACGTTACCCGATTCGTTTTGGGGATATGCCCTAGAAACAGCAGTTTACGTTCTGAACAGAGTACCTTCTAAATCAGTACCATCTACACCATGGGAGTTGTGGAATGGGCGAAAGCCTAGTCTAAGACATCTCAGGATTTAGGGTAGTCCAGCACATGTGCTGAGAACTGATACTGATAAGTTGGAACCAAGAACAGAAGTAAGGCTGTTTGTGGGATATCCTAAGGAAACGAAGGGTGGTCTATTCTATAGTCCCGAGGACCAGAAAGTAATCGTTAGCACGAATGCAAGGTTCTTGGAAGAAGACTATGTGTTAGATCACAAGCCCAGTAGTAGACATGTCCTAGAGGAAATAAAGGGAGTGAGTACTTCAATACCGAGTGCGCTAGATGTTACACCACAAAATACTGCAGCACGTATCACTGATGATGCACCTGAGCAGGTAGTACCTCGTCGTAGTGGGAGGGTTGTCCGGCGGCCTAAACGATTCATGGGTCTGGGAGAGTCTTCTGAGGCCGTCCCAGACATTCTTAAGATCGACCCATGGACATACAATGAGACACTTCAAGATCGGGACGCAGAATCTTGGCAAAAGGCGATGAAGTCTGAGATGGATTCTATAGATTCCAATCAGGTCTGGGATCTTGTAGAACCACCCAGTGGCGTACATGCCATTGGATGCAAGTGGGTCTATAAGAGAAATAGAGGAGCAGATGGGAAGGTAGAAACTTTCAAAGCTAGGCTTGTTGCGAAAGGGTATACTCAGAAAGAGGGAATCGATTATGAGGAGACTTTTTCGCCGGTAGCTATGCTGAAATCCATCAGGATTCTCTTGGCTGTGGCTGCTGGATTATGATATTTGGCAAATGGATGTTAAGACTGCTTTCCTTAACGGGAATTTAGACGAGGACATCTATATGCAGCAACCAGAAGGGTTCATTGCAAAGGGACAAGAGCGTCTGGTCTGTAAGCTGAAAAGGTCTATTTATGGACTAAAGCAGGCTTCGAGATCTTGGAACATCCATTTTGACGAGGTTGTCCAATCGTATGGATTTACCCAATGTCCGGATGAGCACTGTGTGTACAAGAAAAGTGAAGGAAACGTGGTGGTGTTTCTAGTGCTATACGTAGATGATATTCTTCTCATTGGAAACAGTGTGAAGATGTTATCAAACATAAATGTATGGTTATCCAAATAGTTTGATATGAAAGATTTGGGAGAAGTAGGACATGTTCTCGGTATCAAGGTCATTTGGGACCGAGATAGGAGAAAGTTGTGCCTATCCCAATCTACATACATAGATACTGTCCTGAAGCGTTTCAACATGCATGATTCAAAGAAAGGGGATTTACCTTTCAGACATGGAATCGCTCTATATAAGAAGATGTCCCCAAAGACTCCTCAAGAGATAGAGGACATGAAGGCAATTCCTTATGCTTCGGCAGTAGGAAGTCTCATGTATGCGATGTTGTGCACGCGCCTTGATATCTGCTATGTAGTAGGCATGGTGGCAAGATATCAGAGTAACCTAGGGCTGGAACATTGGTCTGCGGTAAAGCATATACTCAAGTACCTGAGAAGGACTAAGGAGTACATGTTGATTTACCAGGCAGATGAATTTTTTCCGTTGGGATACACCAATTCTGACTTCCAGGCAGAAAAGGACGAAAGCAAGTCAACCTCAGGGTTTGTGTTTATTTTAGGAGGAGGAGCCGTTGAATGGAGGAGTGTCAAGCAGAAATGCGTGGCAGACTCAACCATGGAGGCTGAGTATATAGCAGCCTCAGAGGCAGCGAAAGAAGCTGCCTGGCTCAGGAATTTTCTCCTCGACCTTGACGTGGTGCCGAGTTTGCCCGCTGCAATTACAATATTCTGTGATAACAGTGGGGCAGTAGCAAATTCGAAGGAGCCACGGACTCATAAAGCGAGTAAACACATAGAGCGCAAGTACCACCTGATACGAGAGATCGTTGGACGAGGCGAAGTCGTTGTTGCCAAGATACAATCAGAGGACAACCTAGCAGATCCTATTACGAAGAGCCTACCGGCGAAAGTCTTTTCAAGACACGTAGAAGGAATGAGAGTCAGATGTTAGAGCAACATATTAGACTAGTCTTTGAGAAATAGATTAAAAGAGAATTGTGGTTAGGGATAGCCATGAGCTTATTAAGCATAAGTGGGAGATTGTTAGATATGTTGTAAAAGCTTGGCTTTCAGAAATTAATAATACCATTTTGATCTGGCAATCATGTTTTAGTCAAAGTATTTACGCTTGCAGTTTATTTATTTATGCAATCATACTCCTTGTCTTACATTGAGATGGTGTGGTTCGTCGTGTCGAACAGAAAGGTCACCTATCAGTTCCTTATAAGACTAAATCATTTGTTCACAGTCTAGATTGGCAGTGAGACCCCGCTTGGAAAAAGACTGTAGTGTATTCTTGATTCAGTTGACCTTGACTGGAGAATTACACTAGTACTTATGTTAAGTATTGAACAGGACCACCGGAAGGATAAGATTATGAGATTCACTGATCGTTGTTGTAATCTATACCTTCAGTGATTGATGCGTTCTCTTAAGCTATAAGATAATATAAAATAGTCGTGTATATTCATTACTTGTTTATTTGATTTACCAAGGGTGATTCCTATTTTATTAGGATGACATACTCGGTACTTTGGTAAATAAGAGTGATTATACGACGAGCTATTATAAATTATTTATGGTACCGTGTTCCAGTGCGCTGGATTGATGACCTCCCCGAAATGAGCTCAGGAAGGAATATTGTGTTAAACCCTGTAGGTGGATATTTATCCGACACAATGATTAAGGTTCTGAGTGGTACTAATTTCGGAAATGAATAAGAAGTCGATTAATTATCTTGTCAGTAATTTAATTAATCCACAGACGTTATATCTTAAACATGGGGAGGTAAATCGGTCAATCAGATTAATATTTATTAATCAAGTGGTGGTTTAATTTAATTGATTTAATTGGAGCCAAATGGGGAGAGCAATAATAATATTCTTGTGGGATATATTATTATTGAATTTTATTAGGAATTTAGGAATTAATTTTATTCCATATTTATTATTCCAAGACTTAGGGAATATTCCTTCTAGAATCTCACCTAGGGTTAGGAGACTAGAGAGTCTTCTAGAAGGTGATGTTAGGAGAAAGGAATCATGACCTAATATGGATTAGCTTATGGAGTAGAATTAGGATTCCTTGACATAATGGGATAAGCCCATATTTGGCACCTCCTTAAGGTCCCTAATGGAGCCTATAAATACACCATGTCCCAACCTCTTGAGACACACATGTGAGACTCGTTTTTTCCATCTTTCAAAGAGATAAAAATTGTCTTGTTCGAGAGTTAGGGAGATTCAATTAATCGCACCACCAAGATTAATTGAAATAGGTGTTTAGGTAATTCATTAGAAGGCTTTAAGGTGAGATTTCTTTAAACCTCAAACCTTCATATTTTCCGGTCATCTTCCCCAGCCAGTTGCCGCCGTCCGCCGCCGTCGACCACCGCCGGGGAAAACCACTCCTTGTTCGACTAGGGCTCCTCGCTAAACGAGGACTCCTCGCTCGACTAGGACTCCTCGCTCAACCAGGACTCCTCGCTCGACTAGGACTCCTCACTCAACCAGGACTCCTCGATCGACCAGGACTCCTCGCGCCGCATGACAAAGACCCTGCTCGCCTTATCCTCACAGGAATAAGAAAGCCGCAGCGCGTGACCCGCACGCACCTGCTATTCCTCGCCTGATCAGGATTTCTCGCGCGTATAGGAGACGTCCCGAGCACATACCCGCGTGAGCCCAGACGCCGCACGCCTAGTCCTTTCAGGCATAGGAAAGTCGACACACACGCGCATCTGTCCGCAACCCAAACCGCTGCAACCCGACCCGACCTGAGACGTGATCCATTCGTGATCCAACACTCGACTAGAGTCGACAAAGGCCAAACTCTTCAACCGATTGAGTTGTGGTAATCAGACGATCTCCATCAAAGGAAATCAGAAACGTCTCTGAGTCGGCAGAAATTTTAAAAGGTAATGTTCTAATCCTAAGTATAGATTCCGCTGCGTTGGGATTTATTTCGATAAGATCAATACTGTGCATGTTGTTGACGTTCCTCAGAGAACCCAACATTAATGTAGGTGTTTGAGGAGTTAAGCCTCGACCTACGTCCTTTCTGAATTTGCTATCGTCAATCCAAACTACAAGGTCGGTTCGTTATTCTAAAATTTCTATGTTGTAAATGTTATAAATGAAAATTTGTGGTATGATCAATGTATGGAGGTGAACCATGTACCCTTCGATGTGAGCTGTACCGGCGGTCGAACGGTTATCCCCATAGCTATAGAACGTAACCGATGGGTAGTCTTCTTTATAAGACCGGGACATGGGCCATCGGCTGGTGATCCCCGTTTGTAAGACCAATTCGTAGGTCTTGGCCGGCGGGGTGGTTTACTCCTACTGGCTGGCAATCGATGTAGGACCCGAGGGTATTCGATATATATTCAGCATTAGTCTATGCTTAGGTGTGCACATGAGTCTATTATTGATATTATTGATGGGAGATTAGGATAGAATAATTTTTTCGTATACATGCTGCGACCATACATGATTGATCACTAATTACTGTTATATAATTGTATATAATGTTTATTGCATATTGGTGAGCACGGTTTCTATTTGTGCTCACCCCTACCAGCTCTTCATGGAAGCATGTTAGTATATGCGGGCACGGCGGAGGGACGCGAGTGGTGGCCTATTCATTTGATTATTGTTTTCGCCTATTGAACTTTCTTTTGATATTATTGCATTTTGGAATATTGAATATTGGATTATTGATAGGGAGTGTACTCCCTAGATATTATGAATATCGGAAACCCGGTTTGGGTATTGGATTGCAGTATTGATTATTGATGATTGAATTATTGATAATTGAAATGATGATTGAGGATTGAGCATTGAAATTGATTGACCATTTGCAACACCCCGCTTATCAGAGTAACTTTTTCGCAACCTTTTACTTCGATATCACTTTAACTTTTTCGAAATAATTGCAACTTACTAGAGATGCTACTAAACTCATCTTCTTGAAAATCCGTTTATCATTAAACTGTCGTCTAATACTTCTTTAGACTTATTAAAATAGATTTCCTTTAAACTTGCATTTAACATATTATCATCATATTTCTCATAAAAACTTGAAACCTAAAATTCATTAAAATGCAAGTTTAATAATTAATGTGCGTAGTAGAAATATTTGAAATGTGGTTAATTATACAAACTTTATAAATGTCCACATTAAAGCTTGTCTTCATTTTCTTCCACGATCCACCCCACACGGCTCTTCTCACACCTCCTCGTTAACCTGTTACCTGAAACTAAAACTCATGGGGGTGAGTAACGAATATGGATAATCATAAAACGATATCTGATCGGTAACTTAAACTTAAACTTTCATTTCTCTGGCCGATGGTTAATCGGATACGTGTGCACACTCTGATGGATATTTCTCAGGCCCGTCTCGCCTCCATCAGAACTTAGGATATAATCTTTGAGACAAATTAATGCCTCCTCATCCCAAGCGTAATAAACCTTAAACTTCGGGATATAACTTTTGAGACAACTGATGGTCTCCTCATCCCATATCACATATCGTACTCAATGTGCTACCCATTCAGGGTCCCCACCTTTTCATCTTTGAAATCGTTTGTAACTCAATAAGTTCTGTACTGGTACTGTATCTGCAAGTTAAATCAAATATAGACAAATATACTAAGTACTATGCTCGTATACTGAATAAGTTCTTAGGATTATTAACTTATCCTATTCTTAAACTTGCTTATTCTCAAGTTTATACTTAACGTCACTTTTTACTTTTACTCAAGGTTAATTACTTAACCTTATAAAACATATCTTCTTAAACATCAATATGTTTCATAACATGCCATAACTCAAATGTGAAAAATAACCATATTTCACATTATACTTGATTAAGTACTTAACTTACTTTTACCATCATCATCATCATCATGGTTTATAAACTCATCTTAACTTGATCTTTCACTCAATCAAGTACTTAATACATCATACATCATACTTCTCAAAATTTAGATATTGACTTATTTTTCACTTAATTATCTTGAAAGTGAAAATAATCATATCATACTCAACTTTCTCATCATGTTCTTAATATGTGAGATTTAAAATAATTTTTATAAAATCACATACTCAACATATTGAGCTGAAACTTGGTCAAATTGCTCATCACTCATATAAGAATTTTTTCTAAAAATTCCATTTTAAAAACTCAACCATATACTGAATACTCTTGCATATAAAATCATCTTGACATGTATGCCATATAAATATTTTAACTCGTTCATTTCTCAACATAAAATCATGAAATTTGGCAGTCATGTTCTTAACCCATATATAAGCATGTCGTAAAAATTTCATAATTTTATCATCTGTATATATCGAGTTATTACAATTTTTAAGTCACAGCTGAAATAAAGAACATAAAATTCAACTTTCATGCTTAACTTCAAAAATTTATAACTCAAGCTATACTATGCCAAATGACATAATTCTTGTTCTCATGAACTCCTCTTTTACACAAGAATTTATCATGTAAATCATACTTTTCCAGCTTATTCTTTTATTTATCAAAATCTCATTCAAATCAAGCACATATATCATATAATTGATCTTGAACAACTTTAACTCTTTTTATTCATATGATCAATTATAAACTCAAATTCTAATCATGATATACATACTTATAAACATGTAAACTTATCATCAAGACATGAACTTAAGCATATAACTTCAAGATAAGTAAATTACCTCCTTCTTGCTAGAATAAAAACTTGATTCTTCACTTCAAATTCTTCACTCCACCAAAATTTGTACTACTTATTCTCTCTTATAAACTTATATAACTTTTAAAACTTTTCTTTGGTGTCAAAACTCTGAGTTTTAGGCCTCTATTTATAGGCAAAATTTTCAAGACATCATAATTGAGTGAAGAAATTAACAAAATACACAATACAAACTTGTAAAAATAAATATAGATAATAAATAGTATTCTTAACTTGTAAACTTCTCCAACCCATAGTCAATGCTTAGAAAGGCCCCTCTTCTGATCCTAATCTTATCTCAATGATTAAATTCGAGATTTAGTGAAATTCTCCAATTTACGGAACCAAATTCTGACTTAAAACGAACAGTTACCGTAAAATCGAAAATTCTTACTATTTTCGAATTTCCTTCTTTTCTTTTGGCATTTTTCCTTTTTATGCTGAAAAATTTTTCTTGTTTTGTAGTCTACTAAAAAAATAGAGAGAAAATAATTTCATTTATTTCTCGGAACTGAAATCGGACATAAATCCGGACTACAATCGAAAACCGAAAAAAACGAAAATTCTAAAAATATCATATTTGTCTCTAATAATTTAAATAGACTAAAATGTCTAAATAAATTTCTCACTTCTTTGAACATTTATAACTTAAATGTTCATGGATACTTAACCGAACTCGAGACTTAACTTGTCTCGACTCATTATTCTTTTTCTTTCTCATTCAAACTAGAAATGGCCAAATTTACATCCATTTAGCTAAATAAAATGGAATGTTACTTGAACTTGAACTTCATCTTAAATAACTTATTTCACTTCAATAAACATTAATGTGTAATTAATCCTTATAACTTGATCAATACTCAAAACTAAGCTAGGCTCGAGAATCATTTGCTCGGTAATAATCTTAACTCGTAACCGAACATGCTTGGTTCGGTTCACGACTTATCTTGAACGAGTAATCAAAATATACTCGATTTTTTTTTTTATTATTTGTCATCTTGTTATAATTAATCCCATCTTATAAATCCATTTATAAAAATAAACAGACCAGAATTAATTAATTACTGAACTGGCTCGATTACTAAATAAAATTTAACCGAGAATACTTACAACTTAAAGTCAAACTTTTAACTGAATAACTTAATAACTGGGCTCGAACTAGGAACGAGCATTATTAATAAAAGTAATTAGTTCAAACTTAGAACTAAAATAATTACTTTTATTAATTACTGAATGGGATATTACAATCTACCCCCCTTAAAACTATTTCCGCCCTCGGAAATACTGAATCTGAGATATATACATCATAACTCGTAATCTGAAAAACGAGTGTTAATATCAACTTCTCACTTTTCAGTGGCATTAAACTTTATATGTGGTGATCCCATTTCTACTAACGAGGAAATATCTCACTTACCCAGCTAGTGAACCTTATGGTCCATAACTTATCTCGGCTGATCCTCGTAGTTAAATCTTATTAAAATCATTGTGCAAAAGCACATACTTTGGATCACACACATAACTTCATAACTTAGCTACATAAAACTCTATGCACACTGAATAACTTTAGAGAATAATTGATATTAAATACTTATCTGAATACTTATACGATACATCGTATACGATTTACCCACAACCCGGGGCCCTTCGGGTGCGGAACATCTATATACATTGTACCTTAATATCGATGTCACTTGTAAACTTTAACAAGTCACATCTCCATTATATACTCATAATTTTCTATACTCAACTTGTTTCTCTTTTGAGAAATCTTATGCTCAATATCACTATTGATATTGTCTAACTTCAACTTCTCCGACTTGACTATAGTCGAGAATTTTGTTGAAATTACTGATCTGATATGGAATAACTTGACCATTCTCTTGGTCATCTCATAATTTCAACCTTATTGGTAAACTTATTTTCCTTCATTACTGCAACTGCATTAATAATATTGCAGCATCTCACTTATTGCCGACAACTATCATCTGATTGCTGACATCTCACATCTGATTGCAACGGCATTAAATGCATACTGACTGTAATACTATCTTTAGCTTATCACAACAATTTGCATTATTGTTGACATTTCACATCTTCTTTTTGCTGCATTAATTTCCTTCTGGTTGCGTATTCTATCATTCGGTATACTTTAATCATACCTCGCAACTTATCTCATACTCATCTCTTCTTTATAACCCCTTCGGTAATCCCTCCATCTTCCTCAACGATGGTCCGATTCACCAATGGATTTAGCACTGCTAAAAATCCAAAAATTCCATTCTTTTCTTCCTCTTAATATCATAAAGAGAATTTATCGAGCTCGAGTAGAAAGATTAAGAATACTCATGCTCAATAATATCCCAAATGATATAAGATGGTTGATCGAAGCAAAGGTCGGTGTATCTGGCGAATATCCCAATGCATACAAGTATCTGTCAGGTATGGGTAGAAGCACTTTTGCCAAGAAACGTAGAGCAAAAAGATTAGGTGGCTGCCATAAATGTGCCCGCAGGAACTGCGACACTCGCTGTACTTCTTTAGGCTTCCTGTCAAGTAATCGAGAAGATAAAATTACTTTCATCAAGAATGGCTTGAGTAAGGAATCTCTGGATCAAGCTATTCAGCAGATTCTTGATACACATTCTAGTGGATATGTGCATCGAGAACTGATGTCCTTATGGCTTCTGTTCAAACATGAAGAAAAACTTCATAGTCTGGAAAATATCATTTCCACTAATCATGTTTGTCAACACTGTTCTTGATGTCACTGTTTTACTGTACATATTTCTTATCCTTTCCAACAGATAAGAGTCATTTAAGACTCACCTGCTTTCTTGTCGGAACTTTCTTCTTTAAAAGCAACTCTCTTTCTTCTTTAAAAGGCAATCTATCTTTTAGCCAAGTATCTCTTCATAATAAATGGCTACTGCCGAATCTCATCAAGGATCTAAACTTCTTCAACCTCTTAGAATTGTGTGCATCCTTGGTGGTTCCAAATTTGTAAATGTTCCTCACAACATATATGTTGTAAGCCAACTCGTAAAAGAGTTGGGCAAACATAACATCAACATATTTTATGGAGGAACTAGTATTTACTTCTTTAACAACCTTTTAATAGCTGCTAAATGCTTTGACATCCAGGTGAAAAGTATCCTTCCTTTTTATCTCACTTCATCAAAGGTCGTTAAAGATTCTGCTACTTTGATGATTAATCTTTCCATTTATGACAGTTTAATGTCCATGATATCTAACTGTGATGCTTTCATCATTCTTCCTGGTGGATATGGAACTTTAATGACTGCATTTACCCTTGCTACTTGGGCATAAATGAAATTTCATACCAAACCTATTGGTTTGTTAAATTTCAAGAAATATTTCCACCACTTGCTTGGATTTCTAGATGAAGGAGTGTATCAAACTTTTATATCTCCCTTTCAAAGAGAAATATTCAAGTCTGCAAACACATCATCTGAACTCATCCAGAAGCTTCAGAACAGCATCTCAACCGTTCAAGATTCTGTGGAAACTCCAGGATTCAAACGCAAGCGAGCATTTGATCCTTTAGATCTATCATTATAAACTACAGCCATGCTGGGTGGCAGAGTTATGGAGTCTTGTGGTCTTGAGACGCACCCTCCCTTTATGTACTATAACTTTGTACTTAGTTGAGAAATCCTTTATGCTTATCTGTAACTCTTTCTAAGATATTACTGTACTAGCTTCTTAGGAATTTCTCAACAATTTGCTTGTATCTTTGCCTTGCTTTTTACTTTCCATACTATTGAATTTCTATCAAGTAGATTGATTGTGAAAAATATTCTCTACTCGAATAAACTTAATTCACACATCAATACTACTTGCTTCTGGACTGAAATAACTTCTTGATTTAATCAAGATCTTAAACTTCTTAAACTTTACTCATTTGTGGTCTTGAAACTTTTGCCTTGCGGCATTCTAAAACCACTAATCATATAACTTGAACAGTATAACCATTAATAAATAGCTATACCAAACTTTAAGGAATTTGTAAATTTTCCGAAAACACCTAGCTTGTGCTAGAGTTCCGGTTAATCTTTTTCTTTTCTTACTTCTTCTCGCCATTTCTCATTTATGGCATTAAACTCATCATTTATACTCATCTTTCTTTGGGGACTAATAATTCTTCCAAAGAAACATATTAGTCTTTTATTAAAAAGACTATCTTTAACTTTTACATGTTAAAGATTACATATATATCTTTAACCTTTACATGTATATCTTTAACTTTTACATGTATATCTTTAACTTTTACATATCCAGATTAATCTTGCTTAACTATAAAATTCTTCCGAGAACTTAAATACTTATCTCGGTATCTGGAATGTATTTCTGATATCTTTTAAGGTTCGATTTTCAAGTCTCCAGGTAATTCGGACTTAGTAACCCTTGTTTCAGGTTTCCATAATTTTCCGGGCTTCATGACTATTATATGTCGATACCTTAATCTTTATTCTCATTCATTTCTAAAAAGTACTTTGTAGACTTATTCTTATTCTACAAGTACTAATAACTTATAACTTTATCTTGAACTTTACTTCTACTCATTTCATGATATCCCACTGATAGAATATCAAAATTTCTGATTTATAAAGATTGAACATTTTCTTGAAACTTTATCTCTTTCGTTTTAGTTTTCAAGCCTACAGGATCTAATCCGGCTTTTTGGTTCTTATTTCAAACCTCCATGATCTTTTCATGTACTTGTTGGCTATTATATCCTGAAATACCGTCACTTCTTATTCATCATCAATCTTTATAATCATTTCTTAACTTGAATCTCATCGTCAATCTTTATATCATAACTTAAATCTCATTCTTAAATCTTTATGATCATATCATAACTTAAATCTTATTTTTACATCTTCAATCTTTATGATCATAACTTGAATCTTATTCTTATGGCTTAACTTGGAATGTTCAAGTTCATATTCTTGATCTAGTTAACTTGATAAACTAGATTTCCCTTTAATACTTGAATATATATACCAGTTACTAGAGTTGGTACATCTGATTTCTTATCGAGCATAGACTTAGTAAATTTGAATATATTGAAAAACTTGTATAAAACTTTGTATAGCACTTACCTGGCAGTTGACGAGGTGTGAGCGTGGTGTGGTCGGGTTTTCCTGAAACTTCCTGTAAAACTTGAACTTCTCTGAAAACTTCTCTTTCAGAAA
The DNA here is from genome assembly GCA_008636005.1 of Striga asiatica. Lineage (NCBI taxonomy): Eukaryota > Viridiplantae > Streptophyta > Magnoliopsida > Lamiales > Orobanchaceae > Striga > Striga asiatica. The sequence goes on along the minus strand of BKCP01006071.1, from coordinate 3,637,270 downwards.
CTTTAAACTTTTTAGTATGCAGAGCATTTAAACTGTTTAGCTCTGATACCACCTGTAACACCCCGCTTATCAGAGTAACTTTTTCGCAACCTTTTACTTCGATATCACTTTAACTTTTTCGAATTAATTGCAACTTACTAGGGATGCTACTAAACTCGTCTTCTTGAAAATCCGTTTATCTTTAAACTGTTGTCTAATACTTCTTTAGACTTATTAAAATAGATTTCCTTTAAACTTGCATTTAACGTATTGTCATCATATTTCTCATAAAAACTTGAAATCTAAAATTCATTAAAATGCAAGTTTAATAGTTAATGTGCGTAGCAGAAATATTTGAAACGTGGTTAATTATACAAACTTTTTAAATGTCCACATTAAAGCTTGTCTTCATTTTCTTCCACGATCCACCCCACACGGCTCTTCTCACACCTCCTCGTTAACCTGTTACCTGAAACTAAAACTCATGGGGGTGAGTAACGAATATGGATAATCATAAACCGATATCTGATCGGTAACTTAAACTTAAACTTTCATTTCTCTGGCCGATGGTTAATCGGATACGTGTGCACACTCTGATGGATATTTCTCAGGCCCGTCTCGCCTCCATCAGAACTTAGGATATAATCTTTAAGACAAATTAATGCCTCCTCATCCCAAGCGTAATAAACCTTAAACTTCGGGATATAACTTTTGAGACAACTGATGGTCTCCTCATCCCATATCACATATCGTACTCAATGTGCTACCCATTCAGGGTCCCCACCTTTTCATCTTTGAAATCGTTTGTAACTCAATAAGTTCTGTACTGGTACTGTATCTGCAAGTTAAATCAAATATAGACAAATATACTAAGTACTATGCTCGTATACTCAATAAGTTCTTAGGATTATTAACTTATCCTATTCTTAAACTTGCTTATTCTCAAGTTTATACTTAACTTCACTTTTTACTTTTACTCAAGGTTAATTACTTAACCTTATAAAACATATCTTCTTAAACATCAATATGTTTCATAACATGCCATAACTCAAATGTGAAAAATAACCATATTTCACATTATACTTGATTAAGTACTTAACTTACTTTTACCATCATCATCATCATCATGGTTTATAAACTCATCTTAACTTGATCTTTCACTCAATCAAGTACTTAATTCATCATACATCATACTTCTCAAAATTTAGATATTGACTTATTTTTCACTTAATTATCTTGAAAGTGAAAATAATCATATCATACTCAACTTTCTCATCATGTTCTTAATATGTGAGATTTAAAATAATTTTTATAAAATCACATACTCAACATATTGAGCTGAAACTTGGTCAAATTTCTCATCACTCATGTAAGAATTTTTTCTAAAAATTCCATTTAAAAACTCAACCATATACTGAATACTCTTGCATATAAAATCATCTTGACATGTATGCCATATAAATATTTTAACTCGTTCATTTCTCAACATAAAATCATGAAATTTGGCAGTCATGTTCTTAACCCATATATAAGCATGTCGTAAAAATTTCATAATTTTATCATGTGTATATATCGAGTTATTACAATTTTAAAGTCACAGCTGAAATAAAGAACATAAAATTCAACTTGCATGCTTAACTTCAAAAAATTTATAACTCAAGCTATACTATGCCAAATGACATAATTCTTGTTCTCATGAACTCCTCTTTTACACAAGAATTTATCATGTAAATCATACTTTTCTAGCTTATTCTTTTCTTTATCAAAATCGCATTCAAATCAAGCACATATATCATATAATTGATCTTGAACAACTTTAACTCTTTTTATTCATATGATCAATTATAAACTCAACTTCAAATCATGATATACATACTTATAAACATGTAAACTTATCATCAAGACATGAACTTAAGAATATAACTTCAAGATAAGTAAATTACCTCCTTCTTGCTAGAATAAAAACTTGATTCTTCACTTCAAATTCTTCACTCCACCAAAATTTCTACGACTTATTCTCTCTTATAAACTTATATAACTTTTAAAACTTTTCTTTGGTGTCAAAACTCTGAGTTTTAGGCCTCTATTTATAGGAAAAATTTTCAAGACATCATAATTGAGTGAAGAAATTAACAAAATAAACAATACAAACTTGTAAAAATAAATATAGATAATAAATAGTATTCTTAACTTGTAAACTTCTCCAACACATAGTCAATGCTTAGAAAGGCCCCTTTTCTGATCCTAATCTGATCTCAATGATTAAATTCGTGATTTAGTGAAATTCTCCAATTTACGGAACCAAATTCTGACTTAAAACGAACAGTTACCATAAAATCGAAAATTCTTACTATTTTCGAATTTCCTTCTTTTCTTTTGGCATTTTTCCTTTTTATGCTGAAAAATTTTTCTTGTCTTGTAGTCTACTAAAAAAATAGAGAGAAAATAATTTAATTTATTTCTCGGAACTGAAATCGGACATAAATCCGGACTACAATCGAAAACCGAAAAAAACGAAAATTCTAAAAATTTCATATTTGTCTCTAATAATTTAAATAGACTAAAATGTCTAAATAAATTTCTCACTTCTTTGAACATTTATAACTTAAATGTTCATGGATACTTAACCGAACTCGAGACCTAACTTGTCTCGACTCATTATTCTTTTTCTTTCTCATTCAAACTAGAAATGGCCAAATTTACATCCATTTAGCTAAATAAAATGGAATGTTACTTGAACTTGAACTTCATCTTAAATAACTTATTTCACTACAATAAACATTAATGTGTAATTAATCCTTATAACTTGATCAATACTCAAAACTAAGCTAGGCTCGAGAATCATTTGCTCGGTAATAATCTTAACTCGTAACCGAACATGCTTGGTTCGGTTCACGACTTATCTTGAACGAGTAATCAAAATATACTCGATTTTTATTTTTTTTTATTATTTGTCATCTTGTTATAATTAATCCCATCTTATAAATTCATTTATAAAAATAAACAGACCAGAATTAATTAATTACTGAACTGGCTCGATTACTAAATAAAATTTAACCGAGAATACTTTCAACTTAAAGTCAAACTTTTAACTGAATAACTTAATAACTGGGCTCGAACTAGGAACGAGCATTATTAATAAAAATAATTAGTTCAAACTTAGAACTAAAATAATTACTTTTATTAATTACTGAATGGGATATTACACCATTGAATTGAAAATAGTAACGCCACAAGTGATTTTGAAATAAATTTGAAAATTTTATACTGATTTTCGTCCAATAAAAGTGGGGCGGGACACCAACTGTGAGTCTCGACAGTGGTGCATGGCTGTCTTGGTAACTACACATGTACGGTGGCTGGCGATTGACGATGGCACCTCCTGGTCACATAGTGGTAGCATAGGACTCAGGCTAATCCTTGGTTGTTAGGAAAAAGTGGTCGACGTATGGCATAGATAGCAGTAGAAAGATGGTGCGGCGCTGTGGCGTGGCCGCTGTAGGCAGCCCGTGGTACGTAGGCGCCACCGGGAAGCACTTTGCAACTAGCCAAACGTCCCGAAGGTCGGAAATTTTATTCAACAACCAAATCATAGGAGCACCAACAATGTGATGGCAGTCGTTGGCACTAGTCAGTGTACGCCAGAAACTTGTTGTGGGCCATGGGCAAGGAGGAGCATGCATGGATCGCCTCGGCGACCCAGGGGCAGACTACATGTAGTCTCAGGCGACGCCCCAGACGAAAGCATGCATAAACTTTTTCGACAACTTTCTTCGGCGACGTCGGTCCTCTGGTGTTGTCGACGGTTTGGTGAATAGTGTCCTACCCAAAAAGAAGAATGGGTGTCTCAAGAAAAGGAAAATTCTACGTCGAGAAGGAAATCGACAGTTTGACAAGGACAAGGACGGCTAATATTCAACCGGAGCTTGGAATATTAATTAATGGCAATAATAGTTGGATTTTATTTCCATGTTTATTGCCTTAAATTATGGATGTGATTAAATAATTAATTTATTTATTTATGTGTAAGAATAATCAATTATGTTAAGTACATATTAATGTGTAGTGCCCCATTCATTAATGATAAGACATCTCGTTTTATTCAATTTTGTGCAATTTACTGCTTTTAAATTTCTGAGCTCGATTAAGCCCTTTGAGACTATTTAGACGTTCTCGTCTGTCTAATTCATTAACTAAATAATTTATTTAGACTACTTTTAGTCTAATTAAATTATTCGAATTTTATAATATTCATTAGCTATTCGAAATCATCCTTAATTTTATTTTTCAACCGTCGCTAGCTGTTTTTGGGTCCAATCCTTATTGGCCTTTTTGCTACTTTATTTGGCCAAACACGAATCCAAATTCGACCCTTTGAGCTCTTATTTTTTGGGCCCAAGTATTAAGGGATTCCGGTCCTCTAGCATCTAAAACCCGGCCCAATAGACTTTATTTTGGCTCAGCCCTAAGCTCCTAAATCCACCCTCATGCCCATGCGTGTAGCTCCGCTTCAATTTTGTTTTGAAGCAAGTTTTGGTAAGTATTTATTCCCTTACATATTAATGAATGGGGGCACGTCAATTACCTCCCCAAGAAGCCAAGAAATATCTAACTCTTTCTCCTTATTGTTGGGTTATATCAAGAACGTCGGCTACATGCACATTCAAATATATTGAATAACAACTCCTAACGCATCAAATCTATAGTTAGGACTAGGACTTATGGTTTTAAATATTTTGCCTACTCTGAGACATTTCTGATTTCTTCTGTAGGAGATTGTCTGAACCGCAGAGTTCGTTGGGCATCCGAACATGGCCTCATCAATGCATTTTCGGTTGCTCGTCGGGCTCGTCAAATCATCTCGAACCTTCGGTAGGTTAGTCGGACTGCTCGGAGCGCTCGGGAACCATCTTGGACTCAAACTAGGGCTTTTGGACTGAGTTGAATCGGGTTGAACCGGTCTGGAGCAGGTCTAGGGTGGATCGGGCCAGATCTGGTCGCTGGGCACACAGACTATCTTGCTAACCGCGAACTGCTCGCACACAGGGCCGTGGCTTGGCACATGCAGACTGCTGGGGTTGTTGTCATCGTGCGTGGATGTATTGTCGCCGAGGAGTTCACGAGCGCACATGCGGGTCGCGCGAGGAGTTCACGGGCCGCGGTTGGTCATCTCCTGGGAGCTCGCTGGACGCGCACGAAGAAAACAGGGCGCTGGCGGACGTGCGCGGAGAACACGGGACGCTGGCGCGCGTGCTGGGTCGCAGTGCAGTCGCGCGTGACCGTGGTCGGGTGGTGCTGAGGCGGCGCGTGAGGCCATGTGTGGCTCCATCACCGGCGCATACGCCTGTGGTTGGTAACCGTGAATGCTCCTGTGAACTCGTCTTTCTCCGGTGGTCGTCTTCTCCTATTTTCGTGGCCATCGGAGGTGCTGTGGGGTTGTATATATCCGACGGGATGAACATATACATATATTCGACGGGATCCGAATTAATAACTTTGAGTTTTCTATTGTACGACCTTACATGATCTCTAATAAATTTTGGTGGAGCGATTTATTAGATTTCCCAAAGCGTCTCGATTTTATTTTTCTAAGACCTCTCGGTTTTATCCAAATTTATTCTCGTAGAAGAACTTTATTTTTCTCACAATTTTGGATCGAAAATATCAGCCCTCATGCGTTTGGAAAAAAAAATGTGGGATTCATCAAGCTTGAGGCTAGGGACTTAATATATTAATAGGCTACAATAAGGACCCTAATAAAGTTGCTAAATATGGGTTTATCCTATTAGATTTAGGAAACCTAATTATCTTCCATCTCCTTTCCCTTCTAGAAGCTATATTCTTCTTAACCCTAAATTACCTTCTAGAAGACTCTATAGTCTCCTGACCTTAGGTTATATTCTAGAAGGAATATTCCACTTCTTAAGGAATTAAATAATGAAAAATAGTTAATTCTTAATTCCTAAATAGAATTAAATAATAAAACATTTAACTAGAGTAATATTATTGCTCTTCCAATTTAGCTCCGAATTAAAATATATTCGTCTCCACTTGATTAATTAGAATTAATCTAATTGATCGATTTACATCCATATGTTTAAGATATAACATCCGTTAATTAATTAAATTACTGACAAAATAATTAATCAACTTCATATTCATTTCCAAAACTAGTACCAATCAGATCCTCAATCATTATGTCGGATACTAATTCGCCTGCAGGGCTTGACATAATATTCCTTCCTAAGCTCATTTCGGGGACGTCATCAACCCAGCACACTGGGACATAGTGACCGTAAATAATTTATAACATCACATCCTATAAACACCTCCATTTACCAAAATACCAAGTATGTCATCCTAGTAAAATAAGGGTCACCCATGGTAAATCAAATAAACAAGTACTGAATATATATACGTCCGTATTATATTATCTTACAACTTAAGAGTACGCATCAATTACTGGAGGTGTAGATTATAACTGCGATCAGTAAATCTTATAATCTTATCCTTCTACAGTCCTGTTTAATACTTATCATAAGGACTAGTGTAACCAATCAGTCAAAGACCAACAGAATCAATACTACACTTCAGTCTTTTTCCAACAGGGGTCTCACTGTCTATCTAGACTGTGAACAATTAATTTATATTTTACAAGAAACTAATAGTATGATCTTTCTGTTCAACATAACGAACCATAATATGTAAAATAAATGAGTTATGATTACATAAATAAATAAACTGCAAGCATAAGTACTTTGACTAAAACATGATTGCCATATCAAAATGGAATTGCTAGAATCTGTAAGCCAAGCTTTTACAATATATCCTAACAATCTCCCACTTATGCTTAATAAGCTCATGGCTATCACTAACCACGATTTTCTTTCAATCTAATTCTTAAAGAACTATTGTCCTTTCTGCCATACATCTGACTCTAAATCCTTTAACATGGCCATCATCCACTTTTGCCGGAAAGCCAATTCTAAAAAGATTCACTTGGTTGCCTACTAACGCAACTAGGTGACAAACATCTACCCTGTCGAAGACTTTTGCAATGGGCGTACTTGCTCTATGTGCTACTTGGTTTATGAACTAGTGATTTCTCTCTGTCTGCAACTGCACCAACTGCCATCACAATCAAATTCTTATCTGACTTTGTCCGACGAGGTTTTCACATTTTTAGTCTAATGGCCATTCCAATCTCTACGTTGTTTGCCGTTTGTGAAGGAACCTACCGAGTTTCTATGGTGTAATCTTTCAACGTATTACCGCTTGACATTCCTCCAAACCGCTTGGCTCTCACAAGTGAACACAAACCATAGGTGGTTTTTACTTGTTGTTCATGTCTGATTAGAAATTAAAATCCTTTGTAACCGAAAGGTTGCTCGTGGTTCCTTTGGTAACCCTACATAATATCCTTAGCCCAGTTACGGTGCTTGATCATATGTTCCACCATGAACCGATGCTTCCATCTAGAATTACTTCGATATTTACTAACTTTGCCCTTGGCAATAAGTATCAGGCCTCATTTATTGCATATATTAGGCTTTCTATTGCTATGCATAAGGACCGCCTTTTGTATCATGCATAGTTAGAATGAGCCTCACGATAGTATCTAGACACAAAGTTCGGGATAATCACAATTTTTCTTTCACTTGATCCTTGATCTCAAGAACATCTGTTGATTCCGAATCCTTCATATCTAGCTACTTGGATATTCATACCCTTGCGTCTGTCAGCATTTTCACATTGTTTCCAGTGATCAAGATGTTGTCTACGCACAGTACAAAATACCACCAAGCTTCCATTGCGCCACACACAATGCTCATTTGGTGAATGATCAATTTCACAATTCGAACTTATCAACCAAATGATTGGTTCACCACAGTCCACAAATGGAAGCTAACTGTATAGACTTAAACACAGATAATTTTCACAATGCTCGTTTGGTGAATGATCAATTTCACAATTCGAACTTATCAACCAAATGACTGGTTCACCACAGTCCACAAATGGAAGCTAACTGTATAGACTGGTTCAACCAAATAATTAGCCTTGTTCTTGTATAGACTTAAACACAGATATCGGTGAAAAAGCTAACTATAATAGATCCCATTCTTTCTGAGTCTAGTATTTCACAACAAGCCTTGTTCTAAAGTCTGCTTATAGTTTTCGTCCAATAGCCTCTATGCTACTTGGTAATTATATAAGAACCCAGATCTGAATAGAGTCTATGACCCCAAATCAAAAATCATTAAAACTTTGCTAAGTTTCTGCATCCTTGTCTTGGATCTACTCATTGTATAACTAGGGATCGATTCTAGTTTACTAGAGACTAAGTCGGAGACATTATTTAAACGTAAATATTGCAATCTCGTGTTTACTAGAGACTGAGTCCAACAACTCTATCATTGTCACAATTTCATGGAGTTGTCATGCAACCCTCCCACTACAACGAGGTTCCCTCTGCAAAGATGTATAACACAAAATACGTATTGCAGTTACGCGATTGTTTGTGGAGTATGTGATGATGCTTCATGGGATTCCTCGGTCGATTGTTTCAGAATGAGATCACATCTTTACGAGAAACTTCTGGTCAGAAGTTTTCAAGATGCAAGGAACAGAGTTAGCCATGAGTTCGGCCTATCATCCACAAACCAACGGCCAAACAGGGGTAAAAAACTAGACGTTCGACCAATATCTTCGGTGTTATGTACATCAATTCCCAAAGAAGTGGGATATTTTTTTTTTTTACCTTAGGCCGAGTATTGGTATAACACGACGTACCATAGCTCGACCAAATCCACGTCGTACGAGTTGGGGTACGGGCGTAACCCGCCCACGCTCGTGAGCTATTCATTGGGGAAATCAGTAAACTAGACATGGCCAGTCAACGGGTCCGGGCCCGGCCCGGCCCGCCGGGCCGACGGTCCTCAACACCTTGGCCTGTAACCGAACCGGAAAGTGATTTGGGCCGATTCATTGAACCGGCCCAGACCCGGCCCCGACCGGCCCACAGAATAAAAAAATAAAAAAGTAAAAAAAAAATAAAAACACACACATCTGCCCGGTTTCAACCCGCGACCCGGCCCGGACCGACCTGGACCGCCAGAACAAAAAAGAAATAGAGCCAATCGGGACCGAACCGCGGCCTTTGCGGTTCGGTCCAACGAACCGGCCCTTATGTGGCCGGTTAAGGGCCGGTTCTAGCCGGTCTGGGACTGGTTTTCAGTCCGGGTCGCGGGCTGGTTCGGCACGCGGCCATGTCTACAGTAAATGATGAGGTTGAACGAGTTAATGGAGCGAGACTTAATGACCAGAGAGTTGAAGAAAAAATTAAATGGGTCAATTAATTGCATGAAATCGTTCCACGACAAAGGGCGCTGCGAAGAAAGCTTTGAGCCGGGAGATTGTGTCTACTTGAAGCTGTGGCCATTTCGACAATGCATGGTCACGCAAAGGTCCACATCTAAACTAACGGTTCGGTACTATGGGCTTTACCAAGTACTACAGCGAGTCGGCAAGATGGCATACCGGCTTGAGCTGCCGGAAGAATCACAAATCCACCTGGTAATTCATGTTTCGCAATTGAAGAGAAGTTTGGGCGAGACATACAAGTTGAGCGACCAGCTACCCGCAACGACACCGAATGGACAAATCATTGTTAGTCCAAGTCGTGCATTGAGTTATCGCAAAGTAAAGAAGGCCGGGCATTTCTTTTGGGAAGTGTTAATTGAATGGGAGGGCTTGCCGGAGGAAGAAGCAACATGGACGAGATGCGCAAACGATTTTCGTCCTTAATCCTTGAGGACAAGGAAACACTTGAAGGGGACGGGAATGATGAAGATTTGGCTAGGAGACTGAAGGACGCGTTGAGTCGGGCTTATCATACACGCAAAAGATTGGCTCAACGGGCTGCCGAGGCTAACGCGATGGGTATATGTAGTGGCGCGTAGGACGACGCGCGCGGGAGTGATGCGCACAGGCCAATCGCG